>BTHU01000006.1:24701232-25086232 GCA_036184795.1 Tokudaia tokunoshimensis
GTCCTCTGACCTCCGCACATGACCCACCTATTCTCAATAGTAATAAAATAAAATTGAGAAGAATAGATTTAAAAATCGTGGGAAGATCTGGAGTGGAAGGAGTGTGTGTGGGGTGGGGAGGGGAGGTGGACCGTGAGAAATCCGCACTCCACATGACAAGAATTCATGGTGCAAAGCAACATGGACCGCACCACAGTGAGCAAACAGGACTGAGGAGAGTTGAAAATGATGCGGTCAGTTTGGAAAGTAGGTCAGCACTTAAATAAGATAAAAATAAAAATAAAATACACAGACATCACCCAAAACCATGGGAGCAAGGAACTCTCAAAGCATGTCCCTCCACCAAAGAAAGTCATGATCAAGTCTGTGCTGGAACTGTAAGCCCTGATTAAAACCTTACAATAGCCTAAGAGCGCTTGATTAGGAAAGAAGGGCTCGCTCTCCTTGAGACCACAGTGGTTGCTCTCTGTCTACAGTCTCCCTTTGCTCCATCACCTCCCACAGTAGGATGAGCTTGCAGCCCTGTGTCCCTCATTGAATTTCCATGTATGTTACTGGATTGAAATTGAATGTATCAATGTGAACTAACAGGAGTGTGTGTGTGTGTATTCGCGTGTGCATGTGCATGTGTGTGTGTGTGCGTATGTGTGTGTGTGTTTAGGCAGAGTGAGTATGTATGTATGTATGTATGTATGTATGTATGTATGTAGTGAACATGTAGCCCTGGCTGGCCAGGTGCTCTATATAGACCAGGCTAGCCTCAAACTCATAGAGACCCACCTGTCTCTGCCTCCCTAGTGCTGAAGGCATGCACCACCATGCTCAGAAAATCTAGATTAAAAAAAAATACTGAGGGCTGGTGTAGCAGTGCATACCTGGAGTCCCAGCAGTCGGAAGGCTAAGGCAGGAGGATTGCCATAAGTTCCAGACAAACATGAGCTATGGAGTGAGGCTCATGTCCTGTTTGCTCACTGTGGTGTGGTCCATGTTGCTTTGCACCATGAACTGTTTCAAAACGACCAAACAAAACTTCCCAAGAGAATTCTTTGTGATTATTTTTGTGAAAAGTTCAAAATTATTTATAAAATAGTTTCCCCCTCGAAATCAAATGGGCGAAGCCAGTTCACCGTGAGCAGAAAGCAAGGGCTGCTCTCAGAACATCCCACCCAAAGGTGCTCAGAAAAAAAGACACGTGAGTGTCAAAACACGTGCCTGTGGTCTCAAGCCTTGAGAGATGGAGACAGGATCAGTGGGTGCAAATCTGAGGTCAGCCGGGCTATGTGGTGAGCTTTAGGCTAGCTTGGACTGCTAGGCAAGGTCTTCTTTAAACACTTGGGCTGGGGATGTGTCTCAGCTGGCGGCGTGCTTCCGGGAATGCAGGGAGCCCTGGGTTCGATCCCCGGCACTACGCGTACACTGGGTGTGCCTATAAATGCACGCCTATAATCCCAATACTGGGGAAGTGGAGGCAGGAAGATTGGGAATGTTAGGTCATCTTGAGCTAGGTAACAGTTTAGGAGAGAGTCTGGGCTACAGGACACTGTCTAAGGATGAGGAGGAGGCGAGGAGGAGGAGGAGGATGACAACGAAGACAATGATGGATGGGGAGGCACTCAGCACACACAGGTGTGGCAGCAGACACACACCGCTCCGCCATCCCAACCAGAGTCAAGAATGGCTGCCACGTAGATTTTCCCATCTGGAAGAAGCAGCAGCGACCTGGCAGAAAGCAAACAAGAGGCCAGGCCAGGAGCCAGGACACCTGGGCAAGCAGTCAGGCTTCCCCCTGCACACGGAAGACGGAGGCCCCCTCCTGTGGACCTCATGGCCTGTCCACACAGTGAGGTGTCCATAACCCCCAGCCTCTGTCTTTTCACCCCGGGGGGGGAGGGAGGGCGCCAGCGTCATAGCAGGCTGGAGAGGCCTGCAGCAGTCCACCCCCGGGGGTTTCCACTTTCCAAGAACAGCTTTCTCGGCCTGCCCTGGCCGCCGCCGTTCGGCCCATCAGCTCTCAGCACGCAGGCCTGCCTTGTCCAGGGGCCAGTAGCAAGCGCGTGATGCGATTTTCCAGCCCGAAGCGTCTCTTTAGCCTCAGAGTCTCCAGCTCCCAGTCTGTCTAACTGCAGAGAGGCACAATCCTTGCAACCCCGGCCTGTGGCTGTGAGCTCCATATTGGCCAGATTCCACAGCCACGGCGTATCAGACTCCACCGTCGCCTACGACTCCGGTGGACAGATCTGCCCAGTGAGTTGTCTGCCCATGCCTGACTGTTTACATGGGGTCTCAGAGGCTTCCTTGGGCGGCTTCAGCTTTCCTGGGCAGATAGAACATTCCTTCGTACATTAGATACCTTTTTATTCAAATGTTCTAAGGTAGAGTGAACACTCGCAGTCTTGAGATATGAGAAGGTACAATTTTGTACCAGGAGATGCCCTGTGCAGGCAGGAAAGTAAAGAATACTAATATTCTGGAATCAAAGCAAAGGAGAAACAGTTTGAGCTAAAGGGATCCAGAAGTGCAAAGGTCCTGAGGTCACATCTTTAAAGACTAGTTAAAGATCCACAGATCCAGAAAGTAGAAACAGCTGGACAGCAAGGACCACTTTCTTATCAATAAACACTGTGGTCACAAGAACATGTCTGCATTGTTAAAGATGTCCTGCCGACAGTGGGACAATTCGCTGAGAATATAGGGAGCCTGTTGACACCCAGGGGACGCCTGGATAACTAAAGCATTGTCATGCCTGCCTCTCCAGAGCTTCAGGTCAGAGGAAGTGCCAAGCACCACTGCTCAGTGGCCTGTACTCAACAGTACTCTTTAAGGGGCTTTATTGGGCTGGTGAGATGGCTCAGTGGCTAAAGGGGCTTGCCACCAAGCCAGAAGACCTGAGTTCAATCCCTGAGCCTCATGTGGTAAAAGGAGAGAGTTTGGAGAGAGAGAGAGAGAGAGAGAGAAAGAGAGAGAGAGAGAGAGAGAGAGAGAGAGAGAGAAGTCAATCAGTCAATCAATCAGTCAACCAACCAATCAGGGCTTTACTCATATACCTGACTGTAGAGAGCCATATTGGGATGTCATGTCACCCGGCAGGAACTTGACATTGACCAAGGTGAAGTTCTTCTCCAGGTCACAATCCTGCTCCACCTAGGGTGGAGTGAAGGTGAAGTTCTTTGTTCCTCCAGGTCTATGACTTCCTGAATTAAGCAGGTGACCCGCCCAGTGGCCCGAGCAGTGGCATCAACGCCAGTGAACAGCCTTTGGGGGAAAGGGATTTTTCTCCCGCCTATATATTTGGAAAACTCCATTAAACTTTGCGCCTTGAGCAGGAAATATAGCCCTGGCTCCATATTTCTCTTGTCACCCCGTTTTATTTCCCCAGCTCTCCGTCCAGAGAACCCGATAACCCGTTCGTATGTAACCGCTGGGAGGTTACACCTGACCATTTAAAGTGTCCAGCTCAAGCAAGGCACAGCAGTAGATGCCTGTAATCTCAGAACTCTGGTGAATGAAGTAGGGGGATCAAAGATCAAGGCCTGGCCGGGGAGATGCTCAGTTGGCAAAGGGGCGTGCCGCCAAGCCTGGCCACCTGAGTCTGACCCTGAGTCCCAAGTGGTGGGAGGAGAGATCTAACTCTAAGTTGTCTCTGACCTACACATGTGTCATGGTACACATGGTGTGCTCTAACTCCCTCCCCCCCATTGATAAACAAATTTTCTTCTTTAAACAGTTCGAGTCCAGGCTGGGCTTCATGGTGAACCATGTCTTTAAAAAGACAAGGCCTGAGTTGGGGAAATGACTCAGACGATAAAGACGATCTGCGGCCAAGCTGGATGGACCTGAGTCTGAGCCTCAGGAGCCACGGGATGGAAGGAGAGAACCAACTCCCCCAAGCTGTCCTCTGAGCACACACATACATACACAAATGCACACACACATACACGCACACACATGCACAAATTCATACAATACATATACAACATGCACAAACATGCACATGCACACACAGGCATGAATCCATGCACACATACACACATACATGCAAACATGCGCATAAACACACACATGCATGAGTGCGTACACACATATGTATGTGCATGCTCACGTATACATAATTGGTTTTTTTAAGATTTATTTATTTATTTTATGTATATGAGTACAATATTGCTCTCTTCAGATACATCGGAAGAGGGCATAGGATCCTATTACAGATGGCTGTGAGTCACCATGTGGTTGCTGGGAATCGAACTCAGGACCTCTGGAAGAACAGTCAGTGCTCTTAACCACTGAGCCATCTCTCCAGCCCTACATAATTGTCTTAACGAAAAAGTTAATAATAATAAAGAGAAAGGCTGTGAATGTAGAACCCCTGCCTAGAATCCCACATTGAGGAGCTGGGGTTATCTCTGGGTAGCAGAATGCTCACTGAGCATGCTCCCTGCCCAGGGCTGGGGTGGGGCATACCTAATATGTTGCATTGAGGGAGGATATTGCTTATTCTGCATGGAGCATTAATTCACGGAGAAAGCTCTCCCACAAGAGGCATGCACACACTCGAGGGTACTGGGCAGCAGAGATGAAAGAAACCCAGTGACACATCTTCTGTCTCAGGATGCAGCCAAGCCTTTCAACTTCCTAGCCATTGAGCCAATACATTTCCAATTTCCTTATGTCACTATTGAGTGAACTGCACTCACTTGTGATCAACATTCACTGAGCCGGCCGGGGAGAAGAATTCTAGGTCAGACCAGAAGCAGGGGGTGGTGGGGGTTGGGGAGAATGTGTGTGTGGGTGGGGGGTGTCTGGTGGCCTCTCCAAGTCAGGATTTTGGGTTGGCAATGTCCCCCCTCTCCGCTCCACACTCTACTGTCTCCCCCAGTCAATTCATTCATCTCAGGACCAATGACCACCGTTGATGTCTCTCCTACGTCCTGTTCTCATGACAACCTGTGTGACTTCGACACACTCTAGAAAGCCATAGAATTGTTACTTAAAAACAAAAAGATTTAATCTTTATTTTCAGCGTGTGTGTGTGTGTGTGTGTGTGTGTGTGTGTGTGTGTACATGAGTATAGATCAGTGGTTTTCAACCTTCCTAATGCTGAGACCCTCTAATGCAGTTCCTCATGCTGTGGTGACTACCAACCATAAAATTATTTTCATTGTTATCTCACAACTTTAACCCCTGTGAAAGGGTCATTGGATCCCCAAAGAGGTTGAGTACTACTGGTGTAGGTGCTGACAGGCCAGAAGGTGTTATTTGCCCTAGAGCTAGAGTTACAGGCATTTGTGAGCTTCCCGACATGGGTACTGAGAACAGGTCTTCAGCAAAAGCTATATGAACTCTTAACTTCTGAGCCATCTCTCTCCAGCCTTGGAAATGTTGCCTTTCCTACCTTTCATTGGAGTAGCCCCTGGAATTAGCTGCTTTTCTGTTGCTGTGATGGTTTATATATGTTTGACCCAGGGAGTGGCACTATTAGAAGGTGTAGCCCAGTTGGAGTAAGTATGCCACTGTGGGCATGAGCTTTAAGACCCTTATCCCAGCTGCCTGGAAGCAACTATTCTGCTAGCATCCTTGAGATGAAGATGTAGAACTCTCAGCTCCTCCTGCATCATGCCTGCCTGGGTACTTCCATGTTCCCACCTTGATAATAATGGACTGAACCTCTGAATCTGTAAGCCAGCCCCAATTAAATGTTGTCCTTTATAAGACTTGCCTTGGTCATGGTGTCTGTTCATAGCAGTAAAACCCTAACAAAGACAATTGCTATGATGGAATACCCCAACGAAAAGCAATTTAGGGGAAGAAAGGGTTTATTTTGGCTCATAATTCCAGGTCAAGGTAAGTCAGTGAAAGAAGTCAAGACATGTTCTCAGGCCAGCTTGCTATCCCACAGAACATTGGAACAAGAAACTCACAGTCAATGAAGTACAGCAGGGTCTGTGAAAGAGATGCTGTTAGCTGGCTCTCAGGTTGTTTTATGCTCAGCTATATAATGCAGGAGTCCCTGCCTAGGGAATGATACCACCCATAGTGGGCGGGTCTTCCCAAATCAATTAATGTACTCAAGATATGTATACAGATATGCCCACAGGCCAAGCCATTGCAGGCCATTCCTCACTGAGACCTTCCCTGGTGTTTCTGGGTTATGTCCCACTGGCAGTTAAAACCCTCACTTTTCCTCAAATTGCCTTAGGCATTTTTTCACAGCCACAAGAAAACTAAGTCAACATCTAAGTTTCTAGAATTTTTCATTATTCTATTTTATATTTGTAATGGTTTTTACTTTGTTATTTCCCCCTTAGCTAGGTTCCTTTGTTTGAGTAATTGCTCCCCAGCAGGTGACACTGGGCGGGGAGCTGAGGAACCCTGAGGAGGGGTCTATCTGAAGGAAGTAGCTCACTAGGAGCAGGTCCTCAGGCTTGTGGTTTCCATGGCTCCCTCCTGTGTCATCCTCTGCTGACTGTAGATGTGAGAGGCCACTGCCCTGTGCTCCTGTCACTGTCTACGGGTGGAAACACCCACACCTCCACACCGCCCTTGCTATGATGAACAGAACTCACTGAAATTATGCACCAAAATTAATCTTTCTTAAGTGGACATGGTGATGAGAAGAGTAACTAATTCTTCCAGTTTCATTTCTGTTTGCCCTGACCAAAACAACTTAGAGGAAAGGGGTTTGTCTCAGCTTACAATCCCAGGTTACAATCCGTCATGGCAAGGAATCACAGCAGCAGGGTCTGCAAACAGCCAGTCCCATCGCATACCCAGTCGAGAGCAGAGAGAAGTGGATACATGCTTGCTTGGCCTCAGCTCAGTTTCTCCACCCTTACACAATTCAGGGTCCTCTGCCTAGGCAGTGATGCCATGCGCAGAGGGTGGGGTATCCCACATCAGTTAGCTTAAATAAGATCATCTCCTACAGACGTGTCCACAGGTCAACCCAATGTAGACAAGCCTTCGAGTAGTTCTATGTTGTGTCAAGTTGATGGTTAAAGTCAGCCATCACAAAAATCTTTCATTATTTCGTGCTAGAGATTTGGACCCAGGGTCTTAAATATGTTTAGCTCACCCTCCACCATGAGCCACATGGTGGGTCCAGGAAAACCCAACAACTCACCTCTATACAGCAGATGCCACATACATTCTGGAGTCCTCCTGGGATCAGGCTTTTCCTGGATTCTTTCCTAGTTCCTGCCCTGTGCCCTTGTTTCCTGTCCCGTGTCACTAAGTGTGTGTGTGTGTGTGTGTGTGTGTGTGATACAGGATTTCACTATATAGCCCTGGCTGGTCCGGAACTTACTATATAGTTAGGCCTTGAGTTCTTGGAAGATGCTCCCTCCTACATAGTGCCATGGGGAGGAGGGCTCCTAAGACTTAGGAAACTCGGGAAGCTTGAAAGTTTCCCAGGATTCAGAGACCCTTCCCTCCATAATGTTATGTAAACAGTAGATTGCTGGAGGGAGGAGACTCTTCAGTAGAGTAGTCTGAAAGTTTGACAATGAGCTCCAAGTTTCCAGCGTTCCTGAGTTGGCACTCGTGCTGGGTTGGTCTTCAGTGATGCAAGTTTCTTTGGAGTCATGTGTCCATGTGTCCTTGTGTCCACGTGTCCTCACCGGTACTCCTGTTAGGACACTCCTCAGCACCCTCGTGGGTGTCCATGGTGGATTTGGGTAGAGTGGTTTCTTTGTCTCTGTCCTGCCTAGCTTTAACTTGCACTTTGATAACAACTTAGAGACATCTATCTGAGAGAAGAGCCTCAAACGAGGAGCTACCATGATCAGAGAGGCCTGTGAGCGTGTCTGTCGGGGATGGTCTTGATTGTTCATTGCGGTCACAGGACCCAGCCCACTGTGGGCAGCTCCATTCCCTGGGCAGGTGAGCCTGCAAGCGAGCGGCAGCAGCATCCTCTGTGCTCCCTCCGTCTTTAGCTGTGAACTAAGTTCCCCAGTTGGAGGTCACACTACACGGAACAGCAAGCTGGCCTGTCTTCAGGGTCCTCTTTGAGTTTCTGCTCCGACTTCTTTCAACAATGGACTATGAGCCGGAGGTATAAGCCAAATAAACCCTTTCCTGCTCTAAGTTGCGGTTGGTCATGGTGTTTGTCATAGCAACAGAAACAAAACTAGAACAATCTTGTCAGTGAACAGACATTTGCTCACGTCTACCCAGGAAAAGGCGCAGGGCAGCCATCGCCCCCAGCATGAACTTCAGCTCCTAATTCAGTCTCGTCAGGCATGTCCAGCTGGTTGGCTCACTGGAAACCCTATAATCCCCACGTTGAGGTCATCTATTCAGTACTAAACCTTTCTTCCTTGTTCCATACCCACCCTGCCTCCTAATCCCACACAGGAGGGTCGATTTCAGCCATTCCCCTATGTCCCTCTATAGCTCATCGATTAGACACTGGGTCCTCAGAGCGTTATCGAAGTCAGGCACATGTAAGGGATAGGGCATGGACTGAGAACGTGGCTCCGTTGGTAGTGCTGTCTAGTGTTCACTAAGCCCTGGGTGCCATAGGAACCGGGCATCACAGCAGGGCACACTTGTAATCCCAGCATCTGGGATGTGGAGGCAGGAGGATCCGAAGGTCAAGGTCTTCTTCAGTTACATAGCAAGAGCAGCCTGGAATACATGAAACTGTGTCTCAAAAATAATAATGATGATTACGATAAATAAAAGGAGGTAGGAACTGGTGGGAAGTATTATGTCATTGGGAGTGGGCCCATAGACGGGATTAATGTGGCTTTCACAGGACTGTGGTTGTATCTGCCAAGAAAATTGTTATAAAAGAAGATTACCTCTTTCTGGCATGAACCAGCTTTCTATTTGCCATGCATCTTTGTTTCATACCCATGTTCTGCCCCCATGACATCATACGCCGTGACTGATGCAGCCAACAGGACCCTTACTAGAGATGAAATGAGTGAGGCTGCCTGATGACGGTGAGCATAAAGTGTCATTTCTCTATAAAGTAACCAGCTTCACGTAATTTGTGATAGCATCGGGATACAGGTTAATAATTCTCTACCCAGAGCTGATTAGTGCATCCGTAGATTCTGCCTATTTGCCATCTTGTGTTTGTAGTCCCATTCTCCCTCCTTGCCTACTTTAATAAACACCCCAGACAATATTTATCTTTGTGTCTATATATCTGTAACAGTTCCTGGCTCTGCATGGATCCACGGCTCCTGACTGTTTCCAAGAAGCTCCTCAGCTTCGGATTTGATGCCTGCTCTGATCCTAGCTTTCAGATGACACAGGAACAGAGGTGGCTTACATTCACCCCAGCCTGGCCATGTCACTCAAGAAACCATTATCCCCTGAGCCCCTTCTTCTCTCCTTCACTCCACCGCACCAGACTGCCTTTCCTCTTTTCATTTCAAAACTGAATATTCATAGTTCAATTATTCAGAACTTTCTGGCGCTCGGTCGACTCACGGGCCCATCTCTGCGCTGTTTACCCGCGGGTGTTTATGTTTTGACGGTAGCTAGCCAGGCTCTGGATATTGTAACATTCCCATTGCTTTCCCGTTTTGGGGATCACGTGTGTCCTCTCGTGTCCTCTGGCTGTGTCTCCTTGGGCCTGCTTTCTGAGCCCTCATGTCTGGCAACCAGCTTCCTGGGTAACTTCTTCAAGGGACCATCTGGATGTCTTTAGACTGGGAGCCCGGCCGGAAGTCACTCGGCAGGGTCGCCACTGCCACTGCCACCTCCAGGGCTCCTGCAAGCCACATGGGCCCCCAGGGACAGTACAGCACTCTATAGAGTTTGTGCCTGCTGAGATCCACAGGAGCCTCCCCCAGATCAGGTGCAGGGCGCGCGCCAGGGTGCCTGGGTGCTTGCTGGGCACCTGTCTACAAGCTGCCCCTCTCTATCATCCACCCATGCAGCATGAAGCTTACGCCTGCAAACAGAATCTACATCAAACAAGAAACAACACAGAGACAGGAGCCCAGGCTTTTTATAGTCCACCAAGTATTGTCAGATGCATAAATCCCACGGTGACCTGAGAATGTCTGGGAGTTGGATATGGCGTGACTGCAACCGTCTTGCTTTTTAAAAGTACTTTAAGAGTTTTCCTGGTACTGGGGATGAGACTTGAGGTATTGTGCAGCTGGGCAAAAGTTCCATCTGTGAGACAATCCCTACAGCCCCTCACTGGGGAATTATAGGCAGGGGCTCTACCACTGAACCACGCCCCCAGCCCCTCACTGGGGGATTCTAGGCAGGGGCTCTACCACTAAGCCACACCCCTACCCCCTCCCTGGAGGATTCTAGGCAGGTCCTCTACCACTGAGCCACTCCCCACACACACACCCAGGCACACACTTCCCCTCACTGCGGGGAAGATTTTTTAACCTTTTTTTAAAATTAATTATTTTATTTATTTGTATCCTAAATATTGCCCACCCCTTACCCCATCTCCCTTCTGCTTTGCCTCTGAGAGAGTGGCCCCCCATCCCGGGTGCCCTCCCACCCTGGGGCATCAAGTCTCTACATCCTCTGGTGGGGAAGAGTTTAAGTGAGCATTCTACTGCTGAGCTACGCCCTCAGTCTCTTTTTTATTTTCTTTTATGTTTGATATAAGGCAGTGGTTCTCAACCCTTTGCGGGTTGAATGACCCATTCACAGGGGTCACCTAAGACTATCTGCATATCAGATATTTACATTATCCGTAGCTAAATTACAGTTAGGAAGCACCTCAAAAATAATTTTATGGTTGGCGGTCACCCCAACGTGAGGAACTGAATTAAGGGGTCGCAGCATTAGGAAGGCTGAGAAGCACTGAGACAGGGCCTTGCCGTGCATCCCAGGCTGGCCTGAGGCTCCCTTTATAATGCAGGGTCATTGAACTTGTAAGCCTCATCATGCCTCAGCCCTCGTCCTGCCAGTTGGGGCTTCAGGCACATACCCCCACTGTGTCTCTCCCCCCAGCCCTCAAACCTGGGGATAGAACCCAGGGACTGACACACATGCTAAGTTAAGTGCTCTGTCACTGAGCCAGATCTCCAGTCCCAGCTTGTTCACTTTTGAATGAAGATATTGAGGTGTATCCCACCCAGCTAGCCCATGTGGTGGAAGCCAGGGGTTCAAACCCCAGGACTTTGGCTTCCAGTGCCGCGCATGTCTGAACTTTATATATACATAGAGACAAGAGTGAGAGACAAATGCGGATGGAGTAAAACCTGAGAGCCTTTCTGGATCAATGGGGAAGCACCTGCTAGACGTGGGGCATCAGTAGAGCGCTTGCCTCGAATCGGTGTAAGTAAGTGTTCATGGGATAAGGTCTGAAGTAACACGGAATCCTTGGGGTCACCAGGAGTGGGCGAGAGAGCTTGTCGGGGATTAGTGTAGCCCGGACCATGACTGGTCAGGAACAGGGTCAATTGAATGCCTGTCTGCATTCATTCCCCTTATCTGGACATCCTTCGTCCTTGCAGTGGGGGAGGGGAGTCACTTCCTTTTGATAAGATGCGGTCTTTTGGAGCCCAGGCTAGCCTTTGAACTAGAGCTTGAGGAAGTTCTAACCATTGGTCTGCCTGCCTCTACCTCCCAAGCATGGGGATTATAGGTGTGCAGCGCCACCCCCTTTTTGTGCAGCACCAAGGATGGAGCCCAGGACTCTGTGTGTGTGTGTGTGTGTGTGTGTGTGTGTGTGTGTGTGTGTGTGTGTGTGCAAGCACTCTACCAACTGAGCTACGGCCTCCATCTTATTTTGTTACGTTTTAGGTACTTACTGATGCATGATTTCATGTAGCCCAGGCTGGCCTCAAACTCACCGTGTAGTCAGAGCTGACCTTGAACTCCTCATCCTCATTCCACCAATGAGGAAAGCGAAGTCCAGAGCTTGGTGACAGCCATCCAGGCTGGTGGGGGGAGGGGTGCAGAGAGAGACAGTAAGAACTCAAGGGGCCAGGAGGAACTAGAGAGTGACCACCGGGGAGTGAGTGGAGGGGGCATGGACAGGAACCCAGGTAGAAGGTTCACACCCCTACACCAAATTAATGGGTGGGCACTTCACAGGTGGGGGAAGCTGAAGGTGGGGTTCACCATCATGGGCCTCCTAGCCTCTAGCCTTAACTCACTATGTAGCTCAGGATGACCTTGAACTTCTGATCCTCCAGATTCCATCTCCCAAGTACAGGATTGCTGGTTCTGTTTATATGAATCTAGGGGGGAAACTAGGGGCTTCAGTATTGCTACCAACCAAGTCACATGCCTAGCCTTCCTGATTAAATCAGAGCATGAGTAGATGGACAGGGAGTGTGGTTTAGAGGGTCCATCAGCACTGCCTAGCCCCACATAAGGGGAAGAGGACACTATGATCCCTTCAAGAAACTGGGTCCTGAACCCCAGGGCTGCCAGCTGTGCTATTGCGCCTTAGATTGGGTTCTGTGCTGGGCCCACACAGACCGTGTGTGGGGCTAGGCAGGGAATTGAGGTTTGTTTCCAGTTGGTTTCAAGAGACCGGAGCGAGATGTCTGACTTTCCCCGCCACCAAAGCAGAGCCGGTCTGCATTAGGGCAGAGGCGTGAAATCTCCCCTAAGAGGTTCCGTGTGTCATCTGCATGGCCCTGTCTCATATCTAGGAGCCTTCCCTGGGCTAGAAAAAAAGGGATTTATAATCTGCCAAACCTCCTCTCTGGCTCCAGGAGGGCTGCAGAACAGTCCAGGGCAGACCGTGGGGCACCAGCTGCCAAGGCTGTAGCAGCTGACATCTTTGGAGGCAGCTGGAGCCAGCTTGTCTTACAACACCACCTCCTCCAGGAAGCCTGCCTTGCCAGCCACCACCAAACTCCATATACCTCCTCCTCCTCCTAATGGTCTGGACTCTGGATGGCATCCTTGCCTGTTTATGCTTGGCAAGACTCCACAGCACATCTAATACCAGCTGTCTGGTTTGGTCTGTTTTGGTTTGGTTTGACAGTGTCTCATATATCCTAGCCTGGCTTTGAACTTGCTACGTAGGTGAGAATGATCTTAACTCCTTATCCTGTCTCCACCCCCTGAGCCCTTGGGTTACAAGAGTGTGCTCCGCTCTTGTACACAGTTTATTTGTTCTTGGATATCTACTAAGTGAGCTATGTTGTAATAATGGAGTATGTGGAATGAGCCCTGGAGTTCAGGATCTATGGGAAACAAGGGTGCTCACATGTGGATGAGGAAGCCTGACCCTTAGCAGCGTCACACGTGTTTACACTCAAAGGAGTTACACGAAGTTTACATTCAAAAGCAACTGCTACAATGTCTACACATGTTTAAATTCAAAGGAGTGAGTGTTCTTACAAAAAGAATGGCTCCAGTGGAGCATCCTGGCTGTGTTAACCCAACAATTTAGGCGGCTGAGGCTGGAGGATAAAAAGTTCAAGGTCTGCCTGGGCTACTGATTGAGTTCAAGTCTACATAATTTAGTGGGGAAAGCCTGTCTCAGAAGAAAGACTAATTATGGGGTGTGACTCAGTCAGTGGTAGAGCCCCTGCCTAGAATCCCCCAGGGAGGGACTGGGGGCGTGGCTCAGTGGTAGAGCCCCTGCCTAGAATCCCCCAGTGAGGGGCTGGGGTGTGGTTCAGTGGTAGAGCCCCTGCCTAGAATCCCCCAGGGAGGGGCTGGGGGCGTGGCTCAGTGGTAGAGCCCCTGCCTAGAATCCCCCAGGGAGGGGCTGGGGCGTGGCTCAGTGGTAGAGTCCCTGCCTAGAATCCCCCAGGGAGGGGCTGGGGGCGTGGCTCAGTGGTAGGGCCCCTGCCTAGAATCCCCCAGTGAGGGGCTGGGGTGTGGCTCAGTGGTAGAGCCCCTGCCTAGAATCCCCCAGGGAGGAGCAAGGGTCTGTCTGGCTTAGTGGTAGAGCTTCTGCCTAGCATGCATGGGGTCTTGTGTTCTAACTCCAGTTTGGAAGAGGCAATATTTCAGCTACACCCAAGTGAGGAGGAAGCAGTTCCCATGGTGTAGACAGAGAGGAGAAAGGACCATCATGGGGCTAGATCTGCAATGGCATAGAGGGAAGAACAGCAGACAAGAGAGGAATGCAAGTGACCCAATGTTTATTGAACGTCTACTTAGTGCCCGAGACTGGCTGAGTGTTCTGCTGCATGAACATGTTTAGTGATCACAGATACCTATTCAGTGTTCTAATGACTTCCTTTTTGTGAGGAGATAGAGGCACAGAGAGGCAAAGCCACTTGGCTAAGGACACATAGCCAGCCAACTTTGCTGCCTGATACCAGCTTCAGACTCTGGCTCCAGAACTTGTTTCTTAAGTACATTAAGGTACAGGCCCTCTGGGATGCATTCCTGCCTTTCTTCCAGAGACCTGAGGACACATTTCTACACAAAAAAATTTAATGTTCTCAATTCCAATGATCAACACTGCCCCCCCCCAAAAGCCTGCTTATCTTGTTCTCTCGTTTTTCCCCCTTTCTCCTTCCAAGAGTACAAACCCTCTTAGTAATATGAATCTCTTGGGGTCCCTTCCCCCAGAGGTCCTCAGTGGTGAGCATCATGGGGAGGGCCCCAAATCCCAGCAATCTTTAGCTAAAGGATTGACAAGGTCCCCGCTGCAAGTGTCACCTGAGCTGCCAAACATGGGACCGGTGTTGCCAAGCCGCAAGCCCAGCCGCTCTTCCCAACAAAAATGAGCTCACCCACACGAGGTCTCTCCTGCATCTCAAGGACTCTGAACTCCAACCAGCACCGCCAGAGCCGTTTCCAAATCTCTAACTCAAAAAACCTGTCTGCAGAGCCCCAGCCACAGAGCGTGTCCGCCATGCACGGACGGTGCTAAGGAATGGCAAGTAGAGGCTGGGCTCGGCCGCAGTCCGGGGCCAAGGACTCCAGCGTGGCCTCGCCAAAGACAGACTTGGCCAAGGCTGCCTCTAGAGACTCTTGTCTGGAGCGACGGGCCAAGTTGACTAGGTAAGGTGAGGATGGACTTGTGGCGCCCAGCAAGCAGGCCAGCAAAGCTGCACTGAGGAAAGATCTGGAAAGCTGGACTGGGTCTACACGGTCGTGAGCTGGAGAGATGGCGATGGTCCTCACCATCGGAGGAGAATGGATGGGCTTGAGTTCTCCATCCTGCTGGGATGATAGATGGAATGTGGGCAAAGCGGCCCAGACCCGTGTGGCGAGGGAAGTCCCTGGCATGGGCATAGACACAGAAGAGGGCAGCCATCTGGTGACAAGAGAGAAGGCAGTTGCATGAATGTGAATTCACGTGAGTGGAGAGACCCACCTAAAAGAGTAAGCGGGGCTGAGGGAGAGACAAGGCCGCCATCTTTGTTGGCCTTGGAGATGGAAGGTCAACGTGGACAATGGAAATAATGAGGGAACACTAAGAAAGGTCTCAGGGGAAGGTCCATGCGGAGCCTCACAAGGGTCAAAAGAGGATCATCAACTGTGGTGGTACAATCCTGCCATCCCAGCCCTTGGGAGACTGAGGCAGGAGCATCATGAGTTCAAGGACAGCTTGAGCTATGTAAGAGACTCTAGCTCAGAAAATAAATAAAGCGGGGGGTGGGGGTGGGGGGAACCTGAAATAGAAGAGAAGAATACAATTCAAGAACAGCCAAATGAAAGACTTATGCAGAGGCAGATATGAGGTCCATAGAGTAGGAGAGATTTATGGGGTTTTTTATTGTTTGTTTTGCTTTGCTTTTTATGTATATACCTTCCTCTTACCCCAATTTGTTCACCAAACCAGTGGCCCAGAACATCACTGTTTGGGGATTTTTTTAATGGCTGTTCAGTATAATGATTTCCTAAATCATTGGCCATTGAGCTCAACCTCCTCCTCTCCCCCAATGTAGAGCCGGGAGGTTGGGAGACTGTAACTGAAAGTTTTAACTCTCACAGTACACCACTGTGTGACTCTCGTCCAGGGAGATGTGTCCTAGGTGGGGCTCTTAAGACAGAGTTCCATCCAGAGAGAGCTGAATGAACCAAGTGAACTTACTAGGGTTGCTCAGAAGACTAAGGGTCACTTAACAGCAGAGTGGGTGACTGAAAATCAGCTGCATCACTGACTACTCAGCTCCACCCCAGCATAGATGATGACTCATAAAAGCTTGTGTCCCTGAAGCTACCACACAAGGTTCAAGAGTGTACTAGCCACAGCAACTGGACATTGCTTATATAGCCTTAGAGGGGAGGGAGGCTTGTAAATATTTTAAGTTTCAGGAACATCCTGAAATGTGTGAGTTGTCTTTACTCCCTGATTTTATGAGCCTCCCTCCAGGAGGAATGTTTCTATCCAAAAGCAATAATTATGCATCTAATGCCTTGGTCTTTCCTAGTCACCAGCCCCAATCCAGAGATCTTGAAGCCATCTATATCCAGGCCACTAGTTGCATAATTAAAATGTGTGTGTGTGTGTGTGTGTGTGTACACGCACGCCAACTTCAGGTGTCATTTATCAGTTACATCCCACTTTGATTTTGAAAATAGGGTCTCTTGTGAAGTTGACTAAGCTGGTTGCCCACAGAGCCTCAGTCATCTGTCTCTACCTCCACAGCACTGAAATGTACAATCAGGTGCCACCACCCAGGTTTCTGATATAGGTCATGGGGACCCAATTCATGTCTGCCTGCTTGCACAGAAAGAACTTTAAAGTGAAACTGATCCATTACTTCATCCCCAAAATATATGTGTCTCATTGATGTCATACAGGCCAAAAGTTCAGTCTTGAGAAACCCAGGCCTTCAGGTACAAAGAGATGGACATCTGCCACAAGACATAGAGAATCCTATTCTGAACATATATCAAGGGGGAAAGGTCTGTTTGTCCATCAAACAATACGTGTGGGAATGCTCAGCACAGTTCCAGCTGTAACAACCCCAGACGAAAAACAACCCAAATGTCTGTCAACTGATGAACAGATAAACATACCGCGGTATGTTCGTGCAGTGGAATTGTCTCTGTAATCAACAAGGAATGAGTTTCAGCTACATGGAGTAACGTGGATGAATCCCAAACCAGAAGGCTGAGCCAAAGTTGCCTGACTGAAAAGATGTATTAAATTTATTAAAAGTCCTGTAGGTGGGCTGACATGATCCTATTGTCCCAGCACTGAGGAAACCGGAAACAGGAGGGTGCTGAGTTTGGGGCCAGCCTGGGCTATGCATGAGATACTGTCACAAAGAATAAAGCAAAACAAAATAAGAAGTTAGTCCCTCCAGTGAACCAAGCAAACATTAGCAGAAACTGACTAAGCTGACTCTTTGGGAGCTCTGGTATCTAATCTGAACTAATATAGAGATGGAAAGGGGCTTTAGGGAGAAAAAAATAATGAGTTGCAGGAGGTCTGAGTTAGAAAATTGCTTGCCTTGCAATCATGAGGACCTGAATTCTAGCTCCCAAACCCACATAAATTAAGACGTCTGCCATGGTAACGTGTGCTTGTAAAGTCAATGCTAGGGAGATAGAGACAGGAGGCCCCGTGGGTCAAGACTCTTTGGTGCAGATCTATTGAGAAACTCTCTCTCTAAAACAAAATGGAGGACCCAAGAAATGGCTCAGAGTTTAAGGGCACTCACTGCTCTTCCAGAGGACTTGAGTTCAGTTCCTAGCACCCATATCGAGCAACTCACAACCCACCCCCCCATCCTGGAACTCCAGTTCCATGGGATCTGATACCCTCTTATGATCTCTATACATACCTGCTATGACATGTACATACCCACACATACACATCACATGCAAATATACATTTGCATATTAAAAGGTTTTAAGTCTTCAAAGATGGAGGAGAAGCAGTTGGAGAGATGGTTCAGCAGTTAAGAGCCCTTGCTCCTCTCCCAGAGGACCCAAGTTTGCTTCATAGCACCCACACCAGGTGGTTTCAAACCCCCTGTAACTCTAGCTCCAGGCAATCCTATGCCTTCTTCAGTATTCCACGAGTTTGCATACTCATATGTGTGCATGCCCACCCACAGATAAACACATATATCCATGAATGAAAATAAAATTAATCTAAAAAGAAAAGCTTTTATTAAAGAGAGAGAGAGAGAGAGAGAGAGAGCCGGGCAGTGGTGGTGCACGCCTTTAATCCCAGCACTTGGGAGGCAGAGGTAGGTGGATTTCTGAGTTAGAGGCCAGCGAGGCCAGCCTGGTCTACAGAGTGAGTTCCAGGACAGCCAGGGCTATACAGAGAAACCCTGTCTCGAAAAACCAAGAAAAAAAAAAAAGAAAAAAGAAACAAACAAACAAACTAGAAAAAAAGAAGAGAGAGAGAGAGAGAGAGAGAGAGAGAGAGAGAGAGAGAGAGAGAGAGAGAGAAAAGAAAGTGAGCTGGGCAGTGGTGGGGTACACCTTTAATGATAGTGCGAGGAAGGCAGACAGGTGGATCTCTGAGATCAAGGCCCGCCTGGTCCACAAGGTCTCTTTCTGGTCCACAGAGAAAGTTCTAGGCAGCCAGGTCCTGTCAGAAACCCTGTTTCAAAAACAACAATAATAAGTGGATGCTCCTAAGGAAAAACACCTGCAAAAAAACCTCTGGCCTCCATTTCAAACACACACACACACACACACACACACACACACACACACACACACACCTGGCCTGAATTTGGTCACAGAAAACCACCATTTTCAATGAACTTTTCTCAGCATGGGCAGCTGCAGTAGGGACTATATTCCTGAGGTGACATTTTAGGGCCATGAAGCTAATATAGCCTTCATTAAAACCTTGTAGTATTGTGTTTTCTGGCATATCGATTTTTTTCTAAACTCAAACATTCCATTCTGGAGGGAGGCTCTTGGAGACTCGGGAGTAAATGACTGAAGCCTCAGGAAATTCCTGAAGCTGATCAGATTCACAAGGCCTTTTCCCCAAAGGTTATACAAGCAGTTAGGGCTGTTGGGGAGAGTAGACTCTCCCATGTGTTGAATTGCCTGCAAGTCACACAGAGAGCTCCAGGGTTCCAGCTTTCAGAATCATCACCCCACTAAGTGGTCTTCTGGAGATGTAGCTTCCTTTGAATCATCTCTGCTCCTGTAATTCACCCTTACGTATAATCCTATTAGTAACCCCAATAAACTCATTGGTTCACCAGGTTGGATTGTAGTAGTGTCATACTTTGGTCTGCAATGTTTCCTTTTTGGGAACATTGAATTTGGGATTTTTGTTCACGCCTCTCCAGAAGTAGTAGCATACAACAATTTTGAGCTATCTGGTCAACCTCTGAGGGAGGGATTTAGACACTTGATACCTAGTCCTTCTTCCTCAAGCTGAAGCAGATTTTTTAGCTCTATGGTTATCGGTGGAATAAAGTTAATTACTATATGTACCATCCTTTCATGATGCAATAAACAGTAGATTCAACAAGTGATGGGCAGAATTCAAAAGCCTCAAAAGGAAGAGAGCAAGAAGGAAGAGGGCAGAATTAAGAAGGGCAGTTGTACATGCAGGGGGAGCAAGAGTTCCAGGCATGTGCTCGGGCTGGGATATGGCTTCAGAAAGATCCAAGAGGTCCCTAGCCTTCTGTGTCTGCTGGTTTTGTGAGTAGCACACAAGCAGGGAGTGTAGGAATTCAGAAAATTCCCTGGACAAATAGATGGCTGAATTCATCAAAAGTCAGTAAAAGGTTGATGAGGAGACTCAGTGAGTAAAGGCACTTGCCGCCAAGTCTGATGATCTGAGTTCAATCCCTGGAACCCACATAGAATGAGTAGACTCCCACAAGTTGTCCTCTGACCTTCATATGCTGTGGCAACCATACACACACACAAGAGAGAGAGAGAGAAAGAGAGAGAGAGAGAGAGAGAGAGAGAGAGAGAGAGAGAGAGAGAGAGAGAGAGACCACTAACAAATAAATAAATCAACATAATAAGACAAACTAAAAGAAAATGTCTGAGCTGGGCATGGTGGCTCACACCCTCAATCCTAGCACTTGGAAGACAGCTTGGTAGACATAGTTAGTTCTAAACCTACTCCTCCCCAAAAGCAGGAAATAAGAAAAAGAAAACAAATATTTGGGACAGGGCAAGCCTGATCTCTGATCATGTCACCAAGCCAATATCCAAATGTCTAGCTTTCTAAATTTTGATTTGTAGAGTATCCTGTTGACGTGAGAGGTTAGCATTTGTACCACAAAGTTAGCATTGTTTTTTAAAAATTCAAAATACAGAATTTCCACACCACCATCTATCCACACCTTCACTGAAAGAAAAGGCACAAAGGAGATTTATTTGCCCCAGAGGAACAGAAGGCAGGGAATAAGAGACAAAGACCAGAGACAGAGTCTGAGAGAGAAGGAGGAGTGAACGGGGGTGGGGGGGAGGGGTTGGGGTGGGGGGGAGGGGTTGGGTGGGGGGGAGGGGTGGGGGTGGGGGGGTGGGGGGGTGGGGGGGAAGATATTTGTTCAGGAAGACCAAGGACTGACTCTTAATAGAAAGGAGACAGACATATCCCATAGGTGAGTACAAAGGCACAAAAGAAAACCCCACGTAAGGATGAGGTGTTTAATTTTAATTGGGCATCTTACTTAGGTGTGCCAAGGTGGGCTTTGGATTGCTGGATTTCAATACTTTGATAGCTAAACCTTAGTAGTCTCCTGAGAAGGAGAAAGCAGCCAAATAAGGGAACAGACCTTGGGGTCTAGCTTTAGGAATGTACTCTAAGGCTAGCTAGGGTCCCTTTCATCCATAGTGAACGTGACTGTCATGGTCAATGAAGAAGAGAGACAAATGTCATATCTCTGTCGAGTCATGCTCCAAAGTCATTGTTTGGTCCCTAACCGTGACGGTGAAGCAGGACTACACTGGCCAGTGTGAAGTCACCGATGATCACAGAACTGGGGAAATCACATAAACCTCACAGGCGGGTTGAACAAGTGTGGAGGGATCAGCCTGGATTCAATGTGCAGCTGGAACACCCAGAAAAATGGCCGAACAGTCGCTTCCCATCCATCGGTTTGGCTACTGTACTGACAGCATCAGCCTCAGCTGGCATCGTGGCCATGAAGGAGCAGGACAAAAACACACAGAGAGAAAACTCTGGGTTTCTTTTCCTAGGGACATAAAGCATATGTATAAATAAAATGTCTCGGGGGAGCTAGAGAGAAGGAGGGACAAATTTTATAAAAATACTGGAATATAATGTAAGAGATCTGAGTATTACGATTTTGGGTTTCTTATCCTGAAACCAAGATATTGAGGGAGGGCTGAAAAGAGTTCCAGGATTCCCTAGTGAGGAGCCTCAGAGATAAATCGTCTGCCTAGAATCCCCCAGGAAGGGGTGGGAGGTGTGGCTCAGCAGGAGAGTACTTGAATAGGGTACATGAGAACCTGGGTTCCATCTCTAGTACACACACACCCAAAAAAAGTCTTTCCCTCCAAATTATTATTCAGCCCAAACCCAGGAAGGGGACTATGGTAGTTGTCCCTAGCTCCTGAGCTATCAGCCCGATGCTGTAAGAATAAGAGCGGGCAGTGGCCTGGACGGGAAGGCCAAGTGGCCCTGGCAGTCAAGGGATGGACAGGAAAATATGGCAAAGAGCAGAGCCCAGGTGACATTCGAGCCCTTCCAAAACAGAAAGACCACAAGGACTGGCAGAGGAAGACATGGTTTAGCAGAAAACACAGAGCCAAGATTGACAATGAGAAATGGCTCCACGGTTAGGAGGAGCACTTGCTACTCTTCCAAAAGAACGAGGTTGAGTTCCCAGCACTCACATTGGGAGGTTCACATCTGCCAGTAACTCTAACTCCAGGGGATCTGACACCCTCATCTGGCCTCTGTGGGCACCTGCACACTTATGGACATACCCTGACTACAACAACCCCCAACACATCCATATAACTTAAAATAAAATTTAATTTTTAGTGAGACAGAATAACAATGTGACACGTTCCAGGGGAGTCGTAGCTGTGGCTTATGTATGAACCCTGAGGGTTTGTATTCCAGATGCTTAATTGGCAGTGTGGGCATACTGGAAGATTCTAGGACCCATAAATACAGGTTACATTTTTTACTATCACATTTTTTACCATCATGGCCAAGTAACTGATAAGGGAGGAAAAGTCTATGGTGGCCCTGTCCCCTGGTCACACCCAGTGTCACCATCACTAGAAGACCTCCTGAAAGACTGAGGGTTCTCATTCCCACTCTGCTCTCTCCATGACCCATCACCTCTCCAGAGAAGACAAGCAACGATGTATGTAGAAGTTACTGAGCTGTGGGTATGAGAAGCCTAGCTCCTTGGGTTCTTGAGTGGTGACAGTCAGGGTCAGGGCCTCTGCCTATCCTGTCCTCACCCTACTCTCATGCAAATACCCTGTGCTGGTTAGTTTTAAATGTCAACTTCCTATAACCTAGAATCATCTGGAAAGAGAGTCTTAATTGAGGAATTAGCACTTTAGACTGTGAGTATGTCTTCGAGAGAATGTCTGGTTGTTAATTGGCTATGCCCACTCTGGGAGGCACCATTTCCTATGTCTAGGGCCTGAAGTGTGTAAAAGTGAAGAAAGCTAGCTGAAATCAAGCAGACAGGCGTGATTTCCCTTTGCTCTTGAGAGTTAATGGGAAGTGATCAGCTACTTGACTTCCTGCTTTGACTTCCCTGAAATAATGACCTTAAGCTGGAAGTGTTACCTTCCCTTGCTCAGGGCGCTTTTACCACACCTTTTTTTTTTTTTTGGTCAAAGTGTTTTACCACAGTCCCACACAAATCTATTCTCAACTGTGCACTACAGTCTTTTTTCCAATGGAGCTCGGAGTGGGAATACCCTCCCAGGGTTCACCACTTCCCCAGTCTCAGTGTGTTTGTCAGGTTCTCATCACTGTGACACCTGACAGAAATGACTTAAATGAGGGAGGGGTGGTGATTTGGCTCGAGATTTCAGAGGGTTCAGCACCCATGTGTTGGCTAGTTTTATGTCAACTTGACACAAGCTAGAGTCACTGGAGAAAAGCATCACTCAATTTTTTTTTAAAAAAAATTGCTCTATAAGAGGCATTAATGATTGATGGAGGAGGGCCTGGCCTATTATGGGTGGGGTCTCCCCCAGCCAGGTTGTCCTGAATTCTATAAGAAAGCAGGCTGGGCAAGCCACAGGGAGCAAGCCAGGAGAAGCAAGCAGCACTCTTCCATGGCCTCTGCATCAGCTCCTGCGTCCAGGTTCCTGCCTTGTTTAAGTTCCTGTCCGAACCTCCTTCAGTGACGGCTATGGTGTGGGAAGTGTCCGCCGAATAATCCCTTTCCTCCCTAAGTGTTTCATCACAGCAAGAGTAACCCTAACTAGGACATCTTGGTTACTCTGGACATTGTAGTGGACAGGCATGATGAATCAGGCCTCTCACTTCATAAAAGTCAGGAAGTAGAGAGGGGAATAAGGGGAAAAGAAGGAGGGGGAGGATCTGCCTTCAAAGTCATACCTCCCGGGACTGTTTCATCCAAACAAGCTCAGTATGAACTCACTGGCGGATGGCTGACGGGAAGAGCTAGCTCCCTCACGGTCCAATACCTTGCTGCTAGCAGCAGCAGCTGGGAACCAAGCCTTCAGTACACAAGCCTCCAAGGGGACCCTTCACACCAGACCATAATACTCAGGGTTGGGGAGGGGCAGGCATTACTGAGGAGATGCTGGTACTACCTTCAAGGCGGCCCACCAACTAACAGGCTCTAGCATTAACATAAGGATTATAGAAGTTTGGGGGCGGTGCCAAATGGTCTCTTAGACAAGAAGGGACTAGGCTGTCCCAGCTTAGGGAAGTCACGCATGTATGCATTCATGGCAGGTACACATATGTGCACATGTATGGATGTCAGAGGCCAGCCTCAGGTGCTGTTCCTCGGCACCTTTGTTGCATTTGTTGATTGTGTGGGGGAGAGGGGGAGACAGGTGCTTTGGTGTATATATGGAAGTCAGAGGACAGTAGGAATTGGTTCTCTCCTAACACCATGTGACTCCTAGGGACTAAACTCAGGTCATCCAGGCTTGGGGGCAGGCACCTTTAACCACCGGGCCATTCACTGCTCCTCCGTACTCCAAACCTCTGTTTGTGACACAGGCTCTCTCAACTGGCCTAGAGCATGCTGGCTGGGCTAGACAGGCTGGCCAGGAAGCCCCAGGAGCCACCTGTCTCTGCCTCCTCAGGCACTGGCATGCCAAGCCGAGTAGGTGTCAGGCCCAGCATCGCTGCACCTGAGTTCCGAGGCTCAAACTAATATCCTCATGTTTACAAGGCAAGTGTTTTGATGACTGTGCTATCTCCCCAGCTCGGGGTCGGGGGTCACCTCCGGAGCTGTCCTCAGGGAGACGAACTCGGTGAAGCCACTTGGGTCTCCCACTTCCCTAATGAGGTTCTTGCGCGTGACTAGAAGGTATGAGGTTTGAGAAGCAGTGAGCAGGCTTCTTGATAGAGGGAGAATCCAGACCCGAGATGGAGAGGAGGGGAACATTCTGGCACCTCAGCCTTGGCCCCGCACTCCCTCCCCAACTGGAGTCGGCAGAACAAGTCTGGACAGGGTGGCAGGAAGAGAGCTCATAGCATGAGCGTCCTCCCCAGGGCACCATCCAAATCAAATTAACATTTTTTCCATTTCCCCTTTATTGCAAACAGATTGAAGGCCGCTGCACAAAAATCTGTCTCCCTCATGGCTTCCACTCGCCTTGTTTCTCAGTTTGAGTTTCCAGGGCGGGCCTGGCAAAGAATGGGGAAATGGATCTCGTACCCCCTTCCTGGGGCCTCAAAGACCCTCCCTGCCTCTAGAGTGGAGCCAAGCGCCAATCATAGGTGCTGAGTGACTGATCAGCTGACACGACTCTCTCCATCCCTGGCTCCTAGGCTTCGGTGGTGGCACACACATGGCCCTTGGGGTGGCAGAGGCAGGTGGACCTCCGTGAGTTTGAGAGAAACCAGCTTGCCTCAAAATAAAACAAAATGCCAAGAGAGTGGTAAACACGCTCTGGGCTCAGACCTGCTGGGGCCTTGAGATATGGCCTTGGCACTTGGTATCGGCACAAGGGGTCTCCAGAAAGGATCAAGGCACCTGGGGGGGTGGGGCAGACACTAGACCAACTACCGCTCCTCAGTCTCCACACAGCTTGCTTTTTGTTCTGTTCTGATGTGTTTGAGACAAGGACTCACTATGTAACCCTGAGTGACCTGGAGTTCATTATATAGATCAGGCTGACTGTGAACTCACAGCGATCCACCTGCTTCTGCCTCGAGAGACCTGGGTTTTGTTGTTTTGTTTTGGGAGAGGGCCTCTCACCAGCCTGAATCTCACTAAGTAGGCTAGGCTAGGCTGTCTGGCCAGTGAGACCAACAATCTATCTGCTTCTGTCTCCCCAGCGCTGGGGTTATAAGCATGTAACATGGCTTTGGGGAATTGGACTCTGACCCTTGTGTTTGCAAAGCAAGTTCTTTACCAACTAAGTGAATCATCTCATCTTGTCGTCACCCAGTAGATTTTTTTTTTTTAACATTTGCTCCTCTCCAGGATCTGTGGAAGAATCTGAAGGATGGATAGACTCACCCAGGCTCTCAGAGGCCTTAGCCTAGCAGGGTCTCAATGTGACAGATTAGTCTTAGTACTGGGTATCACAGGGACAAAGGAGAAATCCTGGAGGGCTTAACCAAAGAGGTGGAGGTGGCTTGTTTTGAGACAGTCTTATGTAGGCCTGGTGGGCTTTGAACTCACAATCGCCACGTTGAGACTGTACTTCAGTATTGTCACCATCAAAAAAGAGTTTAAAAACAATTTGGAGGAGGAGTGTGTATGTGTGAGAGAGTATGTGTGGTGTATGCAGCCTTGTGTACCAGGAGGGTAGGGGCATCCTGAGTTATCACTATCCGCCTTAGTGGCTCCAGATGGGCTCTCTCACTGAACCTGGAGCTAGTCTGGTAGTCAGCAAACCTCAGAACTCCTCCTGCCTCTGCCCTCTGACATCTCAGGGGTTGCAGACACCTATAGTCACACCTAACGCCTTTCCTGTGTGCTGGAGTTTCTGTCAGCTCCTAATGCTTGTGCCGAGTGCTCTAACCTAATGAACCATCTCCCAGCACCAAGAGAAGACACTTGACTTGGGCAGACTGTCTGATGGAGCGAAAGGGAGCACCAGGTAAAAGGCAGGAGACAGTCAGTAATCGGTGTGGGGGTACAGGCAGCAGTGAGCACTTGGATGGAATGTGGGGGGGGGATGGAGGTTGGGGGAGGAGCAGGGGATAGAGGTGAAGTGGGGAGGGGGAAGGGGAGAGTGTTGGAACCAGAAATGACAGGCAATGAAGATCCAGTACAGGATGCTAAGCTGAGGAGGAAGAGAAGTCACGTTTATACTTGAGGGAACCCCTTCTGGCTCCCTGTGGAGGACCAGACCAGAAAAGGACAGAGCCCAGAGACAAGGAGGTAGATGCTGCAATGCAAATGAGATGGGCTCAAGATGAAGGTGAGGGTCTGGAGGCAGATCTCAGTAGCAGAGCATCTGCCTAGAATCCCCCAGTGAGGGGCTTGGGGCATGGCTCAGTGGTAGAGCCCCTGCCTAGAATCCCCCAGTGAGGGGCTGGGGGCATGGCTCAGTGGTAGAGCCCCTGCCTAGAATCCCCCAGGAAAGGGCTGGGGGCGTGGCTCAGTGGTAGAGCACCTACCTAGAATCCCCCAGTGAGGGGCTGGGGTGTGGTTCAGTGGTAGAGCCCCTGCCTAGAATCCCCCAGGGAGGGGCTGGGGGCGTGGCTCAGTGGTAGAGCCCCTGCCTAGAATCCCCCAGTGAGGGGCTGGGGGAGTGGTTCAGTGGTAGAGCACCTGCCTAGAATTCTCCAGTTAGGGTCTGGGGGCGTGGCTCAGTGGCAGTGTGGTGGAGATGTTGGGGTCCCTCTCCAGCACTAAGAATGCAGAAGAATTGACTCATGAAGTAGAACCAATTGACTAAAGTTGACCAGTAAGACCAAAACTGGGGATGAGAGAGGAAGACTGGGCTCTCTACTTGGAACCCCCCCACTTGGAAGCTGACCTTAGAGAGAAGCAGGGCTGGGGCAGCAAGGGGCTGAGCCCTGGTCTCAAGTGTGAGGCCCTGCGGTTTCTCTGCTGAATGCATTAAGCCTGGTTCCAGGCATACCAGTCTGGAGCCCTGGGAAGGACCTGGCAGGTGATCCCAACCTAGTGGGTTTGGTACCAGTCCAGAAGGAGAAGAAACCCGTTCAAATACAAGAACTACAAGGAAAGAGGAGGTGACCCAGCAGCTATTCACATGAGAAGCTGAGAAGGGAGTCAGAGGGCAGGCTGAGGCTAGACTGGAGGAATATCAACAATAAATGGTGGCTCGGAAGGGGGCAGGGAAAAGAGGAATGGTGGCCGTGCCCACATAGGTAGCCCAGCTCCATTTATTCATCTACACATGAAGAAAGGGGAGCAGAGCCCCAGAATTCTGGAAGGATCTGTGATGAGGAAGATAGGGATGTGAACACAACTTTGAAGAAATTTGATTCTTGCAGGGCAGTGGGAGGTAAGTCGAGGCAACACCTGGCCCTACAAGGGACTGTTTACAATGTTACTGTTAGAACAAGAATATACAGGTAGTGGTTTGGGAGGGTCAGAGAACACTGCCAGTCTTGAGAGAGTGAGGGCACAGCTACCCAGGGCGGCCACCATATCCTGTGGATGTACAGATGTGGGTAGATGTTTTCTAAACAAGGGAGAGGGGGACAGATAAAACCAGTCATCCCTGGGTGCCCTCCAAGATCGGTGATACGAGGAAGAAGAGAGATAGGCAGATACGGGTTTTAAAGCTAGGGAAAGAACACAGATCGACACTACTCATGGGATACGTATGTGCTTGGAGCAAAGTGGGGTGACAGTGAAGGTCACCCCACCCCAAGCTCCAGAGTACATTCCACTGGGCGCCCCCTTTCCTCCTCTACAGCATTCAGTGAGTGCCTGTCACAGTCATGGAGTAGCTGAAGAGGACATGTGAGCCCAGGCTGGACCCTCTACCCTCTCGGAGCCTCCACTTCCCCACCTGTAAAGCCAGATGCTTGGCCTCCACAAGCTATAGAGGTGACTGTGTATGTAGCATTCCACACATCTTGCATCTCACGCTCGTTGGACTCTGGGGAACCAACAGAGGGTCATTCCAGAACCCTAGGACTCTATAACACGATCTCCATTTTCCCGCCAGGGATGGGTGCCGCAGACAGCCTCCCCCTCTCCAAACTGTTCTACATCCACCCTGGCTGCCAGCTCCGTTCCTCTCCCCCTTCTCCCCCTCCCCTCCCCTTCCCTCCCAGCCCACTCCACCCCATGCACTCTGGGCACAGCCAGCCTCGAACATATCCCAAGTGAACATTTGGCAGGCAGGGACCCCCATGATTCATGCCCCCTTTTTTTATGGCCAGCCCAGCCGGCCAGAGTATGCGAGAGACATTCTTGGCCTCTCGGTGCGCCCAGGATTAGCAGGGTGGGGGCAGCTGGGTGGGAGACTGCAGACTGTGTTCAGCTCTCCTCAAGGCAGGGGGTGGTCAGGCACGAGAGCGGTGTCTGAAGTGGCCGCCAAGTTGGCCGGGGAGGGAACATGGGCCCATAAACTGAGGCCACGTCTGGGAACCAGACAGCATAGGCTGGGGCGTGGACATGAGGGAGAGAAGCTAACTACCTACTCCGTGTCCAGGGATGGAAAGAGAGCCGGGACACTGAGACGAATGGCACTGCCACCCCACCCCCACACCAGCTATTTGTCTTCTGTGAGCCCCCTGTCAGACCGCCATGCCGCCTCGGCCCTCACACCAGGCTTGGCTTAGATCTCTATGCCAGTTGATGAATTAGAAGCGAGGCGCTCAGTCACCTTCAGTCCCAGGTCCCCATGTCACCACCGGACTATGTCTTTCCATCCACTGGGGGAGCCTAGGTTTCTGCTCAAACTGGAGATTCCAGGAGGAGGCTGTCCACTCCCTCAGACCATCGTTTCAGGGTAAACTATATCTCCTCTTAAATCACGTGTCCCACGCCTGCCGTGATAGCATGAGGCTTTAATCCTAGCACTCAGGGAAAAGGAGCAAACCTGATCTCTGTGAGTTTGAGGCCAGCCTAGCCCTCCAACTGAGGACTCCAAGGCTGACACAGGAGGATTAGCATGAATCAGGCCAGCCTGGCTGCAGGGTGAGAGTCTGTCTTGAAAACAAGACAAAACAACAAAACAAAAGCCAAATCATGAGCTTGAGATGTAACTCAGTTGGTAAACTGCTTGTCTGGCATGCCCAAAGCCCCGTCCCTCGGTTCTGTTCCTAGCACTGTGTCAACCAGGCATGGTGGCACACAACTGTAATCCCAGCACACTTGGGAAGTGAAGGCAGGAGGATCAGAAGAAATTCATGGTCAGCCTCTGCTATAGAGGGAATTTGGAGTCAGCCTGTGCTACATCAGACATTCTAAAAAAAAAAATCACGAATCGCAAGTCATAGCTGTGCTCACTACCAATGCACCCTAATGTGTGCCTACGCCACCACGCACTGTGGCCTGGTTCCCCAGCCCTGTCATCTCAAGCCAGACCTGTGCCTCCCACTCAGACCATAATCTTCAAAGCAAGTCTCTCTCTCTCTCTCCCTCCCTCCCTCCCCCATCCCCCTCTCTCTTAGTGTGTGTGTGTGTGTGTGTGTGTGTGAGAGAGAGAGAGAGAGAGACAGAGAGAGAGAGAGAGAGAGAGATGGGACAGAGGAGTGGGCAGATGAACAATAGAGAAAAAAAGGAGGCAGGTTCCCACCCACTTTGTGCTCACAAAGTCCCCAGAGAAATTTACTGGGCCAAGAGCAGATGTTAGGAGGTCCCTGTTTGTGTGTGGAAAGACAGATTCACGGTTAAGAGTGTGTGCTGCTCTTCCAGAGGACTCAAGTTGAGTTTCTAGTGCCCGTGTCAGATGACTTAGAGCCACTTATAATCACTCCAGCTCTGGGGCCTGAAAGCCTCTTCTTGACACCATTGATATTGCACACACATACACACAAACACCACACACACATACACACACAAACACGTGCACTCACACACAAGCACACACACTCACATACACACACCGTCATACACAAACACACACACTCGCACAATACACACTCACATACATTCACACACAAAAATACACACACAAATGCACTCACACTCATACAAACACATATACTCACACACTCACACACTCATACACATACACACTCACACACAAACATACAAATTCACACACATACACACACATTCATACACAGAGGGGGAGAGAGACAGAGAGAGAGAGAGACAGAGAGAGAGAGAGACAGAGACAGAGACAGAGAGACAGAGAGCGAGAGCGAGGAGAGAGAAAGCTGGAGGGATGACTCAATGGGTAAGTGCAATTGCTGCTCTAGCAGAGGACCCAGGTTCGGTTCCCAGCACTCACTGTGGCCTGTAACTCTAGCGCCAGAGACCCAACAGCCCTGGCCTCTGTGAGTACCTGCACACACATACGCATACTCACAGAGACATAGACACCTGCATAACTTAATGCAAATCAGCCTTTTAAGAAGTAAAAAAAAAATTTTTTAAAGAAGAGTTCCTTGTTTGCTGAGAAAGTACATTGCTGCCATCCCAGGATGGTCCCAGGATCTGACAGGAGAACACTGAGTTGAAGGATAGCATGAGCTACCGCTGCCTTGTTCTTTGTGTGACTGTAGTGCTGGGGATTGAACCATGGACTTTGCAAATGCTGCACAAAAGATCTATTATTAAGCCACACCCTAACCCCTCCCTGGGGGATTCTAGGCAGGGGCTCTACCACTGAGCCACGCCCCCAGCCCCTCCCTGGGGGATTCTAGGCAGGGGCTCTACCACTGAGCCACGCCCCCAGCCCCTCCCTGGGGATTCTAGGCAGGTGGTCTATCACTGAGCCACACCTCTGGCTCTCTTTACGTTTTACCTTGAGACAGTGTTCCACTAAGCTGCCCAGGCTAACCTTAAACTTGCAATCTTCCTGCCCTCAGCCCCTTAAGTAGCTCGGGTAATATTCCTGTACCATCCTGCCTGGCAAGGGATGATAGCCTTATTTAGAGCCAAGAACAAGGTTTCATTATATATCTCAGGCTGGCGTTTAACTTGAGGCAATCCTCCTGCTTCAGTCTCCAGAGTTCTCTGGTAGTAGGTGCATACTACCACAGCCAGCAAGAAGCTGCCTTTTAAGTCTTGCCTTCCCTCCTCCCGCTTGAAGGCACTGGGCCTGGCATTCAATCCCTTCAAGCTTTAATTTCTAATCATGAAATGGGAAAGACTGTCACATCCGGGGAGAGTGGGGGGAACAGCTTAGGCTAAGGCTGAAAAGCGCCGGCAGTGAAACCCGGGCACGTTTCTGTTCATGGCCTTCAGTCCACCCTGAGAAGTGCCTAGGAGGCCCGAGTTCCTGGCCTGGTGCCCCTGCCATGGAAAAGCTGGGGTACTGAACCCACAGCACACTTTAGTGAGTGGGGGAGCAGAAGATAGAACAAAGCCCAAACTGCCCAGACTCAGTCCTGCTGGGAGCTCTGAGACCTGTCCCCATAGGGGGCGCCCAGCCAAGTCCTCACCATGCCTGGGCCAGATCCTGATGACAGTCAGGCCAGAGCCCAGGGACTCAGCTCTCTCCCTGTTCGCTCCTTAAAAGTCCACCGGGCAAGCTCAAGGGCTTGCGTGCACAGGACTGCATTCCCAGCATGCCACGGGAGGGGGGATCTGGCTAGAAGGCTCCCCGGGAAAAAAAAATGCCTGGCTCTGGAACATTCCCTGGGAAAAGGCCACTGCACCAAGACCTGGAGCAGGGTGACAGCTGGTCACCCAATACTCAGCGTTTTGCTATGTGGGGTTCATGGAGGAGAAGGGGCTTCACAAGAAGGGGGGACTCGAAAGGAGGAAGACAGAGAGAAGAAGGGGCATAGGAAGAGCCCAATGTTGACCTTTTCAATGGGGGGACTCAGGCTTCACTTCCCTTCCTGGTCTCATGTCTTTGTTCACAGGCCCTGTCACACGTACCAGACTCTACCTCTAGCCTCCCACCCAGGGCCCAGCCATTAGGCCTTGTTTTTCTTTCCCCAGGCCTCAGTGAACTCCAGGACAAAATAATCTAAGGCTGGGCCCCACTGAGGACATCTCAGACACTTCTGGACTGTCAAGCCCGGTAGGGGTGAACACTAGGCTTCGAGTGGGCTCTCAGGCCATGAGGCAGGCCACGGGGTCTCCTTTGCAAAGGCATGTTCAGAGTAGCAGTGGGCGCTGAGTATGAACTGACCACGTGGGGATAGCATGAAATGGTGTGAGTTGTCCCCTTGCGATGGCAGTCATCAGTGGGTGGTCAAGCCTTGTGTGGCATGGCCCAATAGGACAGTGGTTATTAGGTCTTTGTGAGCTGGCCCGTGGGACAGTAGTCAACCCTAGTATGAGTCAGCCCTTTGAGACAGTGGTCAGTCAGAGTGTAAGTTGACCTCATGGGACAGTGATCAGCCCATGGATAAGCTGACCTTGTGGAGCAGTGGTCGGCTCTGGGTGTGAACTGGTACCATGGGGCGGTGGTCAGTCCTGGGTGGGAGCTGACCTGCCCTGGAGACGGTGGTCACTCCTGGTATAAACTGGATCCACAGTGAGCCCTGATGTGAACTGGACCCATGAGGCAGTGGTCAACTTTGGTGTGAGCTCTGTTTTTAGAATGGTTGTCTGTCTGTCTGTCTGTCATCCCAAGAAAGCTTCCTGCAGGAGGAAACATGGCCCTCTCACTGAATTTGAACAAAGGGACCAGAAGGGGTGTAGCAGTGAGGTACACAGAGGTATCTGGATTCTGCGTGCGAGCTATGGCAGGGTCAGGGTAAGGCACACCCCTGGGTGGGAACGACCATGATCTAGGGAGTTGGTCCTGCTGAAGGAGGAAAGGTATAGACTGAGGCTTGCAGGTGGGTGAGGGACTGTCAGACAGGATCCCAGCATTAATAAGAAAGAGGGGCCCTTGGGAACTGCTCTGTCTTTCAAGGCTATGGAAACTTCCAGACTAGACTCTGCTCCACCCACCACACCCAAATACATACATACTCCATCCATGTAGAAGGGCCAGTGGGCTCCGGCAGCTCTCCTCAGGCACCACCCAAGTCAACCGCAGGGGTAAAAGCGGCTTGCAGACTTCAAATTCCAAGAACCGAGGCACTGAAGGTCTCCAGGGATGTTCCAAGTTGGACGAGTCCCTTCTCAGCCCCCTCAGTCCCCCACCCCTCACCCCTGAAAACACAGGTTAGGTACAAACACTTCCCTACTAAGTAGACCACTTTCCGGGGATTCCAGGAGCATGGGAAGACCCCAGTTCTCAGCTCCCAAGTATGTCTTGTCACTGGGGAAGAGAAAGGAGGGCTGGCCATTAAAATGTCAGGTTTGAGCCCCACAATCTGGATCCAACCTGTCCAACTCTAGCCTCAATTTCCCCATCTGTAAGACAGATTCATCATCTCTATTTTTAAGATTATTTTAATTTTATTACACTTTATTTGTGTGTAAGAGAGAGAAAGAGACACAGAGAGAAGCGTGCGCGCGCGCGCACAGTCAGGGGACAGCTTGCAGATTGTCCCCTGGCTCCCTGTTTCCATTGTATAGGTCCCAGTGATTGAACTCACGTCTTTAGGCTTGGCTGAAACAGCCTTTACCTACTAAGCCCTCTTGTCAGCCCAGATCCATTTCCTCAACAACTTATTTGACAGAAGGCTTTAAACTTTCACGTTCTCCAGCATAGACAACCTCCCCTGGGGTAAGGGTTTTGAGGTCCTTCCTGCTTGTCCCCTCAGAGAAGCCCCTCTGAGCAACCCACATGTAAAAGAGAAGCTGGCGTGTCCTACAGGATGCCATCAGGGGTACGGTGGGGCAAAACTAAGGAGACAGCCGGGAAGGGCAGGGTGGGGAGGAACTTGGAAAGTTTTAGAGCCTTGACAGCCCCAGATGGAAGTGATTAAGCACTGGCCGGAGACACGGGTGGAGGGTAGGAGTGGAGAAAGGACGGTTGCTGCAGAGTCCTAAGCTCCACGCTCAGACCCTGAGATGCCTGGACTTGCAGCATGGGGACATGCACAGCCTGGCCGAGAGTCCAGAGTTCTCGTAGAAGCTAAAGCAACAAAGGCCATCTGCAGACCCTGCCCAGAGTGCCACAGTTCAGATCTACACTGCACTAACAATGATCTGCGCTCCCCCCCAAGCCTCTCGTGGCTCCTCCACAGATCCCCCAGTTTCTTCCTCCCACTCCCGCCCCCCATCAACTCCACTCAGTCCTTTGGCAAATTTCCGGCTTAGGTTTGATTTCCTTTAGTTTGCAGTGGGCGTGACAGTCAGAGGACAACCTGTCCTCAGGATCCTTCCACCTCACATTTGAGATGGGTTCTCTCATCGGCCTGGAACTTCAACACATCGGCCAGGCTAGTTTCCAGGAATCCTCCTGTGGTCCCCCGCCCAGGCCCCCACCCCATCCCCCCAGTCTGCAGCACTGGGATTGTTGGCACATGCCACCACACCCAGTTTCTTTTTATGTAGGGTTTTGGGAATCCAAGCCTGGGTCCTCAGTTTACCAACTAAGCTGTCTCTCCAGCCCTATTCACATGTGTTGTTACAGGGTCTCCTGGTCTTGAACTAAATGTGACCTTCTGACCCTCCTGTCTCCACTTCTCCATTACTGGGATTACAAGCATGCAGTAATGTGTGACTGGTTTATGCATGGGCTGGGATTCGAACTCATGGCCTTGTGCATGCTAGGCAAGCTATATACTGAGCCACATCCCTGGGCAGCCGAGAGGATGCACATCACTTTGTCAGCCTGTGATTGCTCAAGCAAGGGATTGGTAGGTGAAGAAGAAGGAATAGGTCTAGAGGGGAGGAGGAGGTAGCCTGTGTGGGATTGGACAAAGGGGGGGGGGTAAGCAGTGGGCGGGAGGCAGCTGGGATCCTGTGGAGAGAGGATGGAGGTGCTGTGGAAGGGGGTGGGGACAATAGTGGCTGGGCTGGACCAGAGCAGTAGCTGATCTCCTTGGCACCTAACTCTACAGCAGGTTGGGAGCATGTTGGTGTAAAAGGCTTCTTGGTATAGAGCTGGCTGCTGAAGTCTTTAATGAGAATGGAAGTCTTGTCAGGGGTGTGGGGGTCAGGGGGGCGTGTGCCTTTAATCTCAGCACTCAGGAAGCAGCAGCAGGCAGATCCCTTGAGTTTGAGGCCAGCCTGGCAAGTTTCAGGACAGCTCTGGAGAAAACCTATTTTGAAATATTATATACATATACGTCATATACGTCATATATGTCATGTACATCATGTACGTCATATACATACACATATACATATACACCATATACACCATCTACATTTACATCTACATCTACATCTACATATGCAAATACTTATACATATGGGAAAAGAAAAAGAAAAAAATCCAGGGGCTGGGGAAATAGCCCAATTGGTCACATGCTTGCCATGCAAATGTAAGAACCCAAGTTCACATCCCTAACATGTGAAAGCACAGGACATGGCAGCATATGCGTCTGAATTCCCAGTGCTGAGAAACACCGTCTCATAGACATGGGGGATGGGAAGACGGTTCCAAAGGGTGCGAGTGTTCACTGTGAAGACAAACAACGGTCTGAACTTGGGTCCTCAGCTCCCGTGTGAGAAGCCAGGGGCAAGCACACACACTTCATAGTCCCAGTGGGGGTTGCAGAGAAGACGGGAAGATTTCTGAGGCTGCCTGGTGGCCCAGCCAGTGCCAGGTTCTGTGAGACCTGTCAGAAGCAATGAGGAGGAGAGAGACAGAGGAAGATACTCGACAGCTTCTTCTGGACTCTGTGTGTGCGCATGGACATACTCACCCAATGTATTTTCTCTCTCTCTCTCTCTCTCTCTCTCTCTCTCTCTCTCTCTCTCTCTGTGTGTGTGTGTGTGTGTGTGTGTGTGTGTGTGTGTGTGTGTCCCTTTCTCTCTGTCTCTGTCTCTATGCGTCTGTGTATTTGTCCCTGTCTGTCTGTCTGTCTGCAGACACACAGACACAAGAAAAAGAAGAGAAAGATGGAATTTGATAAAGGTATACACCATCTGTCAACCTATAGCTACCATACATGTATGTGCAAATGAGTGCATTCACCCTACACACATACATGCAACCCACATGTGTACAAAAGGCCGAGAGGTTTTTCAGTTTTCTCATAGATGAGACGAGACAGCCTGCGCTACATGAATACCTAATGCCGAAATATATTAATATATATTAATTTTACAAAAAGGATTTTACTGTGACATTTTCACACTTGTATGTGTTGTATGCCTGGTCATATTTATATCATAGATATGATAAAGATCATAAGCCTGTCAGACCCCCATTTCCTCTTCCCAAACAGTCTCTCTTCTGCTTTCGTGCCTTGCTTTTTTGAGACAAGATCTCACGCCTCTCAGGCTCACTATCAGCTGAGGATGATCTTGAATTTCACAGTCCTCCTGCCTCCACCTCCCAGGCACTGAGACCACAGCCTTGTGCCACCACATCCAGCATCGAAGCGGGTTTTGGCTGAAGATGTCAGATATCAAATCCTCTTTTAAATTACTCAGATCAGAAGGAGAAGAAGAAGGGTGGGGGAATGGGAAATAACTGAAAACTTTTACTTGTGTTAGCATCAAAAAAAAAAAAATACCTGGGAGAAATGAACTAGTATACCAAAAACTAAATATCACTGAAGAAGTAGAATGTCTAAATAAATGGGAAGGAACCACATGTTTGTGGAGAGGAAGATGGGCCACTGTCATGATGGCAACTGTGTCCAAGGCCAGTGGCCGTGCTGATGAAAACAATATCGGTGCGATCTCCGGCAAACCCCACGCGTGTTATCTTTAGAGATGGAAGGAGAAGGGGGAGGGGAACCAAACCTCACAATTATTTCTTAAAGATCGGTTTTATTTTTCTCGTATGTACATGTGTGTATACATGTATATGACAAAACCGTATTAATCAAGACAGCCTGTTAGAGGGTGTAAGAACAGACAAAGCCAATGGAATAAAATCAGCACGCAGTTATTGCAGTTCCAGTCGGTGGAGAGTGAAGAAGTGCCCAAACTACTCTGTGGAAGAAAGGATGCTTTTGTTTTGTGTTTTAAACAGGTAGGCTGGGACATTTGGACTTTCACATGTGAAGAAGGGACCTGGGACCCTGGGGCTCAGTTGGTCAAATGCTTGAGGTAGAGTCCTCAGCTAGCACGCCTGAGGCCCCGAGCTCCTTCCCAGCACCGCAGAACCCAGGCTTGGCAGCACACACCTGCGGTAAGAGGACGCAAGAGGCAGAGGAACATTGCCACAAGGTCAAGGCTAAGCCGGCTGTAATACAATGAGTTGCAAGCCAGCGTGGTCTCGGGAAAAGGGGTGGGGGTTGTGGGGGGACAATGGTTTGCAGATATTTCTCTCATCCTACAGTCTGTCTTTTAATTTGTTTTGTTTTTATTTATGCTGTATGAGTCTGCCTGTGTGTATACAACTGTGTGTATAGCTGAGTATGAGTGTATGTGCATGTGAGTTTGGGTGCTCGCAGAGGTCCAAACAGATCAAAGCATCCCCTGGAGCTGGAGTTAACGGGTGGTGGTGGACCACTCTACATGGGTGCTACCAGGCAAACTCCAGTCCTCCACAAGAGTGCCGTGTGCTCTAACCAGTGAACCAACTCTCCAGCCTTTATCTTTTCGTTTCTATATCCAGTCCTTTAGCATGTTTAATTTGGGTGAAGCCCAATACACCTCAGTCAGTAAAGTGCTTGATGTGCAATTATACACAAATTGTATGTTATGATATATTTATCTTTTTATGTGTGTGTGTTTCTGTGTGTCTGTGTGTGTGTCTGTGTGTGTGTCTGTGTGTGTGTCTGTGAGTGTGCAGGTATATGTTAGCATGTGCAAGCACACACATGCACACCCATGTGTGGATGCCAAGAATTGGTGTTGGGTGTATTCTTCAATCACTGTCCACCTTTTTTGTTTTTTGAGACAGGGTCCCCCACTGAACCTGGAGCTCACTAATTGACTAGTCTGGCTGACAAGTGAGCCCCAGGGATTACACATCCAATGTGTGTGTGCGCATGCATGTGCGTGAGCGTGTGCATGTGTGTGTAAGTAGATGCTGAGACTCCAAACTCAGCTCCTCACGCGTGTACAGCAAGTACCTTACTGACTGAGCCATCTCTTCAGCCCTACAAATCATATTTGAAATGACCTAAGAGATGCTGCATATGAGAGACTTAAGGGATGAAGGCTGGAGAGGTGGCTCAGTGCTTAAAAGTACTTGCTGCTTTTGCACACGACCCGAGTTTGGCTCCCAACATCAGCACCACCAGAAGACTCTCACCACCACTTGTGATTCTAGCTCTGGAGGATCTGACACCCCTGTCTGCATCCTCATCCACACACGTGTATGTAAGTGTGCACACACATGCACGAGTATAAAATAAATGATTTTGAGAGAGAGAGAGAGAGAAAGAGAGAGAGAGAGACTTGGAAACGGTAGTAGTGTGAAGGAGAGAGACCCTACTGCATATAGAGTTTGCCCAGTGAGGACTGAGGCAATTTGGGAAATGGGAGGAATGAGATTGGGAGAAGATAAGAGAAAGCTGGGACCCTTGTCCCTGGGGTAGCCATGGCTGTCTGGGAACTCACTCTCAAATTCCCTACATTCCCTCATATTAATTTTAGAACTGGTGCTTGGCGCCAGTCAGGGCAGCTCCCAGTGAGGGGACAACATGAGGCAGAGGTTGTCAGCCTTGGCTCAATCTCCAGGCTAGCCCTTTTCTATGGGAAGTATATAAGAGGCATGATCTGAGACCAAGGCCTGAGCAGGGTTCGGGCATGGGGCCATGGGCCAGAAGGCCCAAGGCTTCGGTTCCCGCTGACATGGATGTAGGTGTCAGAAGACCTGAATCATCCAGTCTGTGGCCAGCCCCCTCCTGGGGGAGAGAAGACATAGCAAATGCATGAGACAGTACCCAAGCCCAGGCAAGCAGCCCCAGGCTGGCCTGAACACAGGCTGTTTTCTCGAACTGGCCAGTGGGACCCACCGCAGGGGAAGAGAAAGATGTCATCATCTTGGTTTCTAACAAGCCACCCCCCCCTTCATGATTCACAAAATTAATTTCAATGGCTACAGAAAGGAGTCTGTCTCAGGGCCAAGGGGTCATAAACACAGAGATTATTAACAGCCCCAGCCAGACTGCCAGGGGTACTGGGGGGGATGGGGGGGAGATAGGAAGCTTCCAGAAAGACGGACTTATTTAGGCTTCTCATTAACCAAGTGGAAAGAGGAGAGTCTGCCCAAGCCTGGGGCGGAACCTGACCTACATCTAGGCAGGAATTTCCCAAGAGGACCGGCCATAGGGGACCATCCTGAGCTGTGGTCCCACCCACCTCCACTACCACCCAAGGAGGCCAGCTGGGGCATCCCAGCCAGGTGAGATATGAGGCTGGCACGGTTCATTCATCCATGCACGACAGTCAGAGAACCAGCCAGGTAAGGACAGGGTTCCTCCAGAACCCACACATGTGTTGGACCAACATCTATACACACATATGCTTTTACATCTCTGACCAAAATGTTTTCCAACCAGGTGGACACCAAGTTGGGATACAGAGGCTTGCCCCACCCATGAGAGAGTATGCCAAAGGTTTAAATTGACCCAATGAGAGCAAGGTATGGTAGTACTTGGGAAGTGAAAGCAGAAGGGTCAGGAGTTCAAAGTCAACCTGGACTACATAGTGAATTGGAAGCTAGTCTGAGCTACCCACGGCCTTTTCTCAAAGACAATAACCAGAAAAGCTGAAAATTAAGTAGGGCTGGGGCGCACACCTGTCATTCTAGCCCTGGAACTACAGGCAAGAGGATCAGGAGCTCAAGACCATCCTTGGCCATGTAGCAGGTTCAAAGGCCAGCCTGTGTTAAATAAGACTCTGTCTCAAAAACACAACCATAGCCACACACACACACACGCACACAAAATGGACCAGGTGAGCCTGGTTATTTCCTGATGTTCTTATAGACTGTCCCTCCCGATACTGGGATGTAATTAGTGAGCCCCACAAGTCACCCCCAAAGTCAGGAGATATTTTAAGCTTGGGATGGGGAATGGAGGGGAAAAAAGCACAAGGCACGCACGTGCAAGGATCATTCTGTGTCTTGGACACCAGTTCTACCACACGCTGAGCAGAGGCCCCACCCTGTGCAGTTTGTCCCACTAAAGAGCAGAAATGAGGGCAGCTGGCAAACTCTAGCCTGTCCCAAGTCTCCAAGGTCCTGAGAACATGGTTTCCCAAAGACCTCAGACCCTCATGATGGGGGAGGGGGGGTTGGTGGGGTGAGAGGAATGAGCTGAGGGGGGGGGGTCACATTCGAAGGAGCTTGTGATGAGGGGCAGCTGTAAGGGGCTGGTCCAGTTTGAAAAGGCTCGCCCAGGGCCCACGCAGCAACCCGGCTGGAGGAGCCTCCCCTGGGAAGCCCTCCACTCCCAGCTGCAGGCTTGTGGCTGCCAGAGGCAGGACAGACACAGACGAGCTGGGCCTGGCAGAGGCTGGGAGCTGGGAGCCTGCCGAGCCCCAGAGCTGGAATGAAGGAGAAAACCTGTCCAGCAATGAGATCAAGGCGATGGCACCAGTGTCTCCCCCAGGGAGCAGAGCTCTGTGTCCCAGGACATTCCAAACTCTTCGAACAAAACATGGGGTGGGAGGCCAGCCAGGCTGGGAGGGTGCCAATCGGTCTTCCCCCACCCCTCACATGCGCACTCATGCACGCGCGCGCGCACCCACACACATCCCATCAGTAGAGGGAGGTGTTATGACCTCCTCCAAGGCTCAGGGGCTGTCCCAGCTGACAGTGGGACCGGCTGGGAACACAGAATGAACTGCTGGGAACTCTGCCCACACAAGTCGCCTGGGGACGTGGCGTCCAGACACCTGCCACATTCCCTAGGCAGAACACCGCACGTGGTCATCGGACCAAGCTGGGCACTGTGTGTGGCGCTGTGGGCATTTGGTTCAGAGCACCCACCTGGCTGGCAGCAGCTAAGGCAGATTATACTGAATAACCCCAGTCGGGGAGCCAGGTTTGGCCTGTTTGCCCAACTTGGTAGGTAACTGAGGCTCATTACTGGATTTGCTCGAGACCAAATAGTTACTGCACTCTGATGCAGGATTCTCACCCAGGACCACTGGTCCTCTGTTCCCAGATTCTTTTAATTACACACTGTGCTGACAACTGGAGGCCATCCTGAGACAGATTCTGGGCTCAGAGAGTCTGTCTGGACTCACAGTAGGACCTCAAAAAACTATCAGGTTTAGCCAGATATGGTGGCTCACATCAGTATTTGGGAGTCTGTGGCTGTGAGTTCAAGATCGGCCAGGACTACAGAGTGAGACTGTTGGGAGTAACAACTGAAGGAAGGATATAGGGAAGAAGAGAAGGAGAGGAGCTGGGAAGATGGTTCCGGCAGCACAGTGAGCTGTTGCCTTGGCAGCATGAAGACCTAAGTTCAGATCCTCCAAACCTGTGTAAAAAGCCACATGTGGCCATGTATACCTATAGCCCCAGCACTGGGGACATAGAGACAGGAGATCCTTGGGGCTGATTCATCAGTCAGTGCAGTTGAAGACATGAGCTGGTCCAAGGTCAGCAAGAGACCTTGTCGGAAATGAAGGTGTAGGAAGTGGGTGCTGGTGGCAGTGGCAGCACATACCTTTAGTCTCAGCACTCGGGAGGCAGAGGCAAGTGGCTCTCTGTGAGTTTGAGGCCAGCTTGGTCTACAGAGCAAGTTCCAGGAAAAACATCATTAATAATAATAACAATAAGTGGACAGGGATAGAGAGATAACTTAGCAGGTAAGAACACTGGCTGCTCTTCCAGAAGACCTGGGTTGGATTCCCAGCAATCTGTAACTCCAGTCCCAAGGCTCTTATGTCCTCTTCCGGCCTCCTCAGGCACTGCACACACATGATACATAGACATACATGCAGGCAAAATACACAGCACATAGAATAATACTAATAAAATTAAAACGGCAAGCCATTGAGGAAGACATGTAATGCCAACCTCTGGTCTGCACACATATGCGCGCGCACACACACACACACACACACACACACACACACACATGGATACAGACACATCCACTGCACACACAGTAAGGAAGGGAGGGAGAGAAGGAAGGAAGGCAAGTTCAATGCCTTCATTCTCCACATTCATAAAACTGGACCCAAAATTGGCTAGAGCTCATCCACAGTCCCAGAAAAGCCAGCATCAGATCTCTAACAATGGCACTCAGACGACCAGCTGATGCCCAAACATTATTCATAAATAAATAAGTAAATAAAATAAATAAATAAATAAAAACCCAGCACAACAGCTGGTATTTCTGACCCGTGGGGCTTGGTGGTGTTGGTGGGAGGAGGGGAAATCCTGATTACTTCCTGGAAGCAGTGTTCTTCCCAAAAGGCAAGTCCTCTCTAACCTTAACCCTAACTCTCACTGAAGAGACAGTGACTCTAGGGAGGGACATCGCCAGATCAACAAAAGGGAAACTACAGTCAAGTAGGAGGCTCACACCCACCAGTCATCGCACCACCTGGGGTCTCAGACAGGATTACAGCTGCAGAGAGAGCCTGAGCTGGAGATGTAGCTGTGCTGGTAGAGCCTGCCTAGTATTCATGAAGCCCTAGGTTCCATCCTCTTGACACAGGGCATAAAGGTACACGCCTGTAATCCAAGCACGGGAGAGGTAGAGGCAGGGGGACCAGAGGTTTCAGGTCATCCTCGATCCACATAGGAGGCTTGAGGGCATCCTGTGGCAGCAGGCACATTGCTGCTAGCTGAGTTTGGATGTGGTATCTGCAAAGGGGCTGGGAGAAAACTACAGACACAGTTGTGCTGGCAGAGGCTGGAGGAGCCATAGATGGACAGGGAGGAAGGAGCGTGGGAGAGGGAACATGGGTGTGCGCGGACAGTGCTGATAGCTTGCAGAACAGTCCGTGTCAGATCACAGTCCATAATGACAGGACGTCACAGTCAGAGACATAGAGTCCAGACAGGGTGGTGAAGCCATGTGTCCCAGCAGAGCTTTAGAAGGCTCGGGGTGAAAGGCTAGAATGTGGAGTACTTGCCTAGCATGCATAAATACCCGTGTTTAATCCCAGCACCACACAAAGGGGGTGTGGTGGCACATGACAATATTCCCAGCACTCTGGAAGCGGAAGCAAGGAAGATCGAGAGTCCAAAGTCACTCCCAGTTACAGAGCAAGTTTAAGGCTAGCCTGGGCTAAATGAGACGATAGATAGATAGATAGATAGATAGATAGATAGATAGATAGATAGATAGATAGATAGATAGATAGATACATACATACATACATAGATACATAGATAGATACATGGATAGATACATACATGCTTGCATACATACATACATACCATATGCATACACACTCATACACACATACATACATAGACTCCAAATAAGAAGGGTGACTCAATCTTTTTCTCCCCATCCATCTTAGACAACTATAGGTCCCCTTGAGGGCAAGAGAGGAGGCTGGTCCTCAGAGGCAGCGTCAAGAAGCAAAGCAAGGAGATGGAGATATGGCTCAAGGTATTAAGAGCGCCAGCTGCTCTTGAAGAGGTCCTGGGTTCAATTCCCAGCGCCCATAGGGTGCTTGCAGCCATGTAACTATAGTCCTATGGGATCTAGTGTCCTCTCCTAGTTTGCAGACACACATGCAGACAAAACACCCATAAACATAAATAAATAAATTCTAAACATAAAAATGGAAGAAGAAGGAAGAGGAGGAGAAGAAGGAGGAGGAGGAGGAAGAAGAAGAAGAGGAGGAGGAGGAGGAGAGGAGGAAGGAGAGACAAGCCTGCTGGCCATGTGCTGACCCTGTTCAAACCTGATGACTGCAGCCCTCTCCACGGACGAAGAGTCCATCCACGCTGTGGCTGGACCAGGTCATGTTGACCGAGTTCATCGCTGACAGTCAGCCGCATCCAGGAGCAGCGTCATCTGGCTCCCTGAGCTCCTCTCAGCCTCTTCATCAGTGACAAGGGAAGGAAAAAAAAGCCTCACAGAAATCAATGACTCGGGACTGGGTGGGTATGGCTCAATCAGGAAAACGCTTGCCTTGAGTTCAATCCCCAGAACACATGTGAAAAAGGCAGGCTTGGTGGTTTGAGCTTGTAATCCTAGCACTGGGGTGCACTGAGACATAAGCGTCCCCGGCGTTCCCCAGCCAGACAGTCTAGAAGAATCATTGAGCTCAGGTTCCTCGAGAGACTTGGCCTTCCAAAACAAGGTGATGTACATCGTCTGAGGAGCAACAGCCACCATTATCTCTGGCTTTCATGTGCACGTGTGTACCCAAACATACACTTCAACACATACACACATGCAAAGAAATTATGGATTCAGATGTCCATGGGAAGTGAAGGTGATACATGAGCAGAAGAGACAGAAAATCTAGGGGAAAGCCACTCCCATCAGTCTTACCCGCAGATGTTTTGCTGAGCATTTACTATGTGCCAGACTGTGTACCATGTCATGGGCCACAGAGGAGAAAGGAAGGACCTGGGGTAAACCCAGGTAAGGAACTTCCAGGGCAGCAAGAAGACAGAAAGAAGGATCTGCAAAAATGTAGGGGACAGGAAACCCTGAAACCCCGGAGCCTACGCAGCCAGGTTTTGGGTGCCATGTGCGTCCAGGCGCATCTGGAGATCAGAGGGCAACCTCGGATGCTGTTCTTCAAGCACTGTGCACCTATTTTTGAGGCAGGGTCTCTCACTGGGCTGGGGCTTACCAAGCCGGCTGTCCAGGAAGCTCCAGGTATCCCCTGTCTCTGCTTTTCCGGCACTGAACTTAGAAACGTACACCTCCAAGCCTGGAGTTACATATACCATCTAGTTTAGGGATTGAACTCAAGTCTGCATGCATGCAAGTCAGGTCCTTTACCAACTGAGCCATTCCCCCAGCCCCTAGCCAGGTTTAGAAGCAGAATCAAGTCTGTGGCCTATTTTCACCTTTAAAAAAACCACAGACATCCGACGCGTGGGCACCAGAGTCAAATTTCTGGGAGAGACCGAGGTCCTGTGGGCGCTTCCCCTGACGTCAATACGGGTTTGTCTTCTGTGTCTGCGGCTTTGACAGGAGGGGGGAAGATTAGGGAGCTGAGCTGAGAGGGTGGACAGAGAATCAGAGCCATCAGCCCATCTGACCTGGGATGCTCCTGTTGGGGGAGGTTCGGGGGCCCTGAGGGTAGCACAGGTGTCAGGACAGAGGCTGGGAGCATCTCAAGGCTTGCACAGAAATCACGAAATGACCCCTTGCCAGGTCCCACCTCCAAGCTCCAAAGCAGCAGTCCCTTAGCCGCTAAGGGACAGTAGATGTCCCTGTGACTCTTTCAGGGAGGTTTGTCCATCTCCCCTCCTCCATACCCGCCTTCACTCAACTCTCTCCAAGTCACTGGTTCTTGTGTGGTCCCCAACTGCCCTCTAGTCTCTAATCCTCTTTTTTGGGGGGAGGGGAGGATGTTTGTTTTCTTTTTTTGAGACAGGGTCTCACATAGCCTAGGCTGGCCTGGAACTTGCTATGTAGCTGAGGATAAACTTGAATTTCTGATTCTCTTGACTCCAACGCCAGAGTGTAGGGTTGCAGGCATGTATCACCATGTCCAGTTTATACAATACTAGGGATAGATCTACATGCAGAACAAACCCTGTGACAGTTGAGCCACATCACCAAGCCTCTAGTCCTTAAGCTGATCGAGCAACTATTCCAGGTTTCGAGGGCACAGCCATTCCCAAACCCTGAGTTCCTCAGATGGTGAAACTGAAGCCAGGAGAGAGCGCCTGGTCTGCTTCTCTAGCCACTGACCCAGGTACGTCCCTCCTCTCGCCTCTGTCCCCTTAGGCTTTGGAAGTCAGGGAACAGTGGACTGAGGGTCAGACACAGACGTGTGGGAGACCACAGGGACCCCCCTTCAGTATGCACCCATTCCATCAGCTTCTCACACTGAGTGCCTGTTTGGACACAGTCTGAGCCTTAACCCATACCCACAGCGAGCCCAACATCCCCTAGACTTAACTCACGTATAACACCAGACTGAGCACCAGCCATGGGCACTAACCTCAGGCTGCATCTGTCCTTGACTCCCGCCTAGATCTGATCTTGACCCAGCCTGATTCTTACCTTGACATAGACTTCCTGGCCTTGACCGAGATTTAGTCTGAGCTTGACCACAGACAAGGCTAACACCCTGGGCTGAATCCTGAATCTAATTTGTCTTAAAACCCAAAACTAAACTCCAGTCCCACACTGAGCCCCAATCTAATCTAAGCTGTGATGCCAACCCCAGACCTCTAACTCTTGCCCCAACTGTTTCTGATCTTAACCTTAGACTGAGCCTAACTCTTGCCCTAGACAACCCTGGAGTCCATTTACAGACCAAATCCCAACTCTACTCCTCCCCACAAAATGATAGGTTGAGCCCAGAACCCAACAGAACGGCTCTAATCCCATTGTCAGACTAAACCCTGATCCTCATCTCAGTCCCAGACTGAATTTGACTCCAAGACAGGGCCTTGACCCAGCTCACAGACACAAAGAAAGATCTGGAAGTTGTGCATGGCAGCCCCACAACTGTAATCTGGTAGGCAGGTGGCTCAGTAAGTAGAGGAGTTCACCAGCAAGCTGGCAGCCTCAGTTTGATCAGTAGAAGAGAACTTGTAGCCAGACTTTGGCTACTCTGTGGGTTCCTTTTTCTTCCACCCTATCAAGCCCCTAATACTAGATAGGAGAGAAAAAGGATAGAGGGAAAAGAGGAAGATGTTATTATTAGGCTACTTCCTGCTGATCAGGGTCATTGAATTCCTTGGAGCAAGTTTGGCCTTCATCGTCAGGATATCTAATTTCTTCTTCTTTCTTCTTTGCGCATGACTACTTAACAAACCACAACCAAGAGCAACCAATAGCAACCAACCAACAGCCTACAGCAACCACCAACAACCAACCAACAGCCTACAACAACCAACCAACAGCTTACAGCAACCAACAACAACCAACCAAGAGCTTACAGCAACCAACATCAACCAACCAACAGCCTACAGCAACCAACCAACAGCCTACAACAACCAACCAACAGCCTACAGCAACCAACAACAACCAACCAACAGCAACCACCAACAACCAACCAACAGCCTACAGCAACCAACAACAACCAACCAACAGCAACCACCAACAACCAACCAACAGCCTACAGCAACCAACAACAATCCACAGTGCCTCGAGGGGCCCTAGCATTTATATACTCCCTGAAAAGTCCCCAGAGTTCCAAACATTCATTACACAATCACAGAAACTACCTGCCACTGGCAAAATCACACCTCAGCTAGAGCACAAGGCAAATCGTAGTCAGCTGCTGTGTACAGGCCGAAGCCGCCTACATCCCACACCTGGGATTAAAACAAAAATATATTTCTGTGTTTTTTTTAAGAAACCAAAATTCTCATTACAAGAACTGATTCCCACAAGTTGTCCTTTGACCTCCATGTGTGTGCTGCAACTATACACATGTGTGTGCACACACACGTACAGAGAGAGAGAGAGAGAGAGAAAGAGAGAGAGAGAGAAACACATCTTTAATCCCAGCATTCAGGAGGCAGAGTCAGGTGAATCAACATGAATTTGAGGCCAACCTGGTCTACATAGTGACTTCCAGAACAGCCAGAGCTACATAGTAAGACCTGTCTCAAAATAAATAAATTAATTAATAAAAACAATATTTTTTTTAAAAAAAATTATAGGCCAGGTATGGTGGCACATACCTTTAATCTCAGCACTTGGGAGTCAGAGATGGGCAGATTTCTGAGTTTGAAACTATCCTGGTCTACATAATGAGTTCCAAGCCAGTCAGGGCTGGATAGTGAGAGAGTGAGTCCCTGCCTCAAAAATAAACAAATAAATAAGTGGTGGAGCTGAAGGGATGGCTCTGTGTTTTGTAGCATGTGTTGCTCTTGCACAGGACCCACATGAAGGACCAGCATCTACATGGCATCTCACAACCATCCTGAATCCAAATCCAGGGGATCTGAAGCCCAATTCTGACCTCCACCGGCACTGGCCACATAGAGATGTGCCAGGAAAGCATTCATGCTACCGAAACCAAATAAACCATTTTAAAAAGAATCCACTGGTTAATTTTATGTGAAAGAAACACTGCTTGTTCAGCTACATATCAAATTCAAGGTTAGCCTAGGCTATGTGAGACCTTATCTCAAAGGGCAGGGGGCACTGGCAATATGGGGACAGAGGACACAAATCCTGATCCCTTTGCTACCAGGCAAGTGGCTGTTCCTCAGAATGGTAGAACCACCCAGGTCCTAGGAGGGGGAGTCAGGCCACTCACAAACTGTGTGTCCCTGGCCAGGCCCACCCCTCTTAGCCTGGGCATGGACATGCATACCTATGCCAGCACTGGAAAGTTCAAGCAGGAGGATCAGAAGTTTGGAGGCCAGTCTAGGCTCCATAGCAAGACCCTATTCAGCTACCAAATAAAAACCAGGTCTGTGGAGCTGGGATGCTAGCAACCTTCCCGTTTCTCTTTTAGATGGTAGGTGAGGGGCCAGACAGAGATGTCCTGGTGAGACAAGGAATGCTTACATTCCCCTACATCAGCTCTGTAGGCAAAGGGGACAGACTCAGGGCAGAGGGAAAACCCGCCCAAGACTGGACCAGGGAAAACCGAGTCAACACCTCCTCCATGAGAGCAGGGGCAGCACTCTGCAGGTGCCTGGCTGATGTAGCCATTTGTGGTCACATAGAGAAGGAGTGCCCATGGCACTGATGCTTGCTTCTTAAAACAAGGGACAAGGACACTCAAATACCCTCAAGGGTTCAGGGCCCCTGGGAGTCTCATGCAGCCTCTCCATTCTTAAATATCACCCCAGTCCCTGGTCCGCACATCCTGCCTCACAGTGAGAACGTGTGCTCACAGCCCCTGAAAAGATATCAGTCTGGAGGAAAGCAGTTGTCTAGAGGGCAGTGGCTGGGGATGGGCGCCAGAGAGGGAGCCGGGGAGAACTTGGGAAGACAGAACTCACATGTCCTAAGGCAGCCAGCCAGGCAGTACTGGCCTGGCCATTGTTCTCAGCCCCAGGGTCAGGTGCACTGGGCTCTGGCCCAATCCCAGCATGGCTCCAGACTTCCCGAGGCCTGCCTGCCTCCCATCTGTCCCAGATCTTCATGTCTGTCTGCGCCCCACCCCACCCCCCAGCTTGGACCAGGAAAAAGACAACACTTAACCTCTTTGGCTCCCAACCTGCTCTGTAAACCTGGTTCTGCCTCTTGCAGCATGACCCCTCATAACCTCATGGTCCAAACCCTTCCACAGACCTTACTCTGTGCAGATTTCTCCTGCGAATCGAAGCTTTGGATTTAATGTGGATGCTAAAGGCTGAGCATAACTAATACCTGTTTCTCTCAAAGTGTGGTCCCCAGGACCCACAACACCAATGTCCCTAGATGCTTGCTTAAAAGGCACATCGATGCTGGCTGGGCAAGGTGGATCACATTTGGGATCCCAGCACTTAGGAGGCACAGGCTGGAGGCCAGCCTGGACTACATAGCAGGGCTGTGTCTCCAAAATGCAAAGCCTGGAGACTGGCTGGATAGCTCAGTAGGTAAAGTACCTGTCAAAGCATGACGCCCTGAGTTTGTATTCCTAGCACCCCCATGACAAGTTGGCTGTGACCTGGGGTGTCTGTAACCCCTGTGCTGGAACGCAGAGACATGGGAGCTACTGGCCAGCCTGACTGCCAAACAACGAACTTCAGGTTCACTAAGAGACTCTGTCTCAAACATGTGAGATAGAGGGCTGGTGAGGTGACTCAGCCGTTAAGAGCGTATATTATTCTTGCAGAGGGTCCAAGTTTGCTCCCGGCATTACAGTTGAATGGCTTACAAGGGATCCTGTACCTCCAACCTCTTAAGGCACTGCTCTCATGTGCAACTACCCCACATGGGCTCCACATGTGTTTACAAAGGCAAATGGACCCACCCACACAGGTGAGAGGTGCATGCGCAGGCACGCATGCATACACACACACACACACACACACACACACACACACACACACACACACACACAAATGCAGGAGTAGGTGGAGGATGCAGGTCTACAAAGGTACCTAGGAGGTTGAACCAGGATGACGGAAAGTTCATAGACTGAAAGAGAAGAGGGGACGAGAACGTAGAGGGGAGGAAGGGAAAGGAAATTCTTTTTTTTTTTTAATTTAGAAATTGCATTATATTGATGATATTGTCCTTTAAGATTTTTTTAATTAAATGTAATTACATTATCATGTAGTTTTGAATGAGAACAGCCGCCATAGGCTCATATATTTGAATGCTTAGTCACCAGGGAGTGGCACTGTTTGAGAAGGATTAGAAGGATTAGGAGGTGTGAACTAGTTGGAATAGGTGTGACCTTTTTGGAGGAAGTGTGTGTCACTGGAGTGGACCCTGAGATTTCAAAAGCCCACACCAGACCCAGTGCCCATCCCTCTCTGCCGGATCCCTGTGTCTCAGGATGTAAAGCTCTCAGCTACTGCTCTAGCGCCATGCCTGTTGGCGCTCCACCACAACGATTATGGACCAAGCCTCTGACACTGTAAGCAAGTCCCCAGTTAAATGCCTTTTATTTGAATGAGTTGCCTTGGTCATGCTGTCACCCCATAGCAACGGGACAGTAACTAAGACACGTACTTACCCACTTCCAGCTCCCTTCCCCAGTCACCTTTGTTCTTTCTCAAACGGATGGATTCCAGCCCCTTTTTCTTTATTTGCTATTATATAAATAGATAATTTTGAGCTGCTTAGTCTGGGTTAATGTTGTTTGTATGTATATGATTTCAGGAATGAGTACATAGTCATCCAATTGGGCTGTGTGTGTTGCGGGGGCGGGGGGTGTCCTTAAGACCTATTCCACTCCAACTGGATCAAAACCCGTTTAATAAACCTTTGAGGGAATCTGAGACATATTCAAGTTCAAGTTTGGGGATTACTAACCTAAATGCAATTTGGTCAACCTAGCCAACATGGATGGAAATGTCAGGTCATTGAATGACACTGAGCAAGAGAGTGGAGCTGGAGAGGGTGACCTCGGTTTGCGATGCGTTTGATATGCTAGCAGCAGGGCCTGAGTTTGAGTCCTAGAACCTACTTTATTTTTTTTGTTGTTGTTGCTGTTGTTGTTGTTATGAATTTTTTGTTTTTCAAGACATACTTTCTCTGTGTAGCCCTGGCTGTCTTGGAACTCACTCTGATAGACCAGGCTGGCCTAGAACTCAGAGATCTGCCTGCCTTTGCCTCCTGAGTGCTGGGATTAAAAGCGTGCGCCACCACACGGAGACTTCTTCTTGTTGTTGTTGCTGTTGTTGTTATTGTGGTAGTGGTGGTTGTTGTTTTAAAAGCTGTGAGTTTATAATCTCAGCACAAGAGAGGTACAGGCAGATGGATTGCTGAGGGCTTTATAGGTTTAATTAACCTATTTGGTGAACTCCAGGCCAGTGAGAGGCCCTGCCTCAAAAAAAAAAAAGTGGATATCATCTAAGAAATGATACTCAAGAATGTCTCCTGATCTCTTCTCTGATCTCTGTATGCACACACGCGCACACACACACACACACACACACACACACCACACACACACACAGAGAGAGAGAGAGAGAGAGAGAGAGAGAGAGAGAGAGAGAGAGAGAACTGCTGGCTATTGTCTCGGCTCCAGTCGAATGGTTCCTATATACCCAGTTGGTGCTAAGGTGTAAGGAAGGACTGAGAAGGAAGATTCTTCGGAGTTCTACATGAGGCAGGAGGGTCTCTAGTACACAGGGAAGACCCTTGCCAAGGAAGAACAGACAAGAGGGTCTGAGTGAAAAGCTGAATCTGTCCGTTGAACTGGGATACCAGCTTGGATGGCAGTCCTATGAACACCAAACTAACTTGTGTATAAAGCCTCTGTGGAAGCTAGGCATGATGGGCATGACCATACCAGCAGGAAGGTCAAACAGTCCAAGGCCAGCCTAAGCTCCATTTTGAAACCCTGTCTCCAAAACAAGAACAAGCAAGCAAAAATCCTTTTCAATAGAAACCTCCCTTAATGAAACTCAGCATCTCTAACCTGAGAGTGGGGTTCAAGGACACCAGACATAGGAGGATGTGGAAAGCTGCCCCTCCCTGGGTGATTCTAGGCAGGGGCTCTACCACTGAGTCACCCCCCCCAGCCCCTCCCTGGGGGATTCTAGACAGGAGCTCTGTCTATTACTGATCTATAGCCCCAGCCACTTTTCCAACTCTTTATTTTGAGACAAGGTCTCAAGTTGTCCAAGCCAGCCTTGACCTCTGTCTACAACCCAGCTGACCTCAGAGCTGTCAAACTAATGCCTCAGCTTCCCTCAGAGCTGGAACGAGGAACCTGTGCCACCAACCCCAGCCTGGGCATGTTCTGCGTTCCATTAACTCATCCCACAGTCTCTCCTTGGAACTAGATGGCACCTGAGGCTGGGGACAACCAACCAGCGGCTGACAGAAGCAACCTGAGCTTTCCTGGCTGCCTGGGTTGCATCCAACCTCGACTACACGTGGATTAACTGTGACTTGTGTCTGTGTCATCTCCTTGTTCCATCAACCAGCTGACCTATATCTCCCTTCAGGATCCAGGAAGAGGATGTACTGCCTGGCCAGATGACCACCAGGGAGACTTGTGTGGCTGACTCTGTTCAACAATGGAAGTATAATTTTCCATTCACAAAAGAGAAGCATGTAGCTGAGGTGTGATCTTAGCCCCAGGGAGGCTGAAGCAGGAAGATCCCAAGCGCGGGCCACACAGCAGAACCAAGTCTAAAACATAAGCAAAAAGAAAGGCAGCCCACAACAGTGACAAAGCCAAAAAGCATCAACCTGGTTCAAAGCCATCACGGTTGCTAGACAAATTGCCATTCCACATCCCGCAATCCTGGGGGCGCCTGTTCAATCTATACTATCCAGAGTACATCCGGCCTGTCCTGAAAAGAGGTGGGGGGGGAATCCATGAAGGGAAAATGACTCAGATGCCAAGGACTCTTTCTCAGAAAGTTAAAATCTCTGTGAACATTCAGAGTCTGAGAAGTCCTGCATGCAAGGTATATATGTGTCTGATATAACGCTAATTACATCTAGTGTTTTCTCCCCAAAGAAGGTTCATGAGCACACATCCAAAACATAGAGGGGCTTTCTAGAGTTCCAGGATGAGAAAGAAAAGTCAGGGGAGGACTGGAGAGATGGCTCAGTGGTTAAGAGCACTGACTGCTCTTCCAGAGGTCCTGAGTTCAATTCCCAACAACCACATGGTGACTCACAACCATCTGTAATGGGGTCTGGTGCCCTCTTCTGCTGTGTCTGAAGAGAGCAATGGTGGTGTGTTCATATGTATAAAATAAATAAATAAATTTTTAAATAAAAAGAAAGAAAGAAAGAAAGAAAAAGTCGGGGGAGCTACTTCCTAAAAGGTCTGAGGCAGAAACAGGGCACTTAAAGAGACACAATGACTCAATATGGACACACCTCTGTCATCCTCTTGAAGACCCTGTCTTGTGCTGACCTGAAGACATAGACCCACTCATGCCCACAGGAGATCCTCAACTCTCAACTCTGCCTGGCCCCCTTTCCCGACTCCATCTTCTCAGTCTCTCTGCAGTCCCAGGACCTGTAACTGCCAGCAAGGAGGCTTTTGTCCTCGTTAGAGGTGGAGGGCAGAGAAACCCAGCCACAACTCCCTCCTCCCTCTGCTCTCTTGGCTGTCTTGGGAAACAGGACAATACAGGGAAATGTTTGCGCCCAAACAGCTCTGCAGCTCCAGGAACTGAGACCCTGCCCAGGAAAGCCACCTCCGGGAGCCCCACCCTGCGGCTGCCTCTGTCTGTTTGCTGGATGGGACAGCCCAGCAGAGGGTCACCAGAGCAGATGGCAGTCACAGCACCGTAATGTGGGAGAAAGGAGAGTTCAGCAATGGTCTCTCTTGCTATGGACCTGCCTTGTATACCTGGACAAGGGCAGAGTGGGATTCTTGTCATCTCAGTACTGGGGAGACTGAGGCCAGAGGATGACAAGTTCCAGGCCAGCCCGGGCTACAGAGTAAATTTAAGGTCACTCAGAGAGAGAGAGAGAGAGAGAGAGAGAGAGAGAGAGAGAGAGAGAGAGAGAGAGAGAGAGAGAGAGAGAGAGAAATGGAGAGAGAAAGAAATGGAGAGAGAGAAAGAAAGAAATGGAGAGGAGAGAGAGAGAGAGAGAGAGAGAGAGAGAGAGAGGAGACAGAGATGGAGACAGAGATGGTGACAGAGATGGAGCGAGAGAGATGAGGGAGAAGTCAGTCTCAACAGAAAATGTGCTGCAGCTGCATTGCCAATATTTATCTAGAAAATCATGGCCCTGGGTTAATCTGGCCTACAAACCATAAAAATAGCACTTTGACTTGACTTGAAAAATGCATTAATTCATTCAACAAGCATTCTGCACCCTTGGACCCAGCTGGGCACTGGAGATCCTGGGTGGACCAGTACCGCCCTGTCCTGGAAAGACCTTCAGTGGAAGGAGGGGGTAGAAGGGAATGGAGACAGACATGTGTATGTGGACTTGGAGGGCTCTTGTCTGTCCCTAGCTGATTCCTCCTGGGAAATGCCAAGCTTCTATTGGCTAAGGATCCCCTCGATGGACGCATATGAGAGTGGGGTAGTCTGAGAACAGGGCGTCCAGTGTCTCCAGAGATCAAATTCATGTTTAGTCAGTAGCCCCATGAGTTATGTCATGTGCCCACCAACACACACATGCACACACGTGTGCACACGCACATGCAAATGAACGCACATGCACACTTGCACACACATGTGTGCACATACACATGCAAATGCACACACAGAGGCACACCCACTACCTTCCACTCTGCAGGGTTTTGAGTCAGAGTCTCCTATAGCCCAGGCCTGAAATACTCAACATAGCCAAGGATGCCTTGAGCTTCTGATCCTCCACTACATCCAGTGTATATGTTGCTGAGAAGAGAACCCAGGGCTCCATGCATGTTAGGCAGGCACTCTACCACCTGAGCCACATCCTCAACTCCCAACCCCATCCAGGACTGACTAAAAATTTCAATGGTCAGGGCAAGGAAGATGGCTCAGCAAGTAAGATCACTTGCTGTCCAAGCCTGAGGGCCTGAGTTCAAGTCCCCAGCACCTATGTAAAAACCTGGGCACAGTCTAAGGCATGCCTGTAATCCCAGTGTTGTATAGGGCAGATAATGAGGACCTCTGGAACTGGTTGGTCATTAACCTAGCTCCTGGTTCATGTGACTCAGGTGTCCATTTAACATTCACACATCTGCACAGACGTGTAGGTCTCACACACACACATCATAAATAAATAAATAAATAAATAAATAAATTCCCATGCCCTTGGGTAGTTCTCCTTTCTTCTGCCCTTCCCGTGATCCTCTCTGATTTGAGTTTCAATAATATTGCCCCTAAGGTGACAAAGATCAGGTGTAAGCCAACAAACATGAAAAGCAGAATAATTTTGGCCCTTCAGGCACCCATAATCCCAGCATTCAAGAACTGGAAGCAGAGCAATGGACCATTCCAGGCCAGTCTGGGCTAAAGTGTGAAACTGTGTCTCAATAATACTAAAAGAAAGCCTGGCGGTCTAAGAGAGAAAGGGCTGGGGAATGTAACTTGGTAGAGCGCTTGCCTGGTGCCCACAAAGCCCGGGGTTGGAGTCCCAGCGCCCCACAGACTAGGTGTGAGGGTACACACACATGACCCCAGCACTTGGGAGATGGAGGCACGAGGATTAGAAGTTGGAGGTCATTGAGACTGTCTCAAAAAACAAAGAGAAAGAGAAGGAGAGGGCTGGGTGCTCATGGCTCTTGAAGAAAATGCAGGTTTGTTCCGGCACCCACACTGAGCACCTGGTACTCCAGCTCCAGGGATCTGATGCCCTCCTTTGGGCTCCGAAGGCTTTGCACACACACGGTACACATAGAGTACTCAGGCACACACAGATGCACATAAAATAAGGAAGGAGTCGTTTTTGTTTTGTTTTAATGAAAAGGGAATGAAAAGTTGAGGGGAGGGGAGGAGAGAGAAGGGGAAGGGAGAGGAAGGGATGAAAGGAGAGGGGAAGGAGATGGGAGGGGAGGGGAGAAAAGAAGATAGGAGAGGAGGAGAGGAGAGGAGAGGGGAGAGGAGGGGAGAGAAGAAGGGGAGGGGAGGGGAGAGGAGAGGAAAAGAGGGGAGGGGAGGAGAGGGAAAAGAGAGGAGAAGAGAGGAGAGACGGGGAGAGGAGGAGGAGAGGAGAGGAGGAGGGGAGGAGAGGAGGAGGGGAGGAGAGGAGGAGGGGAGGAGAGGGGAGGGGGAGGGGAGGGGAGGGGGAGGGGAGGGGAGAGGAGGGATCTTCCTTGACAACATGATGCCAACAGGTCCACGTGTGACGTGTGACCCCACCACACGTGACCCCGGACATTCCTGTACACAAACCTGCGCATGTCTACTTCCCATTTCCAGGAGTCCCAAGGGAGAAAGGAAGAAGCTGGTGGCCCCGGGGTCCCTTTTCAGTCCTGCCAGGACTTGGACAGATGCCTGTTTCTTCTTGCCTTTGGGGACACAGGGACAGGGATGGAAGGAGCCAAGGAGATGGAGGGACAGCCAGCCAGGGGGCAGATGAGGTCAAGGCGGCCAGCCCGCTTGTCACAGCCCCTCACACCCACCTCGCCTGCCAGCAACTGTATGTTTTCATCTTTTCCTTGGGGTGGGGGTGGGGGCTGCACGGAGCCCTGAGTGCTGAATTAGGTGACGATGAATTTGAACCACATGCAGCCCCAGCTTGGGCGGGGGGGGAGGTGTTTGGGTCAGACAAAGAAAGAGTTTCATCAGCCCCCACTCCTACCCCCAGGCCCACCCCCACCCCCAGACAAAAATAGTTCCGGCCCAGGCAGGCTATGACCCACAGGCCTGGCTGCGTGTCATGGCCCCCTGTCGTGGAAAGATACTTCTGGTGGCCTCTTTCCCTGGATGTGGGTTTCGCAATCCTCCCTTATTTTGGTGGCCTCTTTTTGGACTGGCCTGGTTTGTCTGGGAGAATTATCTGGGTCTTGAGGAGAGAAAAATCACGGGGACCCTTGTTCTCTATTTTATCTGTCTGTTTTTTTGAGATAGAGTCTCATAGCCTAGGCTAGCTTTGAACATACTTATGGAGCCAAGGATGACCCAGAACCCATGACCTCCCTGCCTCCACCTCCTGGAGGCTGGGGTTACAGATGTGTGCTACTGTGACTGGTTAATGAAGAGCTGGGACTGGAACCAGGTCTTTGTGCATGCTAGGCCAAATGGAGAGCCTGGGAAACTGAGGAAACACATCCTCTCATGATACCAGCCAAAGCATGGTGATGCAGAGATACCCAGTCCCAGAGCAAGCAAGCATCCCATAACCAATGCTGGATGTGCACTAGGATTTTGGCAAGGGACGGGGCAGGAGGGCTCTGGGTGTGCAGGCGACAGGAGAGGGACTTGCTCGCTGGGACTCAGGGAGACTCACTGTTGCTGCTGCAGACCCAGGGTCAGAAGCAGCCCTGTCAAACCTCATTCAAATCTGCAGTGTGGCAGAGGCCAGCTTGGGCATTCTCTGTCCTCACTGTGCCCCCTGTTCTAGAGACCCCAGGACCCAGCCCGTCTGGGACACCATGTAGCCTGGCCTCCTTCCCCACGCCGGCTTCCTAAAGGGTTTCCGTTCTTTTCTTTCCTATTGTTCTCCCAGCTGCCTGCCTGATTTTGCTTCTGCAGGTCCTGACCCACCCTCACAGGCCAGGCTGGGAGGGGCACAGGCCAGCCAGCTCCACCAGGAAGTGGGGGCCCAAAGCTGGACTCCAGCTTTTTAATTATTATTGTTGATGTTGTCGTTGTTGTTTGACACAGTCTTGGACTGTGGGTGAGGCTCAGCTGGGCGTGTGCTTGCCCAGTGTGCTTGCCAGCGCTGTATAAGCCAGGTGTGGCATTGCTAACCTGTAATCCCAGTGCTTGGGAGCTAGACACTGCAGGATCGGGAGTTCAAATCCATCCTTGACTATAGAGAGAGTTCAAGGCTAGTCTGGGCTACAGGAGACCCCTGTCTTAAAAAGAAACGTAGCACAGGGTCTTGTTACATATTGTAAACTGTCCTCGAATTTTTTGATCTTCCTGCCTCAGCTTCTCGAGGGGTGGGAATAGAGGCACTTGCCACCATGCCGAGCTCAGGTTAACAATTCCCACTACAGGAGGAACATGAAAGGCCCTCTTGATAGCAAGTGCTAGGTAGGAGCTCTCTGAGAGGGCTCGAACTGACCTGTGTTTCTACCCTGGCTAGGACACTTGTCGGTCACATGATCAAATGATCACTTCTGCCAAGCCTCAGTTTCCTTAACCAGAAAATAGGGATGATTAGTGACTCTCCTGCCAAAGGCATTGGGGGTAGTGTGTGGAAGGTGACGTTATGGATTTTAGTTCCTGGGTGTGGTGGCTTGTGTCTGTATTCTCAGCACTTGGCAGAGAGAATGCTAGCACTCTGGAGGCAGAAACCGGGTGTCTCCAGGGTAAGTTGGCTAGTTAGGCTTAGCCAAACCCTCAAGATCTGGGTTCAAATGGAATGCCTTGTTTTGTTTAAGGTGTGTTTGCTTTCATTTTATTTTATGTATATGGGCATTTTGCTGCCCAAAATTCTGTGCACCATGTGTGCACAGTACCTGTGGAGGCCAGAGAGGGCATCAAATGTCCTTAGAACTGGAGTTAATAGCCATCAGGAGCCATTCTATGGGTGCTGAGAATTGAACCCAGGTCCTCTGGAAGAGCAACCAATGCTCTTAACTGGTGAGGCATCTCTCCAGCTCCCAGGGGATGATACCCCATCTTAATACAGGAAGTGAAAAGCAGTTATGGAAGAATCCTGACATCAACACACGTGTATGCCCACCATCTGCAAGAAAAAACAAAAAACAAAAAAAACCCAAAAAACCATGCATGCCATACATGCATACACAGGAAAGATAGATGAATTAAAATAAAAATCCTTGCCCATGTCCGTTATTATTCACAACTGTCACCGACTCATGTGTTGCTTAACTCACTTTTTCTGAGGCCAGGGAGGGGCAAGAGAAGGCTTTTGCTTTCAGCTGTTTGCTGCTCCAGGGCCCCAGGCTAGAGGCTGCAGCTGAAAAGAATTCCTTTCAATCAGAGCCAGTGATGCTGTGATAAGCCTGGACCACAGGATGCAGTATCACCAGGCTCAGAGAACACATCGCAGGCTGGGGATGCTGTATGGCAGCAGTACCACAGCAGGGGCCATTCAAAGCTCGCAGGCTCTGGACTTGGGGGAAGGGGGTCAGTGGGTTGGGGCTGGGTTTTTTTTTGCTGTCTTCCTTGTGCCTACCCACTCATCCATCATTCTCATCAAACATCTGTCCCCCACCCCATGGTTGCACGCGTGCGCACACATGCGCACACACACACACACACACACACACACACACACACACGCACACGCACACGCACGCACGCACGCACACACGCACGCACGCACACATGCACGCACGCACACACGCACACATGCGCACCCTCCCTCCACAGAACTCTTGGAATGAAAGCTCCAGAGCTTGACCTGTAAAGTTGTCTAATAACCTGGGCTCCCTGCAAGAGTAACCTTGGCCTGTTGGATGCTCTGTCCAAACTAGGACCAGATAGTATCCACAGGCTCAGAGGAGGATGGGAGAGCCGAGGACAGCAGAAAGGGCTCTGAGATGCTGTCTTCCAGGCTTGCCGCGACTGTTACATTTCTGAACTCACCTGCACAACACCAGGCCTTCACACCTTCCACCACGAGGGTAGGAGGGGCTCACAAGGCCCCAGCCCTCTCCAGAGGTCTATAAGCAGTGAATGGTTGCTGGGGGAGGGCGAGAGACTCTCTTCAGTGACAGTCACTGGTAAGTTGCCTCCACTCTGGTAACTAACCAGGCTCCTGTAAGCAAATCTAATTGAACTCACTGGGTCACACATACAAGAGATGTGAAAATGGAAGAGGGACCAGTTGGGAGTCAGAAGGGGGATCACCAGGAGTGGGAGGGGGGCAAGAGACGGAGTTGGGGTGACTTTAATCAAAATGCATTACACATACATATGAAAATGTCCTAATGAAACTCTTACTATGGATTTAATATATATATGCTAATAGAAAATGTACCATCTGCCATATTCCTGACAGAAGTTTGGAGCCATCCCTTAGTGATGGAAGTCACGTGACTTTGAAGTCCCAAGAGCTTTAGCTCTCCATGGTTGCATATCTTGATGTCTGAAGGGTTAGGGTTTGAGCAAGAAGTTGCCCACTGCCAAGCCTGATGACCTGAGTTTGATCCCCAGGACCCACATGGTAGAGGGAGAGAACCAACACCCACAAGTTATCCTCTAACCTCCACATGCGCAATATGCATTGCCCACACGCATATAATAAATAAATGTAATTTTGAGAGATAATTATCAGTGACTGAACTAAACGTGAGCCAGTTAAGAGGCTGAGGAAGATGGGGCTCAGTCAATGGTGTATTTGCCTGGTATACAGGAGGATCAGAAATCATGCTCACTTACATAAGGAATGTGAGGCCAGCCTGGGCTACATGAGAAAGACCCTTCTCATTGAAAAAAAAAATCCAGTTGTGTGATGTCAGGAGGTCCCTTACCTCTTGGGTAGTCATCTTTTCCACAGGCTAGCCCAGTTCCCTCCAGTTGTCTTTTTTCCCAGGCTGACCTCAGGTGAGTCACAGGGTTCTGGGAAGACCACATGTTCCCTCTAGCCAAGCATGGAAGTTGGCATAGAGGGTTAGTCTCAGGGTTGTTCCCATGAGGTGGGGCTCCAAAGCTGTACCCTTGCCTTCCAGTTGGTGGAACCCTAGGGGAGGGCATGAGGACAGGACACCCAGTGGTCCCAGAGGCTCTTTTAAGAGATGCCAACAGCCTCCCTCTGGCCGGCTGGTGTAGAGTGGCAGCTGTCACCAATCTGGGACAAGGAACATGTGTACAGAGTATGTTAAGATGAATCTGTTGCCAAGGTAAGTCCGTCAGGCAAAACCCAGAGACCAGTGCCTTATAGAAAGTCTGGGGAACTCTCTGAATACAGGCCCCCTACCTCAGGGCAAAGACCTCAAGCAGACAGGGTGGAGGGGGTTGATGGTGGCAGACACAGCTCCTGACCCAGCTGGACACGGACTCCAGCCCTCCAGATGTGCAGCCAGCATTCCGCTGTGGAGACGGGGCGGGGCAGCAGCAAGGGGCCCAGATGGGCCGTGTTAACCCAGAAACAGCTCTTCATGTCCAGATGCTCTGTGTTCAGCCAGCGAGCCAGCTTTGGTCTCCAGATGTGAGCCTGGGCTGGGGGTGGGGTGAGGAGTACATCAGCCCAGATGTGCACATTGTGAACAAGAATGGCTGCAGGATCCAGCTGCTGCAACAGGGAACTGAAGACTGGGCTTGAATTTCTCTATTGTATTTAGACTGGGGGCTGGGGGTTTTCCATCCAGAACCCCTAATCCCAGCACTCTGATCCTGGGTTCAAGAAAGCATCAAGATTCACAAATACTAAGTTGCAGATGTTAACAGAGCCCTGTGGTAGAAATAAGAACCAAGCCTGACCTGCCCAGGGCTATATAAACCAGAGACCAGCCAAAAATGAGTCCCAGTGGAGAGGAAGGATCTGCGATCCCTCAGAGTGCAGGTGACTTAAACTGGGGATATACCTCCATTGGCAGAGCACTTGCCTGGCAGGCCTGAAGCACTAGGTTTGATTCCTAACACTGTCTATACTATTCTCCATAGCTCATGCTTGTAATCCCAGAGTGTGAGGGTTGGAAGCACGAGGATTAGAAGTTCAAGGTCATCTTCAGCTACAGAATAAATTCAAGACCAGCTTGTCACATTGTCTCACACACACACACACACACACACACACACACACACACACACACACACACATACAGGGTACATTGGAACCAGAGAGGAGCGGGGATGGTTCTAAGAAGGAACTCCAGGGACTGGAGAGACGGCTCAGTCATTAAGAGCACTGACTGCTCTTCCACAGGTCCTGAGTTCAATTCCCAGCAACCACATGGTGGCTCACAACCATCTGTAATGGGATCTGATGCCCTCTTCTGGTGTGTCTGAAGACAGCTACAGTGTACTTATATAAATAACATAAATAAATCTGAAGAAGAAGAAGAAGAAGAAGAAACAACTCCAGAAGGTTTCCAAGAGGGTCTCTAAAAGGAACCCCAGGGTCACACTGCAGAGATAACCAGGAACTCCTGCTAACAGTAGCCTGGGGCCTGGATCTGCTTGGTGCAGTATTCCATCCCTACAAGCCGGAGGTCCCTCTGTATATCCGGAAGTGCCCCAGGGCTGGGGAGATGGCTCTATGGGTAAAGTACCTGAGACCAAGACTGATGACCTGAGTTTGAGAGTCAAGGAGCCCACGTGGTGCCAGGTGAGAACTGACTCCTGAAAGTTGAAGGTTGTCCTCTGACCTCCACGTGTGTGAGATGGCACTTGAGTGTGTACGCACACATGCGCACCCGACGCACACAAACACACACAAAAATCCAGCCAATGAATAAGTGTGAGCTTGTATGTCTGTGCGCCACATGTGTGCCTGCTATCAGTGAACATCAAAAGAGGGTCTCTGATCCCCTGGAACTGGAATTACAGATAACTGTGAGTTGTCATGTGGTTGCCAGGATTTGAACCCAGGTCCTCTAAAAAAAAGTAGTCAGTGCTCTTAACTGCTGAGCCATCTCTCTGGCCCCTCAATCTAATTTTTCTTTTTAAGTTTTAAGAATTGCCCAAGTAGAGCCTCCCAGCCCTAATCTCCTACCAGGTGCAGAAATTGAAAAGCAAAGGTAACAAGACAAGAGGGAAACCCCATCCTCTCCTGACTCTGAGGCAGGAAGGCATGGTGGCCAGAGAAGGCAGAGGTCAAAGGTCAAGCCTAGCCAACCACAAGGCAACTGAGGCCTGTGGATAGGTAACAGTTCCTAAGTCCTGCTGAGGAAAAGAGCTGAAGCAGAAGCTATAGGGAATACGGGGGACTCTTTACAACCTGATGGGGACAACAAGGTCGGCATCATGAGACTTGGGGTGCAGAGTCTAGCCATGGAGCCTTCAGGCTGAGGCGAGAAGTCCTAACAGGTTGTGTCAGGCCAGAGCTCTGGGGAGGGGGCCGTGCCTCTCTGCTCTGGCAAACCCCACCTAGGGCCAAGCCCAGACTGGGGCTGGAGAGAGACTGGTGGTTCTGAGTGGAGATTGAGGTCTGAGGGTGGGGGGTTGGGGGGAAGAAAGAAGTCCACAGCTGAGCCCCCCAACTCCTGCCAAGCCTGGGACAACGGGGAGAGATGCGGGGAGTGTTCTCATGGGCGGAGGGTGGGGGATAGTTCCCAGGTGGAAAGTTACCCAGGCTGGGGTGGGCTTGGTGGGAAGCTAATCTCCGGAGAGCCCAGCCCCATGCTGACACCAGAATAACCAGGATTCCATCCCTAAACTGGAGGACCTTGGTCACTTATCCCTCTCCCCAGATCTGTTATCTGCCTGGGGTACTCATCTCCAGCCAGCCATCTCTGTAACTCCTGAAATCATTGCCTTATTTGGGGTCAGATGGGGTAAGGACCAGGCATGCAGGGAGAAACTTAAACATTGCTCACCCAAGCTATGGCCCCAGAGAGAAGAGAAAGTTGGGAGCCGGTGCTAGCAAGGTCAGGGAAGGGCCAGAGTCTGGGGACGGGGGGCCCTCTCGCAATCACGGCGAGACAGCCAAGGGCCCTGTGTGTCTTGGCTGAGCGAGACCCCTAGGCCGCCAGGTATGTAACAATTCTAGCCGTTTCCTGTAGTAATAATGAGAAAGGGGTTGGTATAAATATACGCGCAGCATAAATAAATACAGGCCGGGCCGAGGCTGCATAGCAGACAGATTGCGTCGAGCTGCCGGCCAGCCCTCCAGCCTACTCCCCCCGCCCGAGGCCTCCCCGCCCCCCGTCCTCACTGCTCCCCATTTGCTTTCTTCCAGCAAGCCAGAGACCACGCCACACTCAAAGGCCTGAGACAGATGAACTGGTGACCCTCAGCCACAGGGCCTCAGAGTTCCTGTCAGACTGTGGCCCCTGGGAAGTCAGTGAATCTAGAAGAGATAGCCTGGGGCAAGGGGCTGGCTGAGAGCATCATCGTTACACAAGCATCGACTATCCAACAGCCCTGTGAAGGCTGGGGTGTTGTTGCTGATCATAAATGGGGAAACTGAGGCTTGCAGAGTTAACTTGCCCAGCCATTTCACCTAGCCAAGATTGTCTAGACTTTAGATTCCAGAGCTCCAGTCCAAGGTGTTCTCATTCCGGGACTTTGTGCATTGCCATGGGGTAGCTAAAGGGCTGAAGATTATGGCTCAATGGATAAAGTGCTTGCCACAAAAGCACAAGGACCTGGGTTCAAATCCCCAGAACCCACGTAAAGCTTGGTGCAACGGCACGCGGCTGTAGTGCTCCTGGGGTGAGACATGGTGGGAGCATGAGAATCTCTCAGCCAACTAGCCTGGTATATAAAGTGGGAAGCATGAGTCTGTCTGACATGAGGCAGAAGGAAAGGACCAACACCCAAGACTGTCCTCTGACCTCTCCATACATGTGCTGTGGTTCACACGCCTACACTCACACACTGATGTATGTTGCTGAAATCCCTTCTGTGGAGGAGTCTGAACTTTTTTCCCTTCTTCCCAAGGTTCCACTGACAAACCAACATTCTGCCCAGAGAACTGATAAGTTTATCAGGCTTTCCTATACAGTGGGAGTGAACAGTTATGGGCTCACAAGAATGGGTGACCCCCAAAGCAGCTATGCTGGAAGGTCTACATGCAGCATGACAATGCATCATGCCAATGACTCCCTTGTGGCCATAGAGTTGGTACTCCCTTCCCCTAGTCTTCCCCAGACTGTGTACTCAAGTCCTCCCAAAGCCATGTGCCCTTACGGCCAGGACTGCTTACAAATGACTGGAAGGGATGGCTGGAAAATCAGGTGAGAGGATCCGGTGAGCCGACCCAGGCCTCCCATCTGTGAGGGAACACCAGTAGTAAACCAACCCAGCCGTGGGAATCTTTTGCACGCAGACACAAAACATGGTTGGTTGTTCAGTTTAGATGATAGTCCATCAATGAACTGAGGTGAGTGGTTGGAGCAGCAACAGGAAGGACACTCTAATCCTTTCACCCAAGTCCACCAGGGTCTTTAAAAGGCTGGAGTATTTATCGCCAAGGCTCTAAAGCAAATACAATATCCTGTGGTCAGGGATCCCAGAGGTCAGATTCCATACAGCTTGTATAAAGGTCCAGTGGCCAGGGCTGTATATACAGGAGGCCTACCTAACCAGTCTGCAGCTAGGCTAGCTATCAGGTGGGGTATTCGAGAGCAAAGCATGATGGTCCACCCTCTTCATGTTCTATACACAGGGGAACTGAGGCTGAGACCAGGGCCAGAGCCTCCTCCAAGGCCTCATGGGAAGCCAAAAGCAGAGTCATAGGATTTGAGTAACTGTCTTCCAGGTCAGAACTGTGGCCCAATTCAAGAAGCACCCCCAATTAGGCTTCTCTTGTTCAGCTCCCCAGGCTGATTGCCTCCTGAAGGGGCCTCCAGAGCCGGGCTTGGTGGGACAGGCCTGTTATCCCAGCTATTGGGGAGGTTGAGAAAGAACTTCAGTTCCAGGGGCAGCATGGACCAATTGCTGAGACTTTATCTCAAAGTAAAAAGAGCCCGGAGTGATGGTGCATGGCTTTAATCCTAGCGCTAAGGAAGTTGAGGCAGGCAGATCTCTGTCTACATTGTGGGTTCCAGACCAGCCAGGGCTATGTCTTCTCAAAAAACCAAACAACATCAATAATAAAATAAAAACTGAGGACTGGAGCTGTAGATGGCCAGCCAGTCTGGCCAAATCGGCGACCTTCAGATGCAATGAGAGGTGTGGAAAGTAGAGAGGACACCTGGTGTCAACCGCCTGCCACCACATGCATGTCTGAACATGTGCACACATAATGAACTCATGCCACACGGGGGTGAGGGAGCTACTAAAAAAATTGTCAGTGTCGCACAGACAATCTCACCTCAGTTCAAAGTCAGGGTTGATTCCATTCCAGTCCCCAGCCCCATCATGCTTACATTGTGTCCCCCCTGCTCAGACCTTTGTCACTTTCCTCTCTCTTCTTGGGTTTTGAACTCCTTTCCACCTGTTTTTTGCTGTTTCTGTCTAGATGCTGAGACCTTACCCTGGTCCCAGGCAGCTCAAGCACCCTTCATAGGTCTGGTACCCAGGTTCCCCCAGCAAGTTGTGGGTGTTCTGGAATCCAGAAGGGGCTGCCCTTTAATTACAGGACTGAAGGTCATTCCACAGGCTCCAGCAATGGAGCCATCTTGAAAGGAAAGAGCCCACCCTGAAGTCTCTCCAAGGCAGGTAAATTGCTTCTTGTATTTGGAGGAAGAACATGGAAGACACATCTAACCTAGACCATTTACAGTCATAAGGGAGGCAATAGCTGCCCTGAAAATGAACAGGGAGAGGTACAGGGACGAAGGTTCTCTGAACCCCCCCCCCCACACACACGGATGCCGGGTCCTAAGCTAGGGAAAGGGGTGAGGTGAGAGGTGATGGCTGACTCTCAGGAAACCAGCCCCTTCTCTTTCCTCGTAAGCATCACTCATCTAAGGCTAGGACCAGAGCCCGGGCTAGCCCAAGTCTGAAGGAGCCTGCCTTTGCCAGTGAGAGGCTGAGGAGACTGGATAAGTCTTCTCTTGTCTGGGGGCGATTGATAGTCTGTGGTGTGACATTTTTGGAAAGAGAAAAGAACAAACTAATGGATCTGTGAAAGAGTGGAGGGCAGGATGGGTAGATGCATTTGGGGATAGATAGATGGATTTGGGGGCAAAGGGATAGAAGAATGAATTTGGGGATGGATGGATCAATGGGTGGCTGGATGAGTGGGTGGCTGAACTTTTGGATGGATAGAAGGATAAATGGATGAATTGGAGATGTTTGGAAGGATGGATAAATGAATGAATTTTGAGTGAATGGAGGGATGGGTGGATAGAAGGAAGGAGAAAGGAGGGAGGGAAGGGGAGAAGGATGAAGGATGGGAGGGAGAAAGGAGAGAGGGAGGGGAGAGAGGGAAGGAGGGATGGGAGATTGGAGGGATAGATGGAGAGAGGGGAAGGAGGAAGGGAGGGAGAAATGGAGTGAGAGAGACAGAGAGAGGGAGGAAGAGAGGTAAAGATGGGAATAAGGGAAGGAGGAGGGGGGGTCCTCTGGATAATTGGCAGGTGTGTGAGCATGCAGACCCATACTTGTGTGTGGGTGAAGGGATAAACTACTTTCAGACATTAAGAGCGCTACTCCAAAATTTTGTCTACGTCTCTAAACTGTGAGGTCCTGGCACCCCCAAGAGGCCAGAGTCTCTAACTGCCCAGCTCCCTTTAAATCCCTAGGGAGCTAAGAACCAGGGGCATTTAGACTCAGCAGCCTGGGAAACAAAGCCATCTGGAGACCTGAACTGATTCTGACACATTCCATGACCTTGGGAATGTCCAATCTCAGAGGCCCAGTTTTCTTGTGTGGAAAATGATAGTCAAGCCAGATGCTAGGGTTGCTAGGAGACGAACCAAACGATGTGTGAAGTGTCTGAGGTTGCACCTGAAAGGCACTTGGGGAATGTGATTTCCTTCCCAGAAGTGCCTGAGCCTGGGATTTCACGCCTGTGTTCTCATAAGCACAGGAACAGATACACACGTGCACACATGACACAGAACAGCCTTCCAGTAGAGTGAGGTAAAAAGATGGTGAGTCCGAAGGGCAGGTAAGGGACACATTTATTCTCCAGCGGTTTCAGGCTGGGGTGGGAGGGGTCCAGACTCAGTGGTGGAGGATTCTGGGATTAAGAACTGAGGCAGGGGCCCTGAGGTCTCCTGGGGTTTGGCCTCCTGGGCCTTGGCAAGTTGGACTGTGTGTTCAAAGGCAGCTTGAAGGAGGTGGGACGCAAGGCAGGTAGTCCAAGTGACAAGATAGGCCAGGTTCCAGGAAGTGAGTGTGGTCCTGTGTGCCACCCACAGGTAGAGGTGTCTCAGCAGGGCCTGGACTTCCAGCAAGAAAGAATTCTGCAGGAGGGTCTGGGCAGGCAAGAAGTAAGGACTGGAAAAATGGCTCAAGTCAGAGTCTGAGCCCCAGCCCCAGCACGGTGGAAGAAAAGAAACAACCCTGGTGTTCTCTGACACCCACTCGAGTGCAGCACACTTTTTAAGTCACATCTGTGAGCCTGGTGGTGATTGTGCACCCCTTTGATCCTTAGCACTTGGGAGGCAGAGGCCGGCAGAGCTTTAAGAGTTCAAAACCAGGAGCTAGAGAGATGGCTCAGCGGTTGAGAGCACTGACTGCTCTTCCGAAAGTCCTGAGTTCAAATCCCAGCAACCACATGGTGGATCACAAACATCCATAATGAGACCTGATGCGCTCTTCTGGTGTGTTTGAAGACAGCTACAGTGTACATACATATAATAATAAATAAATCTTAAAAAAAAAAAGAGTTCAAAGCCAGCCTGGTCTACAGATGGAGTTCTGGGACAGCCAAGGCTGTTTAGAGAGACCCTGTCTGAAAAAGTTAGAAGCAATGTTGTAGAGAGGGGTGTGCGGCTAAGAGCAAGTCCTGCTCTCACGGAGGATTCCCGTGTAGTCTCTGTTAGCCACATTGGGTAATGTAGGTACAGGCTCACAACAGCCTGCCACTCCAGTTACAGAGGATCTGATGCCCTCTTCTGGCTTCTGAGAACACCTGCACACACACACACACACTTTAAAAACAATAATTTAAAAGAGAGAAAGAAAGAGTGAGAAAGAGAGAGAGAGAGAAGGGTAAGTGGCTCCCAGGACCTCCCCGTGACCAGGACTGACCAGCTGTGGCCACACCCAGAGTCCCCAGGCTCATCAGCATCCCCAGCCTGCATCCCTGTCAACCCACCTGGCTAGGCAGCCAGCCCAGACTAAAGCGATGGGCTTTCTGCACCAGCTTCCAGGTTAGCAGCAGCATCAGCAAAGACACCAGCATCAGGCTGTGCAGACAGGATAGAAACAGGTCTCTGAAGGTGGCTGGAGACAGACCCAGAGGTTCACAGGCACAGAGGTGCCCCAGAGCCAGCCTCACAGTGCAAGTGCAGCACAGCCCGATTCTGTAAGCCAGCCTGGGTCCCCAGAGGAGCAGCCACAATGGGACCCAAAGCAATGCCAATCCAGCTCGAAGGACCAAACCCAGAATGCAGGTAATGATGACTTCTGGAAGCAGGCGGGCCTGGTCACTGCCGGAACCCCGGGCTTCCTGGGCCAGCCCCAACACCCAGTCCTGAAAGATGGCCATCTTCAGGAGCAGAAAGCGGTACAAGTGAGTGCGGTTCTGGATCAGCTGTAGGAAAACGGGGACACCAGTGTCACCAACCTGGGGTGGAACCCAACCAGTGCTTTAGAGATAGGGGTTGCCCAGACATTAAGTCTCAGTTTACTTGTGATACACAATAGTCTCTTCATTCATTCATTCATTCATTCTTCATTCATTTGATTTTGGTTTCTTTTGAGAGATGGTCTCTCAAGGTAATCCTAACTGTCCTGGAGATTGCTGTGTAGACAAGGTTGACCTTGAACTCACAGAGATCTTCCTGCTTTTATCTCTGGAGTGCTGAGATTAAAGGCGTGTGTCACCATGCCCTGCCATCTTCCCCCCACTCTCCTCCTGTATAGAGCAGACTGTACCAGAACTTGATCTAAGATCAGACTGGCCTTGAACTCTGAGATATGCCTGCCTCTACCTCCCAAGACTTTTTTATTTAATGTATGTGAGTATGCTGTCACAGAATAGAACCCATTACAGTTGGTTGTGAGCCACCTTGTGTTTGCTGGGAATTGAACTCTGGACCTCTGGATGAAGAGTCAATGCTCTTACCCACTGAGCCATCTCTCCAGCCCTGTAAGGGTGACCTTTAAGCATGGGGATGGAACCCAGCTGTGGCGTGCTTGACTAACATGCACAAAACCCTGGGTTCAAGCCCCAGCACTTCAGAAAGCCAAGAGAGGCGGTCCGTGCCTGTAATCTTAGCAGTGTGGAGGTAGGAGCAGAAGGACCTGGTGGTGTTCAAGGTCCTCTGGCTATACAGGAAGTTCATAACTAACCTAATCTACAGGAAACCAAACAAATGAACAGACGAGAGCGCTCAGTGGTTTAAGCTCTTGCCCCACAAGCCTGGTGACCCCATTATGATCCCAGAGAAAGGGGAGAGGTGAGGACAAACCCCCCAAATCGTCCTCTGACCTCCACACAGTTGCTGTGGCAAGCAGACACCCACCACACACATCACACACTATAATAATGATTAATAACAATTAAAAACTAGTAAGTAGAGTTGACCTCTCCTCTAATTAACTGTGAAATCGAACACAGGGCTGGCTGGTTTCTCCCAAATTCCTGGGCTTGCCTAGAATCCTGGTTGCCCTCGGCATGAGCGAAGCTGGGCAGAAAGGTATCCTCAGGCACAGAGATGTGCAGACATGGGGGAGGGGTGGCAGATTTAATGTGAGACCTACTTCGGGAAGTGTAGGAAGAGACACAGAAGATTCCCAAGTCTCTCATCTGAGTGGCGGGTTGTTCAAGGGTGTCTTCTGTTCACCAGGAAGTGGGATCAATGGGGGGAGGGGATAAGGTTGTAACTGAGAATTCCTCAATGAAAAGCATGCCTCTCTGGTAGACTTTAAAGCCTCCAGCCCACAGGTGGCAAGATGATCAGCCTGGACTGACCCCCCCCCCCCGAATACCCTATATCCCTGGGAGCATCGGAGTCTAGGAACTGTAGGTTCTGAAGGACCAGGCATGGGGCACATGACTGCTGTTGAGCAGAGGTCAGGAGTTCAAGGCTAGCCTGGGCTATACAGTGAGTTTTGGAACTAGCCTGGGTTATATGACGAGTTTGAGGTCAGCCTGGACCACGTAGTGAGACAGCAGGGGAGGTGAGGAGGTAGAGGTGGAGGAGGAGGAGAAGGAGGAGGAGGAGGAGGAAGAGGAGGAGGAGGAAGGAGGAGGAGGAGGAAGAGGAAGAGGAGGAAGAAGAGGAGGAGGAGAATAGAGCGCTTGCTGCTGAAGCATGAGGATCATCGAGTTCCAGTCTCAGCACACACAAAATAAACAGGGCACACCTGGCTTAGAGAACGCATGGTTCAGGGCACTCATGGCCCAGAACACACATGACCAAGGACACACATGACCAAAGACACACATAGCTCAGGGCACACATAGCCCAAGGCACACATGGCCCAGGAAACACATGACTAAGGACACACATGGCTCAGGGCACACATAGTCCAAGGCACACATGGCCCAGGAAACACATGACTAAGGACACACATGGCTCAGGGCACACATGGTCCAGGAAACACATGACTAAGGACACACATGGCCCAGGGCACACATGGCCCAGGAAACACATGACTAAGGACACACATGGCTCAGGGCACACATGGTCCAGGACACACATGACCAAGGACACACATGGCCCAGGGCACATATAGCCCAAGGCACACATGGCCCAGAAAACACATGACCAAGGACACACATGGCTCAGGGCACACATGGTCCAGGACACACATGACCAAGGACACACATGGCCCAGGGCACACATAGCCCAAGGCACACATGGCCCAGGAAACACATGACCAAGGACACACATGGCTCAGGGCAAACATGGCCCAGGACACACAAGGCCCAGGGCAGGCAACCCCAGAACTGAAGGTGTTGTTGAAGACAGGAGCATCTCTGTGACTTGCAAAACTGCCAGACAAAGTACAATTAAGAAACAAATGTATCAGCTCCAAGTTCCAAGGATCAAAGAAATGAGAGAGAGAGAGAGAGAGAGAGAGAGAGAGAGAGAGAGAGAGAGAGCCCTCCTCTGGTTTCCATGTGAGCACACAGGCATTTGCACATATGTACATACAACACACTCACACCCACACGCATGCACACTAGGAAGAAGAAGGGAGAGAAAGAAAGGAAGGAGGCAGGGGAGGGAGATGGGAAGTGAAAGGGAAGAGAATGTAGGCCAATGGGATGGCTCGGCCGTTAAAGGTGCTGTCTGCCAAGCATGCTACCGTTCAATCCCCAGGACCACCCACATGGTGGAAGGAAAGAACACACACACACACACACACACACACACACTATATATATATATATATATATATATATATATATATATTCATTTTAGGGAAGGACCAGGTATGATAATGTACATCTTTAGTCTCAGCATAAGGGAGACAGAGGCAGGCAGATCTCTGAGTTCAAGGCCAGCCTGGTCTACACAGAAATTACCAGAACACCAGTGCTACATAATAGGACCTTGTCTTAAAAACACACACAGAGAGAGAGAGAGAGAGAGAGAGAGAGAGAGAGAGAGAGAGAGAGAGAGAGAGAGAGAAGAGAGGAGAGAGAGGAGGGGGAAGGAGGAGAAGGAAGAAAGATTTCCACAATACTTCTGAGATGGGGCTTTGAGGACTTTGCTGATTATTCCTTGGTGGCTGGGAATGGCTGACTCTCTCAGTTCTCCTATCTGTACCATGCTTACCAGCGCAGAGAGCCTCCCAACCTGCAGCAGAATTCTGAGAAGGCTGGATCTGACCCAGACAGAGGCCTCCATGTCTGGCCTCCATCCATTCCTCCAGCCAGCAGAGGCAGGGTGACCTCACAGACGCCACAGGGTGGGGGTCCAGTTGCCATGGGGACCCAGTTGCCACATGACACATTCCCCCTTTCCCTAGATGCCCTCACCTGCTCCTCTGAGCTCGTCTGGCTACATGGTCATCACAGAGCAGATGACTGATTCCTGGGATCAATTCTCTACTTCCTCCCTGGAGAAAGCCCAGAGCCCATTTCAGAATTGCCCACTTTACCTGCCAGACATGGGGGTGGAGAGGCAGGGAGATAGGAATGTGGAGAGAGAAGAACAAAATGAAGGAGGGAGGAGATAGAATCTGTATGACCTTACCTTATAGGTTTGGCCCCGAAGGTAGCAGATTTTCCGTAGGAGGAGCCCCGGTTTAGCTTCCTCAACTGAGACCCCTCTGTCCTCACCCCTTCTCTCTACCCATGTTTCAGGCTGAAGAACGAGTGTGCAGTCTTGGAGTTTCCCATTCAGAGGACCAGGGATGACCAGCTAGGAGCATAAAGGAATCAGTGTATGTTCCCTTGCACCGCGCCAGGGGGCGCCATGGCGCTTTCCTCCCTGAAGAAGCAGACTCACATCCCCAGAACAAGACCTGGAGGAGCTCCGAGAGGGTGCAGTACCGCGATGCGGTCGGGTGGGGGCAGAAGACACCGCAGGGGAGCCTCGCAGGCATGAGAAAGTTTCTCATTTTGCAAGGCTGATTTCCTGGTGGCAACCTCCTTGAAGCACCTGAGAGAGCTCCTTGTGCAATTCCTGTGAGTGCCTGGGTTACAAGAAGGGAACCACCCCCCCGAGATAATGAGACTCAAAAAAAACTTATTTGTTTTTCCAGACAGGGTTTCTCTGTGTAGCCCTGGTTGTCCTGGAACTCACTCTGTAGACCAGGCTGGCCTCGAACTCAGAAATCCGCCTGCCTCTGCCTCTGCCTCCGCCTCCCAAGATCTGGGATTAAAGCCATGTGCCACCACTGCCCAGCCTCTATTTCACATTTTATAACGTGATTTGTTTTGTTTTGTTTTGTTTATGTGTCTTGGAAAGAGCAGGGTTTTTTAAATGATTTATTTATTTATTATAAGTAAGTACATTGTAGTTGTCTTCAGACACTTTTTCTTCTTGCTCCGGCACTGCTCACTCTGGCCCAGCTTGGTCCGGCCTCACTGGAACGGACTGTTTTTAGCTAGAAAAAAAATACAAGTTTCCATATGAATGTGCATGATGGCATATCGATGACTATTGTATACTTCAGAAAATAATGAAAGAACAGATTAGAAATAAAATAATGGAGACAGGCATGGTCATACATGCCTTTAATACCAACATTTTGTAGGCAAGAGGCAAGGTGGATCTCTAGGTTCAAGGCCAGCCTGGTCTACATAGTGATTTCTGGGACAGCCAGGGCTACAAAGAGAAACCCTGTCTTGAAAAAACGAGAGTGGAAGAGAGAGAGAGAGAGAGAGAGAGAGAGAGAGAGAGAGAGAGAGAGGAAGAAGGAGGAGGAGGAGAGGAAGAGGAGGAGGAGGAAGAGGAAGAAGAAGGAGGAGGAGGAGGAATCAAGTATCAGGCTAGTAGGTAAAGCACTTGCCATCAAGACTATTGACTTGAGTTTGACCCTCTATCAGAGACACAAACAGTATAAGGAGAGAATCAACTGCTGAAATTTGGAGGTGGTAAAGTACATGGCTAACATGTGCAAGACTAAATTCCACTCCCAACATGGAAAAGAAAATAAAGAAAAGAAAAAGATCAGAGGTCGAGGTTAATCTTCTTAACACCAACCCTGATCATTTTAGCTCCATCCCCAGAACCCACATGGTGGAAAAATAGAAACTGCTGCCCCAAGTTGTCTTCTGACCTCCACAGGCTAGACCCTTGCCATGTGTACACCCACACCACAGGAAAAAAGAAGATGAAAAGAAGGAAGAAAGCAAGGGAGGGAAGGAGGGAGGGAGGGAGAGAGAGAGAGGGAGGGAGAGGGAGAGAGAGACAGAGACAGAGAGACACAGAGACAGAGACACACACACAGAGAGAGAGAGAGAGAAAGAGAGAGAAGCTTAAATGTTTTTAAGACAAAGGACCTGATGACGCATGGAAGCAAAGATAGTTAACAACAAAAGGAACTAAGAGAACCATGAGATTTGTGAAAAGATAGTCCAGTCTCATTAAGAAACAGGAGGAAAGACATACTGAGATGCTATCTCCCCTTCCTTAGCAAGAATGGAAGAGTCATCATGCACCAGTGACTTTATGGGGCAAATAGAAATTCATGCAGAGCCAAGAGCCTGATGCAGGAACTCAGAGATCCACAAAGAAAATGATCACACAGAGCTTCACGTGAACACATGGGCAGATAAAACTAGAGATAGACTGAAAGCTGGATGATTGGCTCAGCAGTAGAGCCCCTGCCTAGAATCCCCCAGGGAGGAGTTAAGGGCGCAGCTCAGTGGTAGAGCCCCTGCCTAGAATCCTCAGGGAGGGGCTAAGGGCGTGGCTCAGTGGTAGAGCCCTTGCCTAGAATCCCCCAGTGAGGAGCTGGGGGCGTGGCTCAGTGATAGAGCCCCTTCCTAGAATCCCCCAGGGAGGAACTGGGGGCGTGGCTCAGTGGTAGAGCCCCTGCCTAGAATCCCCCAGGGAGGGGCTGGAAGACTCAACCTACTATTAACGTGCTCTAATTTCTACTGATCCTACTTCACAACCCCCATTGGCAAAAGGACCCCTTATGGAAATGTTTATTCATGAATAAAGATAAGTACAGGACTGTAGACAGGTATTCTTATCAGTAAAGAGATGAATAAATAAAGTTGGAAACTCGTTTGAGGGATGACTCAAGGTTGGCTGGAATAAATGAAATCTATATGGATTGGCGTAGAAAGGACTGAAAAACAAGATTAAGTAAAAACAGACAACTCCAGAGAGCTATCTGTAGCATGGCAGCATTAATATTTGTTTCCCAGGCCCAGAGGACATAGGAACGCCCACCCAGCCAGGGGCACAATCCTTCTAGTTTGCATTTGCACCTGGGAGTGGACCCTATGCTCTAGCACCCCCATCCCAATCACACCTAGAGACAGCTTGACCCCCAGGAGTTCTGACACACCCATGATCACGGAAAATGCAGAGACAAAAAAATGCAGCAGAGACTGAAGGAAAGACCATGCACAGACTGCCCCACCTAGAGATCCATCCTACCTGCAGACACCAAACCTGGACACTACTGCTGATGCCAAGAAGTGCTTGCTGACTGGAGCCTGGCATGGCTGTTCCCTGGGAGGCTCTGCCAGAACCTGACCAATACAGATGCAGATACTAACAGCCAACCGTCCTTCTGAGCTCAGGAACCCCCATGGAAGAGTTAGGGGAAGGAATAAAGGAGCTCGAGGGGAATGGTCCATAGGAAAACAGCAATATCAACTAACCTGACCACCCAGAGCTCCCAGGGACTAAACCACCAACCAAAGAGTACACATGAAGGGACCCATGGCTCCAGCTACATAGGTAGCACAGGATGGCCTTATCTGGCATCAATGGGAGGGGAGACCCTGGGTCCTATGGAGTCTTGATACCCCAGCATAAGGGGACACGAGCCGTGAGGTGGGGGTTGTAAGGGAGGGAGCACCCTCATAGAAGCAAAGGAGAGGGGAGGGGTTAGGGGGTTTGCTGAGGGGAAACCAGGACAGGGACAGCATTTGAAATGTAAATAAATAAAATAACCAATAAAAAATATATATGTTTCCCAATACTACTATGTATATACAAAATACTATGTCTATTTTTCTGGTTATGCAATGTATATGGTAAATATACTAAAGACTTAGCTGAATGTGATGGTGCAGACCTGTGACGCCAGCCACGGAGAGGCTCAGGTAAGGGAACTGGTAAGTTCCCAGCCAGATTGGGCTGCCCTGGACATCCTGTCAAAATCATTTTTTAAAATTTTTTATTATGATATGAGTCTTAGTTACTGTCCTATTGCTGGAAGAGATGTCATGGAGAAGGAAGCTTATGCCAGAGAGCTTTAATTGGAACTTGCTTATAGTTTCAGAGGATCAGTGTCTAACCACTACAGCAGGGAGTATGGTGGGTAGGAGGCAGGCATGGTGCTAGAGCTCTACATGAGCACTTGCATCCTGATCTGCAGGCAGCAGGCAGAGAGCTACCCTGGGCCTGGCCTAGGCTTTTGAAACTCCAGAGTGCATCCCAAGTGACACACCCACTCCAACAAGGCCACCTCTCCTAATCCTTCCCAAACAGTTCCACGAACTGGGGACCAAACATTGAAGCCTATTGGCCTATGAGAACCAGTCTCCTTCAAACCACCAGAGTACATTTATGAGGGTGGAAAGAGAGTGCACAGAGGTCAGAGGACACCTTGGTGGGGCTGATTTAGCCCTTCCTCCTTTATACAGTTCCAGGGATCTAACTCAAACCACCAGGCTTTCATGGCAAATGCCTTACCCACTAAGGATTCTCACTTGGCCTCCCCACCAAAAGATTTTTCAAAGATAGCTGAGGTATAGCCTAGTGATAAAGCACCTGCCTAGCATATGCAAGGTTCTCAGTTTAGTCACCAGTACAAGGAAGAATGAATGGAAGGAAGGAAGGGAGGGAGGGAGGGAGGGAGGGAGGGAGAAATGTGAGAAAGAGGGAGAAAGAGACAGACACAGGGAGAGAGAAAGAGAGAGAGAGAGAGAAGAGAGAGGTTAAAATTTAGACCATGGATGTGGCTCGGTTGGCAATATGACTGCCTAGCCTGCACACCGCTCAGGGTTTGGTCCTCAGGTCTGTATAAACCAGATGGAGTGACACAGGCTTGTAATTCCTGCACACACTCCACAGATGAAGACAGGATAAGGAGTTCAAAGTCATCCTTGACTACACAAGGAGTCTGAGGTCAGCTTGGGCAACACTTGGACCACCCAAAAGATGATGGAAAGTAAGGGAATCAGAGTGGGGAAAATACCTGGGCAGAGGGGGAAATGATCAGGAAGCAAGAGGAGACAAACCAGAAGAAGGAAAATGCCTGTCTCGATGCCCACCATGCTATAACCAGCCTGCACCAAGATTCCATCTCTTCAGTGGCACCTCCCTAATCTGCTCTGGGACAGCCCAGTCCAAAGAGACTGCCTGGTCCTGATAACGGCAGTTCAACCTGTATACGCTAATGCTTCTTCTGAAACTGAGCCCGTAACCTCCACATCAGACTGTTCAACATATAATTCACTCAGGGTTCATGCTGGCCAGTTTCCTGACAACTTGATACAAGCTGGACTTGTGTTTGGTTAGAGGGAATCTCAATCGAGAAAATGTTCATACCACCTCAGAGCTGTTTGGGAAAGATTAGGAGACACTTGGTGGAATGGGTGCGCCATTTGGGATGGACTCTGGAGTTCATCAAAAGCTGTGCCAGGCTCGGTCTGGCTCTGTGCCTTCTGTGGGGGATTTGATGGATATCTGATGTGGGAGGGCCCAGGTGGCTGTGGGAGGTTCCCTGTCTGGGTTGGTCCTCCTGCTATATCAAAGCAGGCCGAGCACACCACGAGAGCAAGCCAACAAACCAGTATTTCTCCACGGCCTCTGCATCAGCTCCTGCCTCCAGGTCCCTGCCTTGAGTTCCTGCCCTGACTGCCCTGGATGCTGAACTACAAGTTGTAAACTGAAATAAACCGTCTTAGTTAGGGATTCTATGGAGACACTATGACCACAGTAACCCTTATAAAAGAAAAACATTTCATTGGGACTGCCTCACATCTTAGTCCATTAATGTGGACTTAGTCCATTAATGCAGGCAGACATTGTGCTAGAGAAAGAGCTGAGAGTTCTACAAATTGGTCCGAAAGAAGCAGAAGTGACTGCATGCAACTACGGGCATGACTTGAGCACATGAAACCTTAAAGCCCGCCCCCAAGTGACACACTTCCTCCAGCAAGGCCACGCCCCCTAATAGTGCCCCTCCCTCTGGGCCAAGCATTCAAACACAGGAGTCTATTGAGGTCACCACAGAAACCCTTTCCTCCTGCAGTTTGATCACGGCATTTTGTCAAAGCACTAGAAACCCTAAGACAGGGTCTGCAAAGGAGCCACAAAGCCTGTTGAGTTTGCGCCTGTTCTAAGAACAAGCCCTGGGTGTCCTGAGCTGCAGGTACAGAGGTGTGGCTCCTCGCTGCTGCTGGGAGCAGCCGGACAAGGTCCTGTAATCTTTTAGGGATCTCTCTCAGGAAGCCAGCTCCTTGGATGCACAACAGAAGAATTTGAAGCCAGTGAGGTAAACTGCCGGCTATGCTAAAAGAGGCAGAAGCAGGAAGATCACAAATTCTAGGCCAGCCTTTGTCATGCTTTGGGCTGGTGAGATGGCTCAGTGATCAAGAAGCTTGCCACCAATCCTGATGTTCTGAGTTCGAACCCCCGGGGCACACTTTGGTGGAAGGGGAGAACCAATCCGTATGGACTGCACAAAATACATGTCAAAATAAAGACACTTTAATGATATTAAAATGTAAAATGGAATTTCATAATTGAGGTTTTTTTTAAATTATACATTAGATAAATAAATGAATAAATTATGTTTAAAGTGCAAATTATGGGGAAAGGGAAAGAAATCCTTCACCATCTGAGCATCTAGAATTCCAGTACAGTTAACTCTACCGTTAAGGCCATTTATATGCAAGTCTGCGGTTTTTGAAGAATCTTACCAAAGATTCCATTTACAACTAAAGCCTTGTGTCCTGACCACTGCCTTGCACATTAACGGCAGCTTTCACAGATTGCTTTCCAACTTGAGGCCCCTCCAGAGCCATTCTATAGTCCCAGTAAGCTAAAGAGAGGAGGGACATGTCTGAGCAGCCAAAGATGTAACTCATGAGCCACCAGAACGGCGTAGGTATCTCCATGTCTACTTCGAAGAGCCCTAGGTGGACTCTTGGGGAAGTGCATGCACACGCATGCTCAGTGCTGTATCTTAGTTTCTTCCCAAGATCCTCTCCTTCCTCTTACCCCTTATGTTTAAAATGTATGCATGGTGGTTTGGAGAGAAATGGCCCCCATTCATGTATTTGAATGCTTGGCTGGGGGGGGGGGAGAGAGAGAGAGAGAGAGAGAGAGAGAGAGAGAGAGAGAGAGAGAGAGAGAATGTCACTATTAGGGGGTGTGGCCTAGTTGGAGGAAGTGCGTCACTGTGGGGGGCAGGCTTTGAAGTCTCCTATACTCAAGCTCTGCCCAGTGGGTAAAGAAACCTTATATTAGCTGCCTGTGGAAGACAGTCCTCCCTCTGGGGGCCTTCAAATAAAGATGCAGAATTCTCAGCTCCTTCTCCAGCACCATGTCTGCCTGCATGCTGTCATGTTTCCCACCATGCTGATAATGGACTGAACGTCTGAAACTGTAATCCAGCCCCAATTAAATATTTTCCTTTGTAAGTGTTGCCTTGGTCATGGTGTCTCTTTACAGCAATGGAAATCCTAAGACCGGATATATTTAAAAAAAAATCCCGCCGGGCGATGGTGGCGCACGCCTTTAATCCCAGCACTTGGGAGGCAGAGGCAGGAGGATTTCTGAGTTCGAGGCCAGCCTGGTCTACAGAGTGAGTTCCAGGCCAGCCAGGGCTACACAGAGAAACCCTGTCTCGAAAAACCAAAAAAAAAAAAAAAAAAAAGACATAGACTAAAAAAAAAAATCCCTAAGTAAACTCAACTCCTTCCAATTGTTGTGACCCTTTAATGCAGTTCTTCGTGTTGTGGTGACCCCCAAACTGCATACACACACACACACACACACACACACACACTCTCTCTCTCATGCAACAACAACATCCCATCTCCTTTCATTCAACCAAGCTGCAGTGCCCCGTGGAAAGGCACACCTGGTACAATCTCTCCGCCAGGAGCAAGTGGTTAACACCCCAGCTTACTTACAACAGGCCAGTAGCAGTGGGGCCAGGCTGATCAGCTAGCAGTCTATGTCCCATGAAGCCACATTCATCCCTCATCCTCAATAAACCAATTAGGAATGCTAAATTAATTTAAAATGGGGATTTATTAAATGCAGACACATTTGAAGAACAGAGACATCCAGTGAGTGACACTCCAGGTTCCCAAAGTGATATTAACATTTAATAAAGGGCTAGGGATATGCACATCCAAGTAGTGCCCATTAAAGTGCAATCCCACCCATCACTGGCCCATCTCCCTCTCTAGAAAGCTGTAAATTTCGTTCCTGGATAGAACGATGGATCTACCTCCCCACTCTGGCTGGTCCATACCTTTTTCCTAGGACAAGACTCCTGGGAATATCCCAATCTCTTGGGGCGCTTTGCTTTAATATTCTCCTAGCTAAGGTTCTCTTTATAATGTATTCATTTGTGCCAGACCAGTCACAATCAAAAGAGCCTTAGGGAGGTATCTTAGTGGGTCAGGATGGTGCTAGCCTGGATCTGCCCTAATTGTCCTGTCCCCCAACAGCCATCAGTACTGGCATTAGCCTCCCGGGCATCTACTGCATTCCTTTGAGGGTCCTCCTGTAGGCTACTCCTGATCACTCCAAATAGAAAATAATGAAATGTTTCAATCTGTGTCCAGCTTGTCGAAACAAAGAGTTGGGGTGGCTGACACCCATTGAATCACCAGTGACTCAGGCAACTCTGTCACAGAATGATGACAACCCAGGAGAATGCTATCCTGGGATTTTCTACACAACTTGAAAGCTCCCAGCAAGTGTCCCCTCTCCCCTCCTCAGCGATGGTTGACCACATCTAGAACCTGGGGAGGGAACTCTTGAGTCTGGTAAGTTTCCCAAGTCTCCCAGAAACTGTTTCTGTCCTAAGGGAACAACTACAGAATAGACTCATAAAAAAGTGTGAGGTAAACAAATTCAAAAGGTAGAGAGGCCACCTCATGCCTTGCTGTCTGTCCTCAGAGTCGCCAACAAGGACTGGAAAAGCCACCGCAAAGCCACTGCAAGGTGGGCATTTGCAGCAGATCAGGGCCCCTCCCAGCATTGGGGTTACTGAAATGGTCCACCCCATGTAGAGTAAGGCCTCTGTCTTAGGGTTTCCATTGCTGTGAACAGACACCATGACCAAGGCAACTCTCATAAGGACAACACTTAATTGGGACTATCTTACAGGTTCAGAGGTTCAGTCCACTATCATCATGGCAGGAAGCATGGCAGCATGCAGGTAGCCATGGTGCTAGAGGAGCTGAGAGTTCTACATCTTCATCCAAAGGAAGCCAGGAGTAGACTGTCTCTTTCACAGTGGGTGGAGCTTCAAAGCTCACCCTCACAGTGACACATGTCCTCTAAGAAGGACACATCTACTCGGACAAAGCCACACCTCCTAGTAGTGCCAGTTCCTGGGCCAAGCATGTTCAAACCACCACAGCCCCCACATCTGTTTTGGGACCAATAGTGGGTGAGAGAAGCCATGGGTGATGCGTATTGTCCAGGACACGGCCTCCCGAGAGCAGCTAAACCACCCCATCATGGTCTTGACCCTCACTCTCTCATTCTGCCTTCACTCTCTGACCTTGTCTCCAGTCCCTCAGAGGCAAACTCAGGCCTGTTACAGTGATGCAGATGACCATGAGAGCAGTGTGTGACTAATGGCAGTGCTGTCTGGAAGGCACTGCATCCAGCCACACCCTTGAACCTCGCGCATCTTCCACAAGCCCTCCCAATCATGGACCACTACAGCCGTGTCTACTTCCAAATGTTTCATCTCCCACCACATAAACAGCACACAGTTCACAGGAGCGCCAGTCACCCCAGTGTGGCCAGAGAGACTAACAGGCTCCAGGGGAGCAATGGCTCAGAGTCCCTTGGAGTCAGGACAGGGAAACTGAAGAGTAGTGGGGAGAGGGTGGTCAGGAGGCCACCTCTGGGTTACAGATTCCAAGAGGTGATGGTGCTCATTAGATGGAGGCTGAGAAAGCCTTCCCTGTGAGGTCAAAGCTAGTCAGAGACTCCACTAACACCAGTGTCTTTGTAATGTGTGAGTTAGCAAGTACGGTCACAGCAGTTGACACTGGGATCCAGTGATCCTGATCTTCTATGTGAGTCTGGCAGAGGGAAGGGGAGAAAAGAAGGTTCAGTCCCTGGCCACATATCAGATCCTCTGCCTCCTTCCTCCTCCACCTCCTCCTCCAACTCCTCCTCCTCTTCCTCCAACTCCACCTCTTCCTCCTCCACCTCTTACTCCTCCTCGCACTCATCGTCCTCCTCCTTCTTCTACTAAGACAGAGTTTATCAGTGTGGCCCTGACTGTCCTGGACTCTACAGACCAGGCTGACCTTGAACCCAGAGGGCTGCCTGCTTCGGTTTCCCTCATGCTGGGATTAAAGGCATGGGTCACCACCACCCCACTATAAACCCTTCCTTAAAGTACCATGTGTCAGGTGTTTGCTCAGAGCAACTAGGAGAAGAAAGAAACCTGGGTTCACAGGAGCCACCAAACCACATGAGGAACACCCAGCCCTACCCCTCCTCACATACAACCCTCCTCCTCCTCTCCTCCCTCCTCCTCCTAACCACACAGTTCAGAACATCTGAAAAATGGGAGTAAGCATGGGGACCTGAGTTCAGAGCCCAACACCCATGTCAAAGGCCACATGTGGAGGCACACACTGTGATCCTAGCACTGAGGGAGCACAGACAGGAGGATCCCTGAAGCTTGGAGAAGAACCAACAGGTCTAGCAGATTACATGAGGCCAAGATTCAGTGAGTGAATCTCTCTCAAAGATCAGGCAGAGAATGCCGGGCGGTGGTGGCGCACGCCTTTAATCCCAGCACTTGGGAGGCAGAGGCAGGCGGATTTCTGAGTTCGAGGCCAGCCTGGTCTACAGAGCGAGTTCCAGGACAGCCAGGGCTACACAGAGAAACCCTGTCTCGAAAGAAAAAAAAAAGATCAGGCAGAGAAAGGATGGAGAAAGACATCTCACTCTGGCCTCCACTCGTGTTTGCACCCATCACACGTGTGGACAAGCACACATACATATAAGACACATACATGACATATGGAGCTAGGCTGCAGTGTCCTGTGGGCTGGCATATGTGCTACCCTAGTGACGACCAGCCAGGAGCAGCTGGTTATCAATACCAGTGATTATCTTCTGCAAGCCAGTGGCGGAGGTGCCGGGACAAAGGGCTATCAGTAATTTCAGAGTTGACCTGGTGACAAGACCCTCAGGAAGGTGTCACAGTGGGCCAGGATGACACCAGGCTGGCTCAGTCTCTTCTTGCCCATCCCCCCAACAACCAGCAAGCCCAGGCATTACTGTTCCGGGGTCTAATGTTTCCCTTTTTCTCTATTTCCAGTCACTCCGAATTGAAAGAGCAACCACAGGTTAAAGAAACAGCCCATCCAAGTCCAGTTTTGGGGAACTATGACCCCTGAGAGGTTCCTAGGTGACTCAGGCAGCTTCATAGACAAGAAGCCCACCTCAGCATGGTGCAAACTCAGCAGGCTGCATCCACACAGTCCACTGCACAGCTCGTGGGCAGCTCTGTAGACCTGTCTGTCCTCACACCAGTTCAATGACACTAGAACCTGGAGAGGCCTCTTGAGGAAGCTCTCCCACTCCAGGACCAAGCGTGTTGGCCATCAAATATCTGCAAAATAGGGTCATAAGATGATCTGAGTTCAGTCTGAAAATAAGCAGCTCAAAAGGTAGAGGGATACTTACCTCAGGTGATGATGATGACTCCGGAACATCTCTTACTGGGGAGGCGTTATAGCATGATGGAATGTTGACAAGGAGCAGGATGCCTCCCAACAACAGCAGCAGGGAGCTAGCTGGTCCAGGCCAGGTAGAGTGAAGCACCCATCTTTGCTTTCGTCGAGTGGCCCAAGAATGGGTTAAAGAATCCATGGATGATGTTGTGTGTTACCCAAGAAAGGGATATCAGCATCAGAAGGCCAACACTAAGAAACATCCCACCAGCTATCTTCAGGACCGTGGCTTCAATTCTCATATCCGGCAAACACCGGATGCGCTGACCCACAAGTCTGCACAGTAGTAAACCCAGCCAGGTTACAATGGAGCATGTGATCATGAAGACTCGAGACACTTTTAGGTCCTGTGCTACTGCTAACCGGGTGTTATATGCTGTACACTGTATCCACCTGTTTCCATCAAACTGGCATAAGTGCCACAGACCCTCCCAAATTCTGGCATCAGGGTTTGTCTCTTCATCTGGAAATGTCACCCTCCAAGCGGGCAGCATGCAGCTCACAATGGCACCCCCCAAACCCACTGATGGCCAATCGTTTCCTGAAGACCATGGCTCAGAGTCTGCTAATGGCAGGACCAGGAAGAGAGTCAGGGGTCCAGCTCTAGAGATGCAGGATTCCGAGAGCCGAGGATGGAATCGTGAAGTATCAGGGGCCAGACCATCCCCTGTGATGCAGAGTGGCACAGAGCAAGTATGAGATGCCACTGTCACCAACGATGACCTAGGTAGTCAACTGTCGAGCTCCAGCAAGTGTGACCACAGCAGTTGACTCAGGACTCTAGCTGGTGAAACAGACTGAGCTTCCAAGAGGCTCTGGAGGAGGGCGGGGCAGAGGGAGGAGCTTCTGTTCCTGATGCCTAGATCCCTGTGTTTCTTTTTCTTTCGTTCTTTTATAATGAGTGTGTGTGCACCTGAGCATGCTTGTTACATGTGTGTGCATGTTCATGTGTGCATGTGAGAATGTGTATGCCTGCATGTTGGGGATTGAGTTACCTCACTGCCTTGGCTTTACCAGCAAACACCACCACATGCAACATTTTTATGAGGATTCTGGGAATTGAACTTAGGTCTTCCGATCTACACCCCAACTCTGGATCTGTAGACTTCTGATCCCAGACCCAAAAAGTCACCTTAAAACCGCAATTCTGATCAAGAGTTGCCATCTAATACTAAGAAATCCCCTTTTCTCTGTACATGGGTACCCACAATCACACATAGATACCACATACGCTCACTCAGACATTAAAGATATTGAATTAAAACAAATTTAAAGGGGAGGAAAGCTCCTTTCTGCTCTTGATTTTTGGTCTGAGTAGGGTACCAGGCAGCAGAAACAGCAGAGTCTGGCCCTAGCTTGACTCCCTGCCAGGAATTGGCCAGGCATGGTTGGCCATGATACCGTTCTCTGGCCACAGAAAAGAACCTAAGGTTAAGCATGGAGGTTTCCTGATAGGAAAAGTTTCTCTTTGCAGTGCTCTCTGTCTTTCTTAACTGTCCCTCACCTTTCTGGAAGAGAGCACTGCTCCCACTGTTTTCTTCTGTGTTTAGAGACTCAGTTTATCTGTGTAGCCCTGGCTATCAAGGAACCGACTTGTAGACCAAACTCAGAGATCCTCCTGCTTCTACTTCCTGAGTGCTGAGGTCAAAGATATGTGCCACCACTGATCAGCACTGGAAAAGATCCCAGACCTCAGAATGCAGAGACAAGCAAAGGCTGTGAGTTCAAGGACAGCCTAGGTGGCCCCCCTCCGCTCCATTAATTTATTTATTCACTTTACAACTCAATTTATTTATTCAGCTTACATCTTCCTCATAGCCCCTCCTCACATGGCTCCTCCCCATGCCCCCTTCCCCATCACCTCTGAGAAGGGGGAGGTTCCCTGGGTACCAACCCACCCTGCCTCTTCAAGTCATCCTAACACTAGGTCCATCCATTCCCACTGAGGTCAGACAAGACATCCCAGTTAGGGGAGCAGAATCCAGAGGCAGGCAATATAGTCAGGGTAAGACCCTGTTCCAGTTGTTGGGGGACCCACATGAAGACCAAGCTGCACATTTGTTCCATATGTGCAGGGCACCTAGGTCCAGTTCATGTAGGCTTTTTGGCTGGTTGTCCAGTCTCTAGGAACCCCCAAGAGTCCAGGTTAGTTGACTGTTGGTCTTCTTGTGGGGTCCCTGTTCCCTTTGAGTCCATCAGTCCTTCTCCCAGATATCCCACAAGTCTCCCAGAGCTCCATCTAATGTTTAGCTGTGGGTCTCTGCATCTGTTTTGTTTAGCTGCTGGGAGGAGCCTCTCCAAGGACAGTTATGCTAGGCTCTTGTCTGCAAGCATTACAAAGTATCATTAATAGTGTCTGGGATTGGTGCTTCTCCATGGGATGGGTCTCTAGTTGAGCAAAGAAACACCATGTCCAAAGGCAACTTGTACAAGAAAACTTTAACTGGACTTACAGCTTCAGAGATTAGAGGTCATGATGATTTCAGGGCAAAGGCATGGTAGCAGGAAGAGCCGGGACCTCATGCCTTGTTCAGCGAATGAGAAGCAGACAAAGTACACTGCAAATGGTGCCAGTCCACTCAAAGCAGAAAGCCCATGGGAGGAATACACCTTCTACAACAAGGCCACGCCTCCTAATGCTTCCCAAACAGTTCCATCAATCAGGAACAAAGTCTCAGCCTATAGGAGCCATTCTCATTCAACCACACACACTGAAGGGCTACATAGCAAGTTCGAGGCAAGCCAAGGCCAGTACTATATAATGAGGCCCTGCCTGAAAAAGACAGAAAGAAAACCAGATGCCTAGCACCTGAAGAGAAACAAGTTGATCTCTGGGCTCCACAGGAGTGTGCACACATACATGCTTATGTGCCTGGAAAAGGATGTATACACAGACATACAAATACAGACACACCCTGTCTTCATCACCATTCTATTGTGAGGAAACACCATGACCAAGGCAACTCGTATGAAGGAATTCATTTACTAGGGGCTGGATTACAGTTTCTAACGATTAGTCCATTATCATCATGGTGGGAGCATGAAGCAAGAGTAGCAACTGAGAACTATATCCTGATTCCCACAGGGAAAGAAAGCCTGGAACTGGCTTAAGCATTTGAAACCCCAAAGCCCATTTCCAATGACACACTTCATCCAACGAGGCCACGCCTCCTTCTGATCCTTCCAAAGAGTTCCACTACCTGGTACCTAAGCTGTCAAATGCATGCGCACATAAGAGTGGCTCCTATTCAAACCACCATATAGACTTACACATATAATTAAAAATAGATGAGAAAGGATTGCTGCGTACAACAGATTTGATAGTATTGAGTAAACAACTTGACCCAAATCTCATTGTTCACACAATGAAAGTCTCTTTTGCATTCCTGCCACAGGGCAGCAGCATTGAGGAGAAGGAGGCCACCACAAGCCATCATTCTGCATCCCATATTCAGGATCAGCTCCACAATGTGATAGGTAAGTGGAGCCATCTCCAGAGAGCATCAGGAAGGAGATCTGTAGGTTCTGGTCCATGGGTATTCTTGGCTTGGTCTCTATTCAAAAGCCCCGGAGGACATGCCCACATTCTGAGCATGCTCAGAGACCCTGGATCCAGACTCAGGTCCTCTGTTTTCTTGATGGCGCCTATACAACCTGTGGAACCATGAGCCTGCCACTCTGTCTCTCAAACATTGTTCTTTTTACATCCTGATTATCAGTTTTTCTCTAGGTCTCGTGGAGCTGTACTTCCTAACCTACCCAGCAGTCATGGTGTCTTCGCTCTATATCCTGAGCCCTCCTCGACCTTTTCCATCCACTCTGCAAAGGCCTGCTGGCTCCAGACATTAAGGGCACACTCACACTCAGCCCCCTCTGTCTGTCCCAGGCTGACCTCTATCCTGAGTTCAAGGCTCAGCTATCCAAAAGACCCATGGAGAACCTGGGGCTGTAACTCAATTGGCAGAGATATTAACCTAAGGTGAAAAGGCTAGGTTCCATCCCCAGCACCTCATAACCCAGACCCATAACCTGAGGTGGGTCACATGTATCATGGAGGCACTCCAGAGGCAGGAGAATGAGAAGTTCAAGGTCATCTCCAACGAAACTAGTTCATGGCCAGCATGAGATCCTGTGTTAAAAACTAAAACCAAAACCCCACAGAGTGAGCACTCGTCATTCCAGCCCCAGGGTGACCTCACTTTCCAGGACAGCCAGGGATTCCATGGGATGTCCCCATCCTGAAGAAAGCACAAGAAAACCGTAAGGCAAACGATAGCGTTCAGTTCCTCAGCACCAGCCACAGTTCTAGAGCGCAGGAGCAGCATGGCTCATGGGGTCCCACACTGACCGGGCTCCCAGAAGATCTCAGCACCGCTGCCCGGGACATGAGTTTCTGCACAGACCTAGAAGCCCTTCCGCATCCATGGATACCCCAAGGCCGCCTTTCCCAACTTCTCAGTGAAAGAGTCCATTCTCTGCACAGCCGAGTGCTCATTAATCCCTCTCTTAGCCCCCTGCCCACGGCCTGGACCTCAGCCCATCTCCTCCATGGGATCAAGATACAAGAAATACAGGAGGCAGAGGCAGGTGGATCTCTGTGAGCTCAAGGCCATGTGGTCTACAAAAGGAGTTCCAAATCACACAGGGAAATCCTGCCCTCTGTGCCCACCCCCAGCCTCTGCCCCTCTGCCCTCACCCCTAGACACTGGCTCCTCCCCGCTCCATCTCTACCCCTGCTCGTGCCCTGCAGCCGCCCCTCCATCCTTGACCTGGCACCACCACCACCACCACCACCACCACCACCACCACCACCACCCCCACCCCCCGCCTCTCTGCCCCATTTGACTCCCAGCCCTGACCCTGCCACCACCACCACAACCACAAAAGAAAATCAAAGGAGAAGGGAGCTGAGCTGCAACGCCCATCCCCCTCTGCTTCCTGACTGCAGATGGAATGTGACCAGCTGCTCACCCTCCTGTTCCCAGGCTGTCACTGTCCTGTCCTCAGTTATGGCTCACAATGAACCCTTGCTACACTCTTTAAGTAGCCTCTGTCAGGCATTTTGGCCCAGCCATGGGAGGAGAAACAAGCCCCACCACGCCGAGTTCACAGGGGTCACCTAGCCACAGGAGGAACACCCAGCAAGGCCACCTTTGCACACCCAGCCCTTCCCTGCTCCAGAGCACCCCCAGCTGGGAGCCTCTGGGGAAAGGGAGAGAAATCCAGAACAGCCCTCTCTGACCAGCACCTAAGAAAGCACTTCTGCAGACAAGCATTATCTGAGGGGAGAGGGAAACAGAGTATATGCCAAAGCCCATAAAACTAATGTAATTCCAGGTCAGTGTGCGTCTGAGGAAATGGCGGATGGAGCCATTGCTACAGCATGAGGTCCTGAGTTCAGATGCTATTGCAGGTGTAAAACACTGGCCCGGGCTCACACCTCTATAATCCCAGCTCTGTAGAGAACACACAGCCTGGTCCTGCAGCCCAATGGTTGGCCAGGCAGGCTGAACTGGTGAGTGCTAAGGAGACCATACCTCAGAAAACAGTGGGAAATTGATTGACATGAACCTTGTTCCTACACACACACACACACACACACACACACACACACACACACACCACCGCCACCACCACCATCATCATCATCATCATCATCTCATTGAGCTCAGCAGGGCTACAGGTTTCCACGGGCTGACTTACAGGCTACCATCCTACTACAGTGACTGGCAGTCAGGAGAAGGTGGTTATCAATACCCAGGTTTATCTTCTCCAGACCAGCGGCAGATGTGCCAGGGCCACCGACTATCAGTAACTTCAGAGTTGAGCTCGGTGACAAGACGCCCTTTGGGAGTGTTTTAGAGCTGGCCAGGCTGGCACCAGGCTGGCTCAGTCCCTGCTTGCCCATCCCCCGACTTGCAGCCACTGTGGCATTAACATCCCTGTGTCCAGCTCCATTCCTTTTACTCTGATCCTAGTCAGTCACCCCGGATATAGATGGTGACTGTAGACCATGGAATGACTCCATCCAAGTCTAGGTCAGGGGACTAGTGTCTTCACTGGGGCCACATGTTCCTAGGAGACTCAGGGAGCTGCATCCATGGGAATCGAAACAGAACACTACCGATCACAGCCTCTGCATTCAGGGAGTGTCCTGACAGCCTGCAGGCAGCGCCATGGGGGAGTGGTCTCTCTCCTAGGATCCCCATCAGTAGTTTACTACTTTAGAGACTGAGGGAGGGACTTGTCAGTTACAGAGAAACAGCTACAGCATAGTAAGTCACAAGGTGATCAGATTGGCTACAGATAACGAATAAAGCAGGAGGCCACCCTCGTGAATTGTTGACGGAGGCAGGGGTGTCTGCGGCGCACTCAGAGGGACTGGGCTGGTCCCTGCTGCTTGGGCACTTGCAGCACAACAAGGCCCCTCCCAGCAGAAGCTGAAGGGAGCTCAGCCAGCCTAGGTTTAGAGCAAGGTGCCATCTCTGGTTTCCAGTCAAGACTAACTGACGTCATTGTGTGTTGACATTGTGTGTTACCCAGAGCACAGACACCAGTAGCTACAGGCTAACACCCCAGAATAACCCACTGGCCACCATCACGATCATCTCTTCAGCTCTTCTATTCGGCACACATGTGATGCGGTCATCCCTGACTGACCGTGTACAGCAGCAAACCCAACCATGTTGTAATGGCACGGAGGAGCACGTGAACTGGAGACACCTGCAGGTTGTGTGACTGTACTGTCCATCACACACCTCAGGCTCCCAAGTCCTTGAGTCTCACACAGGTTCCACAGGCCCTAACAAATACAGATGTCTTCAGAAATACTCTTCATACACCACCAGATGGGCAGGCCACAGCTCACAATGGCACCGAGCCAGCCCAGCATGGTCAGAGAGAAGCTGGTCGAATCCGGTTCTGGGCGAGCCAGGGCTCACTGTCTGCTCGACTCAGGAGATAGGAGGCAGTGTGGATCTGACTCTCAGCTGCAGGACTCTAAGGGCTAAAGATGAACTTTCCACAAGACCTGAGAACCAACATCAGGAACAAATGTCTCTACAGGGTCAGACATGCTGCCAGCAGGTATGACGTCAGCAGCTGATACCGGGACCTGGTGAAGTAGATTAAGCTTATACAAGGTTTGGCAGAGAAAAGGCGTTTCAGTGCAAGGGCTCCTGTGATCTGTGATCGCATCTCTGTGGAAAGGAAGAGTCGGCTCAGGACCCACCAGACCAAGTTCTCAGCACCAAGGAGACTTATTTGTTCCAGAAAGACAGAAGACAGGGAATAAAAGACAAAGACAGGATATAGAGGCTAAGGGAGAAGGGTAAGGGAACAACGGAGAGGGGAAGGGTATTTGTCCAGGAGGGACAAAGGACTGACACTGGATAGAAAGAGACAGATGTGTCCCATAGGCAGGTACAAAGGAACTGAGGGACCCCATGTTAGGATGAGGTGTTTAATTTTAATTGGGAGTGTTAATTACATGAGCCAAAGGGGGTCTTTTGATTGTTGGACATCAATACTTTGATAGTTGGACCTTGGTGGTCATCCTCAGGAGGAGGAAGTGTCCAAATAAGAGACTAGACCTTGGTGGCTGGATTTAAGAGCAGAATCATTAAGTTTCTTAGCAAGGCAGAGAGAATGGGGGAGAAGGGCAAGGCCTAGCAGAACCAAGCTCCCGTGCTCAGGCTGGCCAGAGCCTCTCCATCTGTACTTCCTTTTACCGTGTGTGTGTGTGTGTGTGTGTGTGTGTGTGTTTGGGGGGGTGATATGTGTGGTTTTATGTTTATGTGTATGTTCATGCTTATGTCTGCACAAAACTGTGGACTCCAGAAGACAAGCTCCATTGCCATCTTCAGGAACTCTACCTACTATCTTTGAGATGAGGTCCCTCATCTCATAGTCACCAATCAGGCTAGAATAGCTGGCAAGGGTCCCATAGAGGCAGGTGACAGGTCTCGCACTTCCTCAAGGCAATCACAGGACCTGGCCTCTAAGGGGATCTAAGGAGACAATACAGAAAAGGGCCAGTGGACAGCTCCACACCACATAGGGGCGTCTCGTGATCCCGTGCAGGGCTATATCTGATGTGATATTCCATCTTGTCATCTTATCCAGAGGTAGAATCACCAAACTGAATTCTGAATTGAGAGATAAAGAGAGAGAGAGAGACAGAGACAGAGACAGAGACAGAGAGAACTAAACAACAGCATTCGCCTTTCTCTGCTTCCTGACCGGTTGGGACCACCAGCCTCATGCTCTTGCCCCAATGCCAGGATGGACTGCCGCATCCACTAAGCCTTTCTGGGCCCAGGCTGCCCAAGAGCACCTCTGGAGTCCTGTAGGTCTACTGAGTTTGCAAGAGGGAGTGTTTTAATCCAAAGATCACGGCAGCAGAGAGATCATCAGAAGACGATCTGAGCTCAGTGCACAGATTCACAAAGGTAGAGGGTGGCCCACTGTGACTGTCTGCAGCACGTCTTTCTGCATAGTCCTGATCTGCTGGGAAGTTCCTGAGGTCCTCACAGTAGATTCTGAGACCCTCCTCCTCCTTCTCCCCCACTTGGTGAGGACTCTCATTGGCAGGTACCTTAAAGGCCACAGTTCTGCTCAGAAGGCTCCATCTGCCCAGTCTGGTCTCTCTGATGAGCTTAAGACTCAGCCACTAGGATTAAGGGGATGGCTTAGTCAGAATAGCACTTTCCATGTAAACATAGGAAATGATGTTCAATTCTCAGAAATAGTAATAATAATAATGATGATGATGTTGATGATGATGATGATGATGATGATGTCAGGTAGAGCTATCCATGCTTGTAATCCCAGCACTGGGGTAGCAGAGATGGGAGGATCCCAGCCAGTTGATATGAATTTGCCTGTTCCAGCCCAATGAAAACAAACATCTCAAAAAATTATAACAATGTGGCTGCTGTCTGAGGACACACATTCTCATCTGACCTCTACCCTTCACATGCATGTGTACAGATGTACATCACTTGCACATACATAAACGTGTACGTACAAGTTCACAAAAAACACTCGGCCATCAAAGAAAGCCGTGGAGCTGGGCCTGGAGACTGACACCTTCTCATTATCCTGGAGAGTCTGAAACAGGGAGATCTGGAATTCCAGGCCAGCCAGGGGTCACATAGTAGGACCTCATTTCAGAGAAGCCAAGAAAAACTGGTAAAGTTCAGTTCCTCAATATCTTAACTACACTGCACACAGTCAGCAAGCATTCAATTCACTGTCTCGGGACAGAGGACAGAACAGCTCGGTAACCAGTGGGGATGATTTACAGCCCAGAGGCGCCGGGATGCATAGCCAGAGAGACCAGTACCACCTCAGTCTCAGGCAGGAGGTCCTTCTCCACTCATGTGACACTCCAAGGTCACTCTCAACACCTTCCCAAGTGCAGAGGGCTCTCTTCTGCCAAGCTGCTTGCTCTTTAACTGGTCTTAACTCTGCCCAGTGTGGGAGACCCCTCCCTGCCCACATGACAGACACTCCAAGGTCACCCCTGGTCCCGCCCCCTTCCCTACCCAGTCTCCATCCCCATGCTGAATACTCCATGATCATTCTCATGTGGCCAGGGTCTGATGTTAGCCCAAGACTGGACACCCTTCATCTCCTCCAGGGAATCAGCCTCCTGCAGAGATGGCATGGTGTGCCTCATCCCTAACCGCGTCCATCACTGGTACTGGATTCCAGGGGGATGCAGGTCCACAACATATAAAGGGACCATCCTTCTTCTCCACCCCACACATAGGGACCGTCCATGAAATACTGATGGTGTGTACGCTCAGGAACAGCCAGGTCACCTGCACTGCTATACCCAGGGGATGTTAATATTGTGAACTCCATAGAATTTAGAATCACTACGGACATGAACTCTTAGCATGCCTGTGAGGGAGTTGCTATAGTAACTTAAGTGAGGTGGAAAGACCCACCCTGATTTTGCTTGACACTATGCCATGGGACCAGGTCCCAGACTGAATACAAAGGGGACAGTGAGCTGAGCACCTGTATCCATCTTTCTCTCTGCTTCCTGACTGTGGATGCCCTGTGACCAGCCACCTCATGCTCCTACTGCCGTGGCTTCCCCGCCATTACAGACTCTGCCCTGGAACTATGAGCTGAATGAACCCTTCCTTCCTTGAGTTGCTTTGTCAAGTATTCTGTCACAGCAGAGAGAACAGTAACGAAGATGTCTGGATTTATAAAAGTCACTCATGCCCAGGAACAGCCCGTCCTGCCCTTCCACGGGCCCCTCTCCCTCTCCACACCAGACACTGCTCATAACTTTCCCAGACAAGAACTAGTGGAGATTTCCAGCTCAGCGAAACACAGCAGCCAGCAAGCAATTTTGCAAATGACATTTATTTAGGGGGGAGTCTGATGTGAACAACAATGCATTGAAGTTCATCAAGACCTTGGAATTCCCAGGGTCGCAGAGCATCGAAACCACACCAGAGCAATCCAGAGTCCCCTTGTGGCTCGAGGTTCCTGGTCCCACTTGATCAGTAACTGGGTATTTTCTAGGACAACAGCTCTCTGTAACTTTAAGCGACAATTAAAAACCTTGGGAAGGTGTCAAAATGAGTCAAAAAAAAAAAGTTCTAGGCCGCACAGCCACCAGCCAGACCCAGTCAGTGATCCTGGAAGACCATCCTTAAGGGTAACAGGATATGCTGAGGTCAATCCAAGAACAAACAGACCCCCAAGAAGACAGAAGGTGCCTGTCTTACAGATTGTTGTAAGACAGTGGTTCTCATGGGTCATGACCTTTTAGACAAACTTCTATCTCCGAAAATATTTACATTATGACTCATGAAACTATCAAAATTATAGTTAATGAAATAGCAACAAAAATAATTTTATAGTTGGGAGTCACCACAACATGAGGGTCGCAGCTTTAGGAAGGTTGAGGCCACCGTCATGGACGGTGCTGGAGCTGGTGGCGTGGTACCTGGCTGAGAGATGATGGTCAGCAAGGGCTGGGCAGTTGCAGAAGAGCAGGGGTCCTCCTAGAAGCAGCAATCCAGAGCTGGCCCAGCCGACGCACAGCGCAGAACCCATCCTTCCCTCCTGCACGGAGGGTCTCAGCTGGCTGGAGAGTTCTTGCATGATGTCGTGCATTACCCAGGACACACGCCATCACTCGCAGGCCACCCAGCAGGCACGATGCCCCTGCCCCCCATCCTGATGTCCACTTTGGTACTCTCCTCCACACACTTCAACACTTGCTCCCAACCACGCACAGAAGCAAACCCAGCCCAGCGGCAATGACACTCGTGGCCATGAGGACCTGAGACTTCTGCCAAGACTCAGGAAGGTCCAGCAGGGAGTCACATGGCTTGCACTGGGTCTGGTGAATATCCTGTGCCACACAGGACTTCCACAGGCCCTTCCAGATAGTTGACGCTCTGATGATACCACTGCCAGAGAATTCTATCACCTGCCAGTTGGGCAGAAGACAGCTCAGTATGGCGCACACCCAGCCCTTCATGACCAGAAAGACACCCACGGCCTGCCGCCATGGGGAAGCCATGGCACAGTCTGTACTGAGCAACAGAAGTCCGTCTGAGCTGCTGCTGCCACCACGAGGAGTCTCCAGAGACTGGAATGGACACAGCAACAAATTTGCCCACAGAACTTCCTTCCTGCCAGCCAGGCGGATCTTGGCGAGCTTGAAGCCAGCCTGATCTACAGAGTGAGTTTCAGGACAGCCAGGTCTTGTAAACCAAAGGGGGAAAAAAGGATACAAACAAACCCTTCAGTTCAGAAGGGTTTGTATCTGCAGGGGGCAGGATGCATGCAGGAGTTTCGTTTCTCTTGCCTGCTACCAGCATGCTAACCTTTCTCTGATTATCTGTATCCAAGCCAACAAAGTCTTTTCAAGGTCCACAGGCAAGAGTCACCATCCCATATCAAGAAACCCCTCTTGGGGTCAGGGATGTGCTTCAGTGGGTAGATACTTCCCTAACACGGATCTAAAGCTCTTACCTTATCCCTGACACTGTGTAGCCAGCTGTGGTGGCTAAACCCTGTCATGCCAGCATTTGGGGGGTAAAGCTAAGGGACCAGGAGTTCAAAGTCACCCTCAGATACATAGAGAGAATAAGGCCACACTGGGCTACATAAGACACTGTCTCAGGAGAGGGAGAACAGAGAGAGGGTGCTATAGGAGAGGATGGCAGACAGCCTGGTAGATTTCCTTATCACAGTGAACTCAGCCAGGAATGGACACTCTAGACATCTCCAGATGCTCACATGTGGGGTAAAAAGTTGGAGTTAGAACAACTCAGCCAAGTTCAGGACTTAGGACCAAAGTCAGCACGTCCTCATCCCCCATCATCATAGGATTCAGTAGAAAGGAACATGGTTTATGTACACGCGCACACACACACACACACACACACACACACACACACACACATACCACACCACACCACACCACCTTTGTTTTGTGTATTGGGTTTTTTTGGTTTTGGTTTTTGAGACAGAGTCTTGCTATGTAGCTCCGGCTGTCCTGGAACTCACTATATAGACCAGGACAACCTCAAACTCACTGAAATCCACCCACCTCTGCCTTCGGAGTGATTTTTTGAGATAAGGCACTGGTTGGCCCACACACCTTTTCAAGACAGGGGTTCGTGTGGCCTAGGCTAGCTTTGAAGCTCCTGTGTAGCCAAAGTTAGCCTTGACTTTCTGATCCTCCTGCCCCTGCCACAGAGTTCTGGGGTTGTGAGTGTGCATCTCCACACAGGTGAGATCCTCAGGCTTTGATAGGCAAGTGCTCTCTCAACTAAGCCACATCCCAGCGCCAGCCCTGGAAACTCACATTACACATAAGCCTTCCTCCTTGTTTAGGGACTGTGGGTCTCCCCATCCTCACGGACCATTAGCCGTGATACAGTCCACGAGGGCAGTGGGAGCAGACAGCAAACTGAGGGTTGAGTCCCTGCGAGTATGTTCAGCGAATGACCACACTGGGACCGCTCCTCAGTATGCAGATCAACTTCACTTCGGATGACTGAAGGTTTATAAAGTTTTGAGGGACTGAGGGCAGGGTCGTTCAGGATGATCAAAGGTCAATGGCTCAGGGCTTCGGGTTCCTGACATACCTCATCAGCGTGGGGAAGCATTTCAGGAATTCCAGGTGTTGGCTAAACAGGTTTCATCAGGAGAAAGGAAATTGATCCCATAAACTAATTGAGGCTACTTGACATTCCTTGGGTAGAGGCAGGTGTGGAGGCTGAGGACTCCCCGGACAAGGTCAGAGAAGGGGAAACTCTGTTAACCAAGGGAGTCCCCCATTACATGCCAAGCCCCAGAAGGTTAAAGGCCACTGGTACACTTCCATCTTAATTAGCCGACTTCTCCCACAAGGGATCCAGCCTGCAGACATTCCGCCATCAGTGGCTAGACCAATGATGTTCACCATCTGCTCACCTTTTGCAAGGGTTTGGGGCAGGTGGATTTGGGTTCTGATGTCAACCTAAAATCAGATCGCCTCAAAGGGAATCAGATCAGGATAATTTTATTTCCTAGAGCCAAATACGAGAGACCCTGGCCAGGCACACAGATCCTTGTGAAGCTTTTGTCTTAACCGAACAACAACAACAAAAACCATAAATCAAAACGGCTTCCAGATACATTGGTGAGAGCTGTCAAGATGGCTCAGAAGTAAGGACTCTTCCTGCTGGGGCTGACAACCTGACTTCAATCCCTGGAACACGTGTGCTAGAAGGAAGGACCTGAGTCCTCTGCTCTCTACACACGTGCATGGTATTGCATGCATGATGCATGTACACACACACAAACACACACACACAGAGAGAGACACCCAGAAGGGGGGGAGGGAGGGAGAGAGAGAAAGAGAGAGAGAGAGAGAGAGAGGCTCAAGAAACAAATGCATAAATGAAAAGATATGTAATTTTGCTTGTTTGTTTGTTTTGAGACTGGGTTTCCCTTTAGCCCTGGATGTCCCAGAACTCACCATGTAGACCAGGCTGGCCTCCAACTCAGAGATCCACCTGACTCTTGCTTCCCAAGTACTGGGAATAAAGGCATATGCTACCCCCACCTGACTTTGCAATGTTTTTAAAGATTTTTTTTAATTTATTTTATGTGTGTGAATACACTGTCTCTCTCTTCAGACACACCAGAAGAGGGCAACAGACCCCATTACAGATGGTTGTGAGCTACAACATGGTTGCTAGGAATTGAACTCAAGACCTCCAGAAGATCAGTCAGTGCTCTTAACCACTGAGACATCTCTCCAGCCCCTGTAATTTTTTGGTTGGTACACCAGGTAGACAAGTTAAATTAAGTCTCTGCTCCAGGCCTCTGGGAACGTTCCTGCTTTGGATTGGTAGATGGTAAGAGTCTGTTTATATGTTCCTAGAGGTTTCAGGTGACAGTTACAAGGATATTAGGTCAGTCACAGAGATGGGCAATAAATGCCTATTTAGGGGACTAGGACTCTGGATCTGCAGCATTCCAACTCCCCAAAACTTGTCAGTCAGCCTTGTAGAGTGTTCAAGGTGGGTGAGGCTTATTTCTGGGAATTTTCACTGAAACACTGAAATCCTGGTTTCCCTAATATCTGTAGTTCTACATCCATTACCAAAACTACCCAAAAAAGTAAGGCAGGATGTCTCTTAGAGAAAAGTACTTTCTTAGCATGAATAACTTCACAGGTTCCATCCCCAACACAACCTAAAATAATAACGACTGTCCTCGTGGTCTATGGTGGATGTGACGGATCTTGTTACACCAGACCCCAAGTTTGAGTCTAATCCCACAATCTGAACCTTTACCTTATTCTAGAATATTGCTAGTGGGTGTGGAGGGCCCTGCTTCACACACGCATTTGGGAATCCAAGCCCCTTCATTCAGTGACCCTACCACCTTTCCAAGAAAGGGAACATAGGTGTTCACACTCTAGACATGCTCGGTAGACATCCGATTTCTGCTCACGTGGTCACACCTACATGAAGGGAGTCTTCCGTAACTCTGAACCCTTTCTCAGTTCTCAGTCCTGTAGCTTTATTTATTTATTTATTTATTTATTTATTTATTTATTTATTTAGAGCTGCAGGAATCAGGTCTCCCCTCTCACCCTCCCACAGATGTCAGGGAGGGAGCTCAGGCGGCGAGGCTTGGCAGCAAGCGCCTTTATCCACTGAGCAGTCTCCATGGCCCTCAGCAGCTCTCTGTGTTCCCCGCTTCTGCAACATGAGACAAGATCTGTCCCTGAGTTCTCTAAAATGTGATGTGCGCGTGCGTGTGTGCACACACTCGTGCACATGCGTGTCCTCCCTACCTTTAATTTCCACTAGCGCTCCAGTTTCCCTGTCCCTTTATTTTCTAGACATGGCCTTAGGTAGCACAAGTTATCCTCAAGCGTGTTATGTAGCTCAAGATAACATTGAGGGTTTTTTTTTTGTTTTTATTTTTAATTATAAATAAACCAGGCTGGGGGAGGGAAGATGGGATAGGAGCTTTCCAGGAAGGGTGAAATTGGGAAAGGGGATAAAAATTTAAATGTAAATAAAGAAAATATCCAATTAAAAAAACATTAAAAAAAGAAAATGTTATCATCTAAAAAATAAAAATTAAAAAAAATACAATAAACCAGGGTGGCCTTGAACTCATGGAGATGTTCCAAGTGCTTTGCTTCCCAAGTGCTTTGGCCAAAGGTGTGCACCACTACAGCCAGGCTAAGGTTAAAATTCCTATCCTCTTGATGTGGTGCTGGGCACAGTCCCCAGGGCTTCATGCGTGCTGAGCAAACCATCCACAACCCAGGCCCGCAAAGCTCCCCTTCCTAATGTCCCATGAAGTGCTGAGGGTCCTTGCCTGGATCCTGAGCCCCTCTGGAGCCCCAGTGTGTCCCCAGTTTAGTTTCTCTTCTGAGCTCAGGTCTGTGTCTCAGTTGAGGAAGTGTTTGTCTAGCATACACAAAATCCTGAGTTCAATGCCAAGGACCACATAAATCAGGGGTGGTGGTAAACACCTAGAATCTCAACACATGGGATGTAGAGGCAGGAGGATGAGAGGTTGAGGGACATCCTTGGCTACACAGAAGTTTTAAAGCAAGGCTGGAGAGATGGCTCAGTGGTTAAGAGAACTAACTGCTCTTCCAGAGGCCTGAGTTCAAATCCCAGCAACCACCTGGTGGCTCACAACCATCTGTAATGGGATCTGATGCCCTCTTCTGATGTGCCTGAAGACAGTGACAGTGTACTCACATACATGAAATAAATAAATCTTTAACCTAAGTACTGACATTTTGTTTCAAGACTCTTTTTTTTTTTTTTTTTTTTTTTTTTTTTTTTTTTTTTTTTGGTTTTTTCGAGACAGGGTTTCTCTGTGTAGCCCTGGCTGTCCTGGAATTCACTCTGTAGACCAGGCTGGCCTCGAACTCAGAAATCCACCTGCCTCTGCCTCCCAAGTGCTGGGATTAAAGGCGTGCGCCACCACCGCCCGGCTGTTTCAAGACTCTTTTGTGATCATAAGGTGAAATGAAGTTCAAGTTCCCAGGCTACAGGGGAGCCAAGGACTTCCCAATTGCCTCTTTATTCTTCCCCCCCCCAAACATAATGTTAATTCCTAATTATGAAAGAATAAATGATTCTGATCAATGGAAAACTGTGACTGCAACTTGGGACAGATATTTGTGACTTTCGAGCTTAAGACCTCTGTACCATTCTGGCTCTGAGGTCAAGTTCAGCTCCCAAGTCTGTTCTGTGCCCCTGATCGATCAGGAGCAACCTGAGTAAAATAAAATTTTGCCAGCTGCTTAAATACCAAGATGAACATTGGAAGACAGAAAGCTCTCAAGTCGATGCTGTTGTCCCTGCCTGGTCAGTTTCTGTACCTGATTCAAAAAAGATCTTGCTTTGCGTTGACTCTTGTGTCTGCTTGGGTTGTTTTGGATTTTCAGATCCTAACAAACCCTACAAATATTAAAAATCGGGACCAGTGAGATGGCTCAGCGGATAAAAGCATTTGCTGCCAAGTCTGAGAATCGAACCCCATGCCTGAAAGTCACATGGTAGAAGGAGAGATCAGACTCCAAAAGGTGGTTCTCCGGCTGCTACACATAATCCCCAAATAATTAAAAAAAAAAACCTGTAGCCGAGAGCGGTACCACATGGCTTAAATCCCAGTACCTAGGAGGCAGAGGTCCACCTGGTCTATATTCAGGACTTCCAATTCATCCAGGGCTACATAGCGAGACTTTGTCTCAAAAGAAACAAAAAACAAAAAAGAAAGAAAGAAACTTTTTTATTGGTTTGTGAAATAACAAAAACAAACCGGCCTAGGAGAGTTTGAGATCTCAGGCAATTGGACTACTGCATTACGCTGATTGGCTCTTAGTAAGGGGCGGACTGTCATTTTTTCCTTTGATTGTCTGTTTTCTCTCACGGAAACCCAATCGTCGTGGCGCTGGGGGCGGGGCCAGGCTCTCAGAAACGCCCCTCTACTTCCCGTGGGTCTGCCTGGAGAACGGGGTTCCGTGTGAGTTCTGAGCCTTCACCTCCTTGTGATCCCTGCCCCCGATCTACCTCCGGGAATGATGGGCTGAGGTGAGGTCCTCCCTCCCTGTGCAGCAGTCCCCCCTCTCTACGAACCCTTCCCCCTACAAACAGCGCCTGCCATCTCCCACTCTAGGTCTTGTTTGTGACTTGGGACGGCGTTGGAGCACAGACAGCCTCCTCCGCCGGGTGAGGGAGGGCGGAAGACTGTGGCCGACCTCATCACTGGGTGGACCCTGTCCCCACAGGAGGATGGCTCGGGAGGAGGCTGGGAGGCTGCCCCAAGTACTGGCCCGGGTCGGGGCCTCCCACGGTATCACCGACCTGGCCTGCAAGCTCCGCTTCTATGACGACTGGGCTCCGGAGTATGACCAGGTGAAAGCACGTGGGTCCTCGATTTGGGGGGCTCAGATTGTGTGTTTATGAGCAAAGCGAGAATAGTACCCATGCATCTCAGGGAAGCTGGGAGCTGAAAGAGACCAGAGAGACGTTTTCCTCAACGACCTGCCCCCTACTGACCTGTAAGCACCCCCTCTAACTCTGGATTAGACCTTCCCTATTTGAGCAAAGACTCATCCACTTTAATTAATCCTGCAATCCAGACAGGAAGACTGCCTGCAGGAGGCGCTATTGAGACATTCACTCGGTATAGACAGACCAGCTAAGAGCTGTCACAACCAGCGTGATCCCCACTAGTGTGAGGTCTCAGTAAGACACCTCAAACTTGGATCTTCTGTTACGGGGGTCCCAGAAGGATCCAATCTCCAACCAGCTCAAACGGGCAGATCTTGGGGACCTCACAAAGGGAGTCGTACAAACCCTATGTTGGACTATTTGCTATCTCCTCAGGATGTAGCTGCTTTGAAGTACAGAGCCCCGTGCCTTGCTGTGGATTGTCTCAGTCGAGCCCTTCGGGGCCCACCCCACGATGCTCTCATCTTGGATGTGGCCTGTGGCACTGGCCTAGTAGCTGTGGAGGTAAGATCTGCTATGACAACCCTGCCTTCCCTTCAGCACCCAGGACCTCCAACATGCTACGGCTCAATTAGCCCTCAGGCCCTGGATAGTGAATTCTAAGCAGGTGCTCTACCATGCATATCCTCCAGCCCCTCCCTGGGGGATTCTAGGCAGGTGCTCTACCACTGAGCCACGCCCCCAGCCCCTCCCTGGGGGATTCTAGGCAGGGGCTCTACCACTGAGCCACGCCCCCAGCCCCTCACTGGGGGATTCTAGGCAGGGGCTCTACCACTGAGCCACACCCCCAGCCCCTCACTGGGGGATTCTAGGCAGGAGCTCTACCACTGAGCCACGCCCCCAGCCTCTCACTGGGGGAGTCTAGGCAGGGGCTCTACCACTGAGCCACGCCCCCAGCCTCTCACTGGGGGATTCTAGGCAGGGGCTCTACCACTGAGCCACGCCCCCAGCCCCTCCCTGGGGGATTCTAGGCAGGGCTCTACCACTGAGCCACGCCCCCAGCCCCTCCCTGGGGGATTCTAGGCAGGGGCTCTACCACTGAGTCACGCCCCCAGCCCCTCCCTGGGGGATTCTAGACAGGGGCTCTATCACTGAGCCACACCCCCAGCCCCTCACTGGGGGATTCTAGGCAGGGGCTCTACCACTGAGCCACGCCCCAGCCCCTCCCTGGGGTGCCCTTTAGTTTACTTTTTATTTATAGACAAGGATGGCCTTGAACTCGCTTTATAACCCAGGCAGGCTTTGACCTTAAGATTCTTCCACCTCAGCTTCCAGAGTAGCTAAGAGGACAGGCCTAAACCTCCACACCTAGCTCCCTAATGTTCAAGTTCCCTACCAGTTCTCATCCAAGAACTCATCCTCTTCCTCAGGCTCATTGATCCAGCTGAGCTGAGGCAGGGGATGAGCCATGATTGATGCCACCTTCTCTCCCAGCTGCAGGCCCGGGGCTTCCTCCAGGTGCAGGGGGTGGATGGAAGCCCAGAAATGCTGAAGCAGGCCCGGGCACGTGGCCTGTACCACCACCTTAGCCTCTGTGCCCTGGGCCGGGAGCCGCTGCCCAACCCTGAAGGTACTTCCCGTTCCACTCCGCCCTCACCCACCCCCCCAAGAATAGCATCCCTACTGTCCAGCCACCATCTCCACTCGAGTCCTGTGTGAGCCCTCTGGCTGTGCCCTCTCCTCCACGCTAGAGTCTGACGTCACCTCATCTCATGCACAAGGTTGGGGTCCTGCTATACCCCAGTGTATAAGACATCCTTTTCTAAGAGACGGCTTTCCTGTGTAGCCCTGGCTGTCCTAGAACTCGCTCTGTAGACCAGACTGGCCTCGAACTCAGAAATCCACCTGCCTCTGCCTCCCCAAGTGCTGGGATTAAAGGCGCACCACCACCCAGCTATGACATGTTCTGTTAGTTCTTCAATCATGAGGCCCCACCCATCCCCACGAAGCTACCAGCCGTTGCTGGGGCAGGGAGAGTGATTTTCTTCAGTGGTGTAGCCACTGGTAAGTTGTCCATGCCCCAGTGCCACCCCCCCCCCAGCTCATGCAGGCCACCCCCTAGTTAAACTCAGCGGGTCACAAACAAAACAAGATCTGAAAGTAGCAAGAGGTGCTGGGAGATGGCGGTGCCTACCTTGAGAGGCAGAGGCGGGTGTATCTCTGTGAGTTCGAGGCCATCCTGGACTACAGACACTACAGAGCTACTTCTAGGATAGCCTGGGCTACACAGAAAAACTCGGTCTTGAAAAAAACAAAAAAGAAAAAAAATTAATTAAATAGATTGGGAATTTAGCAGCAGCTGGAGAAGGGTACGGGATGGAATGTGAAAGGGACCACACCACATTCATGCAGCATCCTAAGGGGGTTGAAAAAATAGCTCCCTGGGGAAAAGCACATGCTACTCTCACAGGGGACCTGAGTTTGGATCCAGCACCCAAATCAGGCAATTCACAACTCCTGCTAACTCCAATCCCAGAGAGATAGGATGCTTCCCAGCACCCACATAGCGGGCCCCAACCTTCTGTAACTCCAGTTCTAAGGGATCTATCTGGCGCCCTCCTCTGGCCTCCTTGGGTACTGCATGCAGGTGATGCGCAAACGTAGTGCAGACAAAGCACCCATACACATAAAATAAAAATAAATTAAAATTAACTAAAAATAAAATCATTTAAAGGTGACTTGAAGGAAGAATGGTTTATTTTGATTCGCAATTTGAAGGTACAGTCCATCCTGGTGGGGTCATCACGGCAGCCAGAGCATAAGGCAGCCGAATTAGCAGAGGTAGCGGAGAGATAAATACTAGTATTCAACTTTCTTCCTCCTTTGTTTTTAGCATCCCAGCCATGGGGTGGTGCCAGCCACCATTAGGGCAGGGCTTCCCTCCTAAATGAACTCAGTCTAGAAACTCCCTTACAGACAAGCCCAGAGATTTGTCTCCCAGATGCTGTCAAGTTAACAATCGTAACCATTACACATCTCCACCCCGCCCCACACGCAGGGACCTTTGACGCGGTGATCATTGTGGGCGCCCTCAGTGAGGGACAGGTACCCTGCAGTGCCATACCTGAACTCTTAAGAGTCACCAAGCCGGGTGAGTCACGAGCCAGCCAACCCCACCCCTCAGTCACCCTTTCCCCTCTCCACCTCACTCAGGCTGAAGAAGGGTGGGGCACGGCATAGGGGTACCCACCCCAGACCAGTGACCCAATTTAGTGTCTCCCACTTCAGTGTTCCGCCCTGGCTGGCACACAGGAAGAGCAGACAGCTGGCCTGCTCACCTGCTAGCCGTGGGCAACCAGGAGCATCTCCACCCTTCTGCCCTTTCTCCCCTAACCATAACCAAATGGCTTTGGCTCTAAGATCCCTTCCCCATCAGACTACTGTGACTATAGGGTACAGTCATGTCTGTGAGGCCTTTGCTTCAACCCCGGAACCCGAGAGGTCAGCTGAGCTCCATCTTCGAGTCTCCTTATTGATTTGGGGACTGCCGTTTCTTGAATATTTTTGATAGTTCTCTTTTCCTGGCATAGGTCCAGGTCTGTTCATTCAAGATGACAGTAGGATCCACTTGGATCAACTCCACACACTGAGGGGTGGAGCAGGCTAGGGCTTTCTTTTTCCTATGGTGCTGAAGATGGAACTCGGCACCTCGGGCAGGTTCTATACCCTCAAATCACTCACTGGGCAATTCTAGGAAAAAACCCTACCACTGAGCCCCCTCCCTGGGGGATTCTAGGCAGGGGCTCTACCACTGAGCCACACCCCCAGCCCCTCCCTGGGGGATTCTAGGCAGGGGCTCTACCACTGAGCCATGCCCCCAGCCCCTCCCTGGGGGATTCTAGGCAGGGGCTCTACCACTGAGCCACGCCCCCAGCCCCTCCCTGGAGGATTCCAGGCAGGGGCTCTACCACTGAGCCACGCCCCCAGCCCCTCCCTGGGGGATTCTAGGCAGGGGCTCTACCACTGAGCCACGCCCCCAGCCCCTCACTGGGGGATTCTAGGCAGGGGCTCTACCACTGAGCCACGCCCCCAGCCCCTCACTGGGGGATTCTAGGCAGGGGCTCTACCACTGAGCCACGCCCCCAGCCCCTCACTGGGGGATTCTAGGCAGGGGCTCTACCACTGAGCCATGCCCCCAGCCCCTCACTGGAGAATTTCAGAGAAGGCAGGGAAGATCAGTATTCTCAGAATGAAGTTGCATTTTCAAGTGTTGGAGGCAAGGCAATCACAGAAGATGGGGTAGGGAGTTGTCTGGGAGAAGTCAGAAACTCAGGAGAAGAGAAAGTTCCTGAAAGAGAGTCTACTAGGCTTAAGCACAGAATGAGGAAGTTGGGAGATAAAAACACTTCCTCTCCCAAGCCCTACTCCTGGAACTAAGCCTTGGCATGTCTGGGCAGGATTCCGTTTCGGAGAGGCCAACAGAAGCTAGGGCATCAACAGGGTCATCAGTAGTGACATGGGTTGGGCTCAGAACCACCGGAAATGCCCGTTGCATGAACCTAAACAAAACAGAGTCTCCTGTTCCAGGCTGAGCCCTCCACCTTCCTCATCCCATCTGCCAGAAATCAGCCATGCTGGACACACTACAGCTACTTGGACAAACTCTGTCATCCCCCGCAGCCAGGGCTTCTTGGCTTGGCCAGGCTTTATCTTATATTTTAGGCAAGGACTGTGGAGCCCTCCTTGGTCTTAAACTCAGTGATCTACCTGCCTCTGCCTCAACCTCCACCTCCGCCTCCTGAGTGCTAGAATTAAAATTCTGCTTTGGGTTGGAGATACGGTTCAGATTGATGTTACTTCTTTGCTGGTGAAATAAGACAATTCAAACCAGATTAAATTATATTAAATGCAGGTTTATTGGGAAGCTGCTCTCATGCAAGTTCACTGGCCGCGGGGAAGGAGACCAGGGAAGTCATCATGGGAAGGAAGAGAGAGAAGGGGTGTGCATGCAGAGAAAGAGAAGGAGAGAGGGGGGAGTCCCAAATATCTAGATTATATAGGGAAGAGCCTCTGGGGGAAGGTAACCCAGACTCCAGGGCAGAGTATGGTTGGGGTCAGAGTATGCCAAGTAGGGACTAAGGGATGCTGGGAAAACCTGGAGGCCAGGTCTGCTTTGGTATGTAAAATATGCACCTCAGCCCCTTGGGGTCTGAACCCAAACAAGGGTTAAGATCACTTGCTGCTCCTGCGGAGGACCCACATGGCAGCTTACAACTATGTGTAACTCGAATTCCAGGGGATTCAATACCCTTTTCAGGTCCCATCTGCACCAGGCATGTGCAAGGTGCACATATATATCGGCAGGCAAACACTCATGCACATAAAATAAAGACGCCTTGTGTCATCACGTCCAGCTTTTTCCCCCCAAAGAAACTGAGGGTCAAGCTTAGGTCCTGATGGCCCTAACAAATTAGGCCCAGCCACCCATCTCCAGGTGATCAGCTAAAATCAAATCGCCAGGCGGTGGCGGCACTCTCCTTTAGTCCCATGCTAGGAGTCAGGGACAGTCAGATCTTTTGAGTTTGATGCCAGCCTGTAAGAGAGAGTTCCAGGACAGCCAGGGCTACATAGAGAAACCCTGTCCAAGAGCAAGATGGCCTGGCAAGTGTCAGAATTGTGTAAAGATCTTTCAGAGAAAGAAGTCCCTCCTCCAGCTGGCACCAGGCTCCTGCCTTTCCTTCTTCCACCATGAGACTCCTGGGAAATTCTAATTTGGGGGGGAAACCATGGTTTCAATATTCTGATAGCCCAAGGGAGGGGCACAGTAGCATCTCTTTCTAGCTGTATAGCCCACGATAGCCTGAAAACCACCGTGTAGCCCAGATTCAAAGTCTGAGCTTGCTTAGGATCACAGAGATGGGTCGCTGGTTAAGAGGACCTGGGTTTGATTCCCAGCACCCACACAGTGGCTCACAACCTTTTGTAACCCTAGTTCCAGAAGACCCAACACCTTAACCTGGCCTCTGTGTTCACGGCACATGCATGGTGCACAGACAGACATACAGACAAGCAAAACTAAACATAAGATTTTTTTCTTTTTTTTTTTTTTTTGGTTTTTCGAGACAGGGTTTCTCTGTGTAGCCCTGGCTGTCCTGGAACTCACTCTGTAGACCAGGCTGGCCTGAAATCTGCCTGCCTCTACCTCCCAAGTGCTAAACACAAGATTTTTTTACTTTTTAATTTTATTTTGCACTTCCTGCCTACTCGTGCTAAATTGGGATGCTAGGCTTGACCCACCATGCCATCTGCCAGGGACTCTGCACCCATGTATGCACAATGCACGCATATGTCCTTCCCATGAAGCAGAATTATCATTTCCCCACCCACCCCGTGCCTGCAAGAAACTTAGCAAAAAGCAATGGAGGGTCTTAGAAGGGCCAACGTTCATGTGTTTTCCTCTGCTCCCTGAGAGCCAGCTTTGTCTTTTGATGGGACTGAGTTACAGACAGCGTGGAGCTCCCTGCCCCCATCAGGGGGAAGAATTCCCGGAGTAAAGGACAGTTGGCTGTTCAGGGATTGCATAGGAACCTGACCCAGTAATCTGCTAAGAAACTGACTGAAGCAGCAGAATCTCAAAGCCAAGGCTTGCCCTGTGCTACACAGTGGTTTCAAAGACAGACTGGGCAATTTACCAAGACCCTGTCTCAAAAGCAAAAATTAAAAAAAAAAAAAAAAGGGCATATAGCTCAGGGGTAGAGTGCTCACCTAGGAACCTCCACGACAGCCAGAGGCCATGGCTCAGTGGAAGAACACCTGCCTGAATAGAATCCCCCAGGGAGGGGCTGGGGCGTGGCTCAGTGGTAGAGCCCCTGCCTAGAATCCCCCAGGGAGGGGCTGGGGGCGTGGCTCAGTGGTAGAGCCCCTGCCTAGAATCCCCCCAGTGAGGGGCTGGGGGCGTGGCTCAGTGGTAGAGCCCCTGCCTAGAATCCCCTAGGGAGGGGCTGGGGGCGTGGCTCAGTGGTAGAGCCCCGGCCTAGAATCCCATAGTGAGGGGCTGGGGTGTGGCTCAGAGGTAGAGCCCCTGCCTAGAATCCCCCAGGGAGGGGCTAGGAGTATGGTTTAACTGTAGTGTCTTTTTTAGCATGATTAAGGTCCGTGTTTTCACCTGCAGAGCTGTAAAAAAACAAAACAAAACATTGTGTGGGGTTTTTTTTCTTTTTTTTTTATGGAAACCATGGGAAACCATCAGGTTAAAGAAACTGAAGGGGATTCCTGGGGGAGGCCACTTTAGGCAGCAAATCCTGGAAGTGGAAAGCTGACCCGGAACTGAGGTCTTGAGCAGGGACTCAATTGCAGGGACTCATCAGGCTCACCTGCCCCTCCCCCAACCCTCCCCAGGTGGACTTGTTTGTCTGACTACCAGGACCAACCCATCCAACCTTCCATACAAGGAGGCACTGGAAGCGACCTTAGAGTCCCTGGAGCAGGCCGGCGCGTGGGAACGCCTGGTGACCCAGCCTGTGGAGCACTGGGAGCTAGCAACGTCAGAACAAGAAACAGGGCTGGACCCCTGTGCCAATGAGGGCTTCATCTCTGGCATCATCTACCTTTACCGAAAGCAGGAGACAGCGCAGGGTGAGAGAGGGAGGCTCAGTATCCAACCCTTAGTTGATCACTGACCTCTATGTATGGTCTTAGTCCAGTGTGTCTTCTTGGCCTTCCCTGCTCTGTCTGTAAAATGGGTCCATCTTCCCAACCACGCCCATTAGGAGCACTCTGCTAGGGACTTCTCTAGGTTTTTTTGACCCAGAATTCAAGGCCACAGGGCTGGAGCGATCGTTAACAGTGCTTGTTTCTCAAGTGTGAGAAACTGAACTGCTGTCTTCAGCATCCACATAAAAATCACAAGTTACTGGGGGCAGGAGAGATGGCTCAGTGGTTAAGAGCACTGACTGCTCTTCCGGAGGACCTGAGTTCAAATCCCAGCAACCACATGGTGGCTCACAACCATCTGTAATGGGATCATAAAAATAAATAAATTATTTTTTAAAAAAAGTAAATGAACTAAATAAGGGCATCACTCAAACACACACTAAATAAGAGCAATGGTGATGCTTTTACTCCTCCCAGCACTCAGGAGGCAAAGACAGACAGATCTCTGAGTTCGAGGCCAGCCTGGTCTACAGAGTGAGTTCCAGGACAGCCAGGGCTACATAGAGAAACCCTGTCTTGGAAAGGAAAGGAAAGAGAAGAGAGGGAAAGGGAGGAGAGGGGAGGGGAGGGAAGGAAAATTGAAGAGAAAAGAAAAGCATTAAGGTATTGTTTTAACCAGCCATCATTTGTTTTTGTAGCTTTTGGGCGGCAGGTGTAAGGATCATGAGTTCAAGGCCAGCCTGGGCTACCTTGTCTCAATAAAAAATAAAATAAAATAAGAGGACTGAAGAGTTTGCTCAGTGTTTAAGATCATTGTGCTAAGCATGGTGTCCCACAGTTTTAATCCCAACGCTCAGGGCAGAGGCAGGCAGATCTCTGAGTTCAAGGCCAGCCTGGTCTACAGAGTGAGTTCCAGGACAGCCAGGGCTACACAGAGAAAGAAACCTTGTCTCAAAACAACAAACAGGGGGCAGGAGAGATGATGGCTCAGAGGTTAAGAGCACTGACTGCTCTCCTTGAGGTCCTGAGTTCAATTCCCAGCAACCACATGGTAGCTTACAACCATCTGTAATGGGATCCGATGCCCTCTTCTGGTGTGTCTGAAGACAGTGACAGTGTGCTCATATACAGAAAATAAATAATTTAAAACAAACAAAGGACCTCTGTTGATCTTGCAGAGGACCTGGGTTCAATTCCCAGCACCCACATCACAGCTCAGAAGTGTCTGTAACTCCAGTCCCAGAAGGTTCCTGAGCCTGGCAGGCACCAGACATGTGCATGATGCACATACATATGTGTAGGCCAGACACTCAAACATGTAAAATTATAAAGTACTTTTTAAAATGAATACAAAACAAGAAAGCTTTAAATGAACTAATAAAGTGAATTTTAAGAGATGTTTATTTTAAAACCTTAGCTCTGGTGTGGTAGTGCATACCTATAACCCCGGCACTCAGGAAGTAGAGAGAAGAGGATCAGGAGTTCAAGACCAGCCCAGGCTGCATGAAAGCCTGTCTCAAAGAAACAAACCACGTGGCTGACAAAGGTGGCTCTGCAGGTCTGGGCACTTACTTAATTTGAAGCCTGAAGACCTGAGTTCAAGCCTCAGGATCTACGAATGAAAGGAGAGAGAAAACCAATTCTACAAGTTTGACCTCTGACCTCCAGGAAAGTGTTATAGAACACATACACTTCCTATGCACACACACATTATAAACAAGTAAAGGTAATTAACATATTTTTATAAACAAATGACAGGACTTGTGAGGTGAGTCTATAGGTAAAGACCCTTGCCCTGTGATGAAGTCTGGTGGCCAGGTTTAACAATATGTATAGTAAAGCCCTTGTATCTGGCGGTTCAGCAAAGTGTTTGCTGAGTTTGGTGTATCAGTAGAAGCTGGGAAATTGCTCTGAGATTGTTTGAACCCTGAAGAAAAGTCTCTCTGGAAGGTCCATGCTCCATGTTACGTGAGATCTCACAGCTGCACCGGCCTGCGTCCTGACCAACCTGAAGTTCTTGCTTTTGATTACAGGTAACCACGGTGATGTGGATTGTCTGTGGTCACAGGCAGCAAGGACAAGATAATTTTGGTGGTGGGAGCCCTTCCTAGTCCCAATTAATTTTGTAAAGTGATTGAATAAAAGTAACTGGGGGGGGGGGGGGCTGGAGAGATGGCTCAGCAGTTAAGAGCACTGACTGCACTTCCAGAGGTCCTGAGTTCAATTCTCAGCAACCACATGGTGGCTCACAACCATCTGTAACGGGATCTGACGCCCTCTTCTGGTGTGTCCAAAGAGAGAAATGGTCTACTCATATACATAAAATAAATAAATCTTAAAAAAAATTAAAAATCTAAAAAGCAAAAAGTAACTGGGGGGCTAGAGAAATGACTCAGCAGTTAAGAGCACTGACTGCTCTTCCGAAGGTCCTGAGTTCAAATCCCAGCAACCACATGGTGGCTCACAACCATCCGTAATGAGATCTGACTCCCTCTTCTGGAGTGTCTGAAGACAGCTACAGTGTACTTACGTATAATAAATAAATACATCTAAAAAAAAAAAAGAAGTAACTGAAGTGAGCTCGTTGGGGTCAGTCTTTTTTCTGAGAAGGTTGAACCCCTCTGCTCCTTCAGAAAATGAAGATCACCTTGGTGAGCTTCTCTCTCTACTGCAGCACCAGCAACTGACATCCAGCAATACCCAGGCCACCGTAAAGCTGGAAAGAGAGAAGGGTTCTGATCCCACCATGTTGTCCTGTGACCTCCACCCACATGCTGTGGCACTGGCACCCACATACATATGTACACACACATACATACACACAACAATTATGATAATTTCAAGGACTGAAGAAACGGCTCTTTGATTAAGAGTGTTTCTCAATCTCCCAGGGGAACCGGAGATCCCAGCACCCACATGGGTGGTTCACAACTGCCTGTGACTCCAGCACCAGGGTATCTGACACCTCTGGCTTCCTGGCAGGCACCTGCAGTCACATCCATATGCCACACATAGACATAGTTAAAAAATAATAAACATACCTCCCAGGCATTAGTGGTACACACGCTTAATCCCAGCACTGGGTAGGTGGAAGCAGGAGGCTCTCAGAGTTCCAGACCAGCCTGGTCTACAGAACAAAAAATAAATAATTTGAAAAGTAAATTGGAGTTGGAGAGATGGCTCAGTGGTAAGAGAACTGACTGCTCTTCCAAAAGTCCTGAGTTCAAATCCCAGCAACCACATGGTGGCTCACAACCATCCGTAAAGAGATCTGATTGCCTCTTCTAGAGTGTCTGAAGACAGCTACAGTGTACTTACATATAATAAATAAATCTTAAAAAAGAAAAGAAAAGTAAATTTAAAACCCAGGCAGGGAAGATGGCAGACCCTGTAAAGTACTTGCTGCGCAAGTGTGGGTCCCAGGAATTCCGTTTTCAAGGTTTTTGGGGTGATACATTTGTAACCCCAGTGCTGGGGTCGCACAGACAGGAGAGTCCCTGAAGCTCACTGGCCAGCCAGGCTAGCCAAATCGGTGAGCTCTGGGTTCATTGAGGAACCCTGTCTCAAAAACCAAGGTGGAGAGTGACTGAGACTATCTGATATGTTAACATGTGCATACGTAAGACACCACACACACACACACACAATACACCACACCACACGCACCACACAACCACACACACCACACCACACACACACACACACACACACGGAGTGGGGCTGACAGAGAGAGACTGACTCATGTGTGCCTCCATAAAGGGAATTTCAGGTATTTAGGAGACAAGCAGGCTGGAGAGATGGCTCAGAGGGCGACCTGAGTTCAAACTCCAGGACTCACATGACAGAGACAAGAACCAGCTCCAACAAGTTGTACTCAGACCTCCACAAAGCACATGTGTGCACACAGCAACAATAGAAAATAAATAGATGTAAAAATAAATACAGTCTAAAGACAAAGAAATGGGGTGATCTGATTTATGGGAAAGGTGACCTGAGAAGCATATTCAGAAAACTGTGGTGTAGTCTGATCTGAGATCTTAGCCTGGGGCCCCGTGATGTCAAAATAACATTTCCTGGACACTTGTGCAACAAAGAAGCTGGCTTCAACCAGTCTGAGCCAGGCAAGGCTATATCCAAACCCACATAAAAAGAAGCAAAGTAAACAACTGCCAACCATCCAACATCTGGTCCCATCCAGTCCTGTCCCCCTCCCCCATCAGAGATGTTTTCTGTTGGTGAGCTAACGGGGGGGGGGGGGGGGGTAAGATTGGGCTTATCGCAGTCACGTGGGAAGCTGGGGCAAGGAGACAGGTAGTGTAGACCTGCCCAGAACAAAGAGCTACGCCTAGGGTGGCTTGGAAGGACAAACCTAGCATCCCAGTAGCTGAGGCAGGAAGATAGGAAGTCCAAGACCTGCCTGGGCTACAGAGTGAAATCCAGGCCAGCATGAACCATTTGTCCACACTCTATTTCAAAAAGTGAGACAAGATCTAGAGAGGCTGGAGAAATAGCTTTGAGGTTAAGAGCACTGACAGTTCTTCCAGACAACCCAGGTTCGATTCCCAGCACCCACACAGCAGCTCACAGCTTTCTGTAATTCCATTTCCACGAGACCTGACAAAAGACCAATGCATGTAAAATAAAACTAAATAAATAAATAAAAATTTAGCCATGCAGTGGTGGCGCACACCTTTAATCCCTGCACTTGGGAGGCAGAGACAGGTGGATTTCTGAGTTCAAGGCCAGTTTGGTCTACAGAGTGAGTTCCAGGACAGTCAGGGCTACACAGAGAAACCCTGTCTCAAAAAAACCAAAAATAAATAAATAAAAATTTAAAAATATCTAGAGATGTAGAGCACTTTAGGATCCCCCAGTGAGGGGCTACAGGTATGTTTTAACAGTAGTATGGAAGCCCTGCCCAGCCCAGGGGATAAAAATAGATTAAAAAGAAGTTTAATTTTCTTCATCTTTTTTTTACATTTCTATATTTCTCCCATGCCCCCAGGGTTTTTTCAGTGTAGCCAGCCCTGTCTGTCCTAGACTGGTTTTGTAGACCAGGCTGGCCTAGAACTCACAGAGACCCACCTGCCTCTGCCTCCCCAGGAATGTACTAAAGGCATGCTCCACCAGACCTGGCTTATATTAGTGTGTGTGTGTGTGTGTGTGTGTGTGTGTGTGTGTGTGTGTGTGTGTGTTCATGTGCTGTGGAATACATGCTTACAGAGGTGAGAGGACAACTTGCAGAATCATCTGAGTCCGGGGAATGCAATTTAGGTCATCAGACTTGGCAGCAAGCACCATTACCCACTAAGCCATCTCAAAGGAAAATGACGTAATGTCTCTTTTGTTATTCTGACTCATCTTTTTGGTTACTCTGACACAGGGTCAGAGGGAGGCCCGTTGGGTCTCTGACTGGCTACAGCCTAGCAGGAACCTCAACCAAGCCCAGTTCCCTCAGCTGCCTTCTCTGGAGCATCTAGGATTACTTGCTTACCTCTGTGACTGTGTTGCTTAATTTTAGACCGAGCTGGGACTTGAACTCAGGACCCTTGGTACACTAGGCTAGCCCTCCACTCAGGAAGGTACATCCCTGCACCTTGGTGAAAGAACAGTGTTATTTGTTTGGTTTTTTTTTTGTTTGTTTGTTTGTTTTTTGGAGACAGGGTTTCTCTGTGTAGCCCTGGCTGTCCTGGAACTCACTCTGTAGACCAGGCTGGTCTCGAACTCAGAAATCCGCCTGCCTCTGCCTCCCGAGTGCTGGGATTAAAGGCGTGCGCCACCACTGCCCGGCATGGTTTTGCTGGTTTTAAAGAAGGTTGAACTCTGTAGCCCTGGCAGAACTGGAACTAGACCAGGCTGGCCTCAAACTCACAGAGGTTTGCCTGCCTCTCAGCCACCTGATTTTTCAATGTTTAACGAAGAGGAGATTGGGGCTGCTCAACAGTAGAGCCTTTGTCTAACATGGGGGGCCCCTGGATTTGATCCCCAGGACCACAGGAAGTAAAAAATTGACTCTGGAGGGAAAATAGAACCATGAGAGTTTGTTATATAGTGTCAGGTAGCCCAGCCTGGCCTCAAACTGGCTATGATAAAGGATGGGCTTGAACTCATGATTCTCCCATCTCTACCTCCTGAGTGCTGGGATTCTATCACAAGCCCACTCACTTGGCTTTAAAACCATCTGATAACTCCATTATGAGAACTTGGTTGGGTTGGAGAGATGGCTCAACGGTTAAGAGCACTGACTGCTCTTCCAAAGGTACTGAGTTCAAATCCCAGCAACCACATGGTGGCTCACAACCATCCGTAATGAGATCTGACACCCTCTTCTGGAGTGTCTGAAGACAGCTACAGTGTACTCACATATAATCAATAAATAAATCTTAAAAAAAAAAAAGAAAAGAAAACTTGAAGTGGTACGTGGGCGGTCAAGATGGCTCAGCCGGTAAAGGCGCGAGCCCAGTGCTGTGAGTCCACCCCACGCCCACATAAAGGCGGAAGGAGAGAGCTGACTGACTCCACAACATTTTCCTCTGGTTGCACAGGAACAGGGAAGGGTTCTGTGTGGATGGGACTCAGAGCTAGAAAGCTGGTGTACTTGAAGCCCTGGGTTCTATCCCAGCTCTGAATAAATCTGGCTGTGGTGTCCCTGCCCATAATCCCAGCACCAGAGAGGGGGAGGAAGGAGAATGAGAAGCTCAAAACCATCCTGTGATAAATCAGGTTTGAGTTCAGTCAGAATACGAGACCCTGTTTCAACAAACAGGGGGGATCCAGCCCTAGTAGCAATGTGTCCCAAGCACAGATCCTTTATCCTCAGCACCACATAAAACAGGCACAGTGGTACACATCTCTAATCCCAACACTGGGAAATGGAAGCAGGAACATCAGGAGTTGAAGGTTGTCTTTAGCTGTATACCTGGAGGCTAGCCTGGGCTAAAATAAGATCTTCTATCAAAACAATAAAAACCCCCCGAAGGAGAGGATAGGAAAGTCAGGGTGTGGCCCAGACTGCCCTGTGGTGGTGTGGGTGTGGGTTTAAGGACTCTCAGTACCTTGGGCATTCCAGGGCTGTGGGAGGACTCCCTAGGGAGGAGGCCACAGCCCGGACCTGTAAGACCAGCAAGGCTTCAAGAGTGGGGAAAGGGCATTCCTTAGGGAAGATGACTCCTGTGGAAAGTAAGCAGGCCAGCCTGGTTGCTCAGAGAAAGGGAAACCAGGGAAGAGGCAGGTGAATTAGCCCCCGTTGTTCCTGTCATCTGGGGTCCCCCAGCCCCACCCCAACTCCCAGTCCTGGGCATTAACTCGGCCCAAGATACAGGGTTTCCCTTCTAACACATGAAGAGTTTGCCATCATGGTAGTGCACTCAAGGACTGAGGCAGGAGGATTGCATTGAGTTTGATGATAGTCTGGGCTTTATACTGTGGCTATCTTTAAAAATATAAATAAATAAAAAAGCCAATAAAGGACTCAAACCCCATGGTCCTCCAGGCTAGAGGTAGTTCTCATTCTTACAATGAGAACTCCTGGATCACTTTTTGAGACAGGGTCTCATGTAGACCAGGGTAGCCTTGAACCTACTACGTACTGGGGGATGACCTTCATTTAGGGCTGAGTATGGGACACACGGCCTCTGGCATGCCAGGCGTGCTCTTACCAACCGAGCTCCACCATTTCATCCGATTACAACATCATGGTCTCCTGTGGACCCTCAGCCACCCCTCCAGCCCCGTCCCACCCACAGATAGAGAAGAGCCCAAACCTTTCCTGTATGCAGGTGCCATTTATTGTAGAAAATAATAATAATTACAGCTGTGAACAGACCTTAAATTACAAAACAAGAAACCACAGAGAAGGCAGGGGAGTCCAGGAGACTCCCTGGTGCAATGCCATCACCCCTGTACCTTCCACAGACTGGCCGGTGTCCTTGAAATGGACAAGGGGTGGGAATTCAGAGGGGGCCCCCTCAAGAGGCCCAGGCTTCTGAGGAGGGAGGGGGTGCAGAGATCAGAGCATTTAGCAAGACAGTAAGGGAAAGACAGGGTGGGGAAACCCTGGGCTGCTTCTAGGTCCCCAGGCCAGCACTCCCCAAACCTGTTTGGTCCACCTCCACCCTTCCTTCTTCCGTCAAACCCGTCCATCCACTCCACAGAACTTCATTGCTAATCACTGGGAGGATTCCATGGCAGAACCCACCGGCTCTCCATAGCCCCTCAGTCACAGTCAGTCACTCAGCACACCAAGCCTCCAGGTAGGACCAGGTGTGCTCTGAAACGCTGGGCGCAATGGCAAGAGTAGCGCTGGAGTAACACGTAGGCTGAGTGAGGGGGACAGAGAAAGGACAGTGGACCTTTGCTAACAGGAGCAGGACATCCACTCCAGAGTCCAAAGTCACAGCTGAGCTACCCGGCCAGCAGGACCCAGCTCCCCGCCTTCACTGCTGTTCCCAGCTGCTTCTGCCTTCAGCCCCGTAGCCACGAGCAATTTGGATGTAGACAGCAAGGAAATAGTTTTACATCCATCCTTGCCGGAGTAAGGAGCCTTGAGATGTGTCCAAGTGGGGCAGGTGGGTCCCCAAGGGCTACGGGGCTAGTAATTTGGCAAAGTCCGGGTTTGCCTGTCCCCAGCAAGCAGTTAGCGGCCCATACATAGCAGGGCAGGTCCTGGAGAATGTGAGGGGCCACAGGCTGTTATGAGTTCAATCCAAGAAAAATAACAAGGGCAACGTGGCCATAGAGTGGCCCACCTTACACATAGTTGCTGGCGGGGACAGAGCGGGCGGCGGAGTACTTGGCGGAGTAGGGCTTGTCGTTGCTGCGAGGTGGGCAACTGCAGCAGAGGAGGCCTCCTCCCAGGAGCAGCAGCCCAGAGGCCGCCCAGCCGATGTAAAGCGAAGCCCCCATCTCCCTTTTCTGCCCGGAAGCCACCAGAGGGTTGTAGAAGTCGCGGATGACATTGTGAGCGGTCCAGGACACAGGTACCATTATCAGCATACTCGCCACGACGAACACGGCTCCGGCGGTGATCATGATCTTGGCCTTGACGGTCTCGTCCTCCATACAGTTGGTGCACTTGCCCCCTACCACGGAGAGAAGCATCCCCAGGGCACCCACGATGATGCTAACGACCATAAGGGCTCGGGCGGCCTGCAGGTCCTGCGGCAGGGCCAGCATGGAGTCGTACATCTTACACTGCATCTGGCCGGTGCTCTGCACCACGCAGTTCATCCACAGGCCCTCCCAGCTGGTCTGGGCCGTGACGATGTTGCTGCCGATGAAAGCGGTCACCCGCCACATGGGGAGCGCACAACTCAGGATGACTCCCAGCCAGCCCAGCACTGCTAAGGAGATTCCCAGCACCTGTAGCCCCATGGACGCCATCGCTCAGCCTCTGCAGGGGTCAAGGTCGGTGATCACAAAAAGTTCTCTCTCTCTCTCTCTGGAGTCCGAGGGCTGAGAAAACCTTTTCCGGTGAGTCTCAGGGACACAAAGCCAGCTGGAGGAGCCGAGACCCGTACACCAGCTACCAAGCGCGAACACTGCAACCCGTTCCCGCCCGCACCTGCAACCTGGACCGGAGGCCGCAGGTGCCGCAGTTAAAGCACCGTGGAGGAGGGGCGGAGGCAGAGGGAGGGGTTTCAGTCCCCAAGGCCTGCCTCGCGACCAGTTTCTCTGGATTCCTGAGCCTGGGCCAACAAAGGCGGTCTGAGGCCCCAGTCCTGGGCCCCTGAGTCACCCGCCAGTATCACAAGAAACTACCATCTTCCCCAGGCCCCAGGCTCACGCTGAGGTCAACTGGGACACAGACACTGAATCACCAGCCAAGAGCACCTGGATGCTCACCGGGTGGGAACAACTAGGAGCGACAGGGAGCCAAGTGTCACCAGGGTTCTGAGCCTATAGCGAAGGTCCCCAAGACTCATTCCAGGCTCCTCTGAGAAGAGAGAATGGAGACCCTTCACAGGAGAATCTGAGGCTAGAGTCTGGGGTTGTCCAAGAGAACCCTGTCTTAATTAGTGTTGCTTTTACCATACCAATTTTATCACCACCATCATGGCTATTATTGTCATTAATATGCCAACGTCGCTACTTTGCCTTGGCCAGAGGAAGTTGGTGTGGGGAAATGAGGACCTGGGGTGGGGACAGCCGGGAGCCAGATCACCTGTTGTCCTCATGTGATTTCCCCACCCAGCCAGAGTGCCTCAGGGGGTAGAGGCGGGACACTTGGGGCCTAGAGACTAGATACACAGAAAGGCTGGTGGGATGGTTCAGTGGGTAGAGCTGCTTGCTGCCAAGCCCCAAGGACCTGGGATCTCTGTGACAGGAGACACACATGTCCTCTGATACACAAATACGATCAATAAATAAATGCAATTTAAATTTGGGATTGGTGGTGGTGACAGAATCCTGTCCTCTCTTCCTTCCTAGGGCTGAGCCTTGCTCCGCCAGAACTGGGTGAAGACCAATTCAAAACCTAACCAGGCCCCAGAGACAGGATTTACTTCACAAATTGATGTTTATTCTTCAGAGACACATAAAGCCAGCCTGGGCACAAAGTCCTTGGAGACACTGAAGAGAAAGGGGGGTCCTCCACCAGAGGTGCCGACAGGGAGATCAAGAGAGATGGTGGCTTCCCCCCACAATTCTAGAGGGCTTCTGGGAGTCACTATATTTCGAGATTATGCTAGGGACACCAGTACTAAGAGACACACACCCTCTCAGGGTGATTGGGCAATGCAGTGGGGACTGGGTCAAAGAGAACGTCTCAGGGAGGGGACAGCAAGGAGCCAGGGGTCAGAGAGATGTTTCAAAAGACAAGGAATCTAGTTTGACCAGACAGTGGCCTTGGGGAGGTGGGGGGAGGAGAAACCGAGGGAAAGGTAGTCTCCTGTGCTCCCTCACCTCCCGCCCCCACCCCTGCCCCCCACCCCACCTGGTACAAAGGACAGAGATGAACATGTCCATTTGAGAGCAGGCTGAGAAGGAACCACGTGTATCCCAAAGGCACCTGGGAAGTGCAGATAAGGAGAACCGTGGGTCCACAGTAGGGGCAGAGGCGACCTAGTAGAAGGGGGTCATTGATGTAGCTCCCTGTAATCATAGCCCCATCTGGAACCATCCCTCTTTCTGTCCTGGACTAGTGTGTGGATAACCTTGAACATCTGAGCCTCCTGCCTCCACTTCCCAAATGCTAGGATTGCAAGCCACGACCTGTTGCATATGGTGCTAGGAACCCAGAGCTTTGTGGGTACTGGGCCAGCACTCTACCCTACGGAACCTCATTCTCAGATCCATCCTTACGTTTCTGCTCCTGCCGCCCTTCACGAGTGCGAGGATTCTCAGCGTGCACAGCACCAAGTCCGGCTCAGTCTCTGATTTTGTTGTTGTTGTTCTTGGTTTGTGTTTTTTTGTGGTTTTCAAGACGTAGTTTCTCTGTGTAGCCCTGGCTGTCCTGAAACTCACTCTGTAAACCAGGCTGGCCTTGAACTCAAAGCTCTGCCTGCCTCTGTCTCCCGAATTAAAGGCACACACCACCACTGTCCACTGTCCCCGGCTGTATTTTGTTTCCTAAAACAGCATCTTGGTATATCTAAGCTAACCTGGAACTCTATGTAACGCACACTGGCCTCAAACACGTGGTAATGCTCCTGCTGCATCAGTCTCCAGTCTGCCAGGGTTGCAGGTGTGCACCTCTCTCTCTCTCTCTCTCTCTCTCTCTCTCTCTCTCTCTCTCTCTCTCTCTCTCTCTCTCTCGGTTTCTCTTTGTGCCGCTTTTGGCTGGACACCACGAAGACCGCAGCTGCCATAGATCCCTGAACTCAGGCCACTATCCAGAACCCTAGCTGCTGCCCTGGGCTTCCTGCCTGTCAGTCTGTCCAATTCCATCCCCAACAGACGCACAGTCTCTTTAAAATAGTTCCCCGTCCCATCCCTCCCACCCCCCCACCCCCACCTCGTATTTGAAACAGGAGTCTCAGTATGTAACCCAAACTGAGATTCTCGTGTTTCTTCCTCATCCTCCTGGGTGGTGGGATTACAGGTATGTACACTACTGCATACAACTGGTGCATGATCCCTGAAGCTACATCACCCCACGTGGTCTGTGAGTGCTCTCTACTTGGAGTTTGTTGGAGACTGAATCTGGGCCAGTAATGAGCTCCAGTTAGAAGAACCAATGGAGAAGCGATCCCCTCTGTGTTACAAGGGGGAGGTTAAGGCCGTGGAGACTCACCTCCATGCCTCTTTTGGAGTTGGGGGCTCATGAAGCCTGGGGCAATGTCTTATCAAGTTAAGTGTGATCGAGCTAGGTGTGGCGGCAAACACCTGTAATCTCAGCATTCAAAGGGGGAGGCAGGAGGACTATCACAAATTCAAGGCCAGCCTGGTCTACCTGTCTAAACTCTATTCTAAAAAATAAAGTTATCTGGACATGGGGGTAATTCCAGCTCTGGGTAAGCTGAAGCAAGTTGAGACAGACGGTTGGGCATAACACCATCACCAAGACGACACATTTCCATAGCCTCAGTATTTTGCCAATGTGCATTCTCCATACCTCCTATAAGGCCTGCCCTCGAGGCTTGGCCACCAAAGGACTAGATACTCTTTCACCAAAAATCCTTTCACCAGCTACAAGTCTGAGACTAGCTTGGGCTCATAGCAGGACTCTGGATTAATCAATCAATCAATCAATCAATCGAAATAAAAATTAAAAAGTAAGGGCTAGGGATATACTTCAGTTGGTATCATGCTTACCTAATGAGCCCCACCATGGCCCCACATAGACTAAACTTGTGGGGCACAACTGTAACCCCAGAACCCAAAGGTGGAAGCAACAAGATTAAAAGTTCAAGGCCAGTCTGGGGACCACATAAGATGCCTTCAATATCAACAGAAAGACTGGGCTTGATGGCGCATGCCTTTAATCCTAGCACTCGGAAGGAAGAGGCAGAAATAAGGAAAGAAAGGGCGGGAAAGGGAAAGGCGGGGAAGAGAGAGAAGGAAATGAGAGAAAAGGAAGAGAAGAAAAGATGGGTGTGATGGTGCTCGCCTGTAATCCCAGCACTCAGGAGGCTGAGGCGAGAGTCACGGAAGGCAGAGAGCAGGCAGGAAGGTCTCCATTAGCGCAAGACCCTACTCAAAAGCAAACATACAAAAGCGAGTTCAGTGTTCAGCAGGGGAGGGGGGACTTGCACACAGTAGGTGTGTGGAGGACAGGACTTGTGATTCAGAGTGCATGGGGCATCTCCTAGTTTTCTAGCCGCCTTCCTGCTCCTCCCCCAGGCGGGAACACCTCAGCTACACAAACAGGGACAGTTTCTGCCTGGACCACGCCTCCCCTGGACTTTCCATACAAGGCTCTGAAGACTCTCTCGGAAGGCTGTGGGCTCAGTTATTACTGAGATAAGCAGAAGTCCAAAACAGAAGTGCTTTCCTGCCCGCCAATGACCTCATGCCAGTCTCCCAGTCACTCTGCAAGACTCCAGGGGCACTGGCGCTAATGAGTAAACTGAGGCCCGAGGAGAAACAAGCACTTGCCTCGGATGGGTGGGGTAGCCTTAGCCAGGTTTGCCTGGCCCAGGTTACACACAGGAAGCAGATGGCCAGACCCCACCCCCACCGCTACCATCTTGCCCCCTCCACTTCCGACTCTCACCAAATGGCCCTGAGCGAGCAGGGGTGGAGGAGGGGAAGTACACAAGCCCTAAAACTTTCCATCTGTATCCTAAGTGACTAAGACGTTCAGCCATCCACACAGGAACAGGAAATAGGGAGGGCTGTGGCGGGGGTGGGGGAGCAGGTGTTCACAGGTCCCACAGGCAGAGGTGGTCAGCCAGGGAAGGCGAGGCTACCGAGCCAGCTAGAGGTTGGACAAACAAAGCAGTGTCCTGGGAGAACATCCAGATCCGGACAGGCAGTGGTTGGGCTCGACTGGAGGACATTTGAAGGGCCGCAGAGTTAGGTAGTGATGTCCCCACACCCCGCCCGCCATAGAGCAAAGCACTTGCAGGCCCAGGAAACCTTTCTGCAGCCTCCATGGCTCCCTAAACAGTAAAGTGGAGACAAAAGAATTCACCTCCACCTCCCCACCCATACCCACACCCACCCACACCCCCACCCACACCCCAACCCTGCCCTGAAGCAGATGGTATGCAAACTCCTACTGCAAACCTTCAGCATGTGTCTGCAATTTGTTTGTGGGCTATGGGATGCAGATTGTTGCATATGTGTGTGTGCGTATGTATGTATATATGTTATATTTGTGTGGTATGTGTGTGCGATGTGATGTGTGTGTTTGTGGTGTGAATGTGTGATGTGTATGATGTGGTGTATGTGGTGTGTATGTGTGTGGTATGTATGGTGTGTGTGTATGTGTGTATGGTGTATGTGTGTGGTGTGTATGGTGTGTGTAGTGGGTATGTGTGTATGGTGTATGTGGTGTGTATATGTGTGGTATGTTTGGTGTGTGTATGTGTATGTGGTGTCTGTTGTGTGTGTTGTGTATGGGTGTAGTGTGTATAGTGTATGTGTGGTGTATCTATAGTGTGTATGTGTTGTGTGTATGTGTTTTGTATATATGTGTGTGGTATGTGTAGGTATGGTGTGGTGAGTGTGTGTGTGTGTGTGTGTGTGTGTGTGAGAGAGAGAGAGAGAGAGAGAGAGAGAGAGGCTGACAGACTCTTGCTGATCCTTGAGCTCACCAGTTAGCCAGGTTGGCTAAACAACAAGCCCCGAATCCTCCTGTCTCCACCTTCCCAGTGCTGGAACTACAGGTACCCCAAACCCAGCTCTTCTCGTTTGTGCAGCAAGCACTTTACCCCCTGAGCAATCTCCTCAGCCCAAGAGCTACACTTGGTTCCCAACCTGGGCACTGGCAGCCCTACTCAGGGAGGCGCATCTCAAAACCCTGAGGAAAGAGACAACAGTGGGTAGCAGAGAAAGGAGATGTCGTTAAGGTCGCCACACTGTGAAGAGTAACAAATCTGGTGACACCCCTGAAAGTTCACCCTTGGGGTCTAGACAAGAGGTTTAGCTTTGAATACAGGGCAAGAGACAGGCAGAGCTGTAAGGGTCACATACCGTTCAACACAGGGCCAAGCAGTCCTGATTGGACATGGGCCCACCATCACCCACCCATCATCCTCTCAACTCGAGTCTCCCAGAAGTTGTCAGAACCCTGTGAAGTCTCTTTCCAGGGGAGGCAAACTCCCCCTCTGGCTGGGACCAGGCTTCAACCTTTTTCTTCCCCCAACATGGGGAATTCTAATGTCTTAGAAATCATTGTTCTAACAGAAGGATGGGCAAAGGGAGAGACACAGGTATGTTTCCAGTGCTCTCATTCCTGCCAGAATGATTACATGTTCACTGTCCTTTTCACAGCAGAGACTGTGATGCCTGCGCTGGTGGGTACATAGCGTCCAAGTTGGATTTTCTCAGGGGTAGGTAGCCCTCTCCTCCAGCCCTCCCGACCACAGCCATCCCAGAGCGTATGTTGAACCCTCGGCTAGCTCGCCAGCCTTTCTGTACCATCAAGCTCTGTGGAAACAGATGCTGTCGAGATACAGATGTGAGTCTGAAAACCAAGAGGAGGACGGAGGGAGAGAGCGTGCAAGCCATTCCAGTCTCCTCAGTCAATGTGTCCGGTATGCAGGTGGGGGAGGGTAAAAAGCAGAGAAAAGAGATTTAACCAAGGTCAAGTTCATCTTCATAGCAGTGACCTGAGCATCGAATTCAGAAAACGGAAGAATAGGGTACTACTGGTGGAGAGAGCTACGCATAACTAAACAATCCAGGTCAAAGTGGGGTCTCGTTGAGTTACAACAGTGGTTCTCAACTTTCCAAATGCTGCGACCCTTTTATACAGTTCCTCATGCTGTGCTGACCCCCAACCATGAAAATTTTTCATTGCTACTTCATAACTAATTTATGCAGGATATCTGATATGTGACCCCCCCCAAAAGGATCACACATACACACACACTCAGGTGCTCTACAAGATGGTCCTGAGAAACCCTTCTTGCCTGAGGGAACAAGCTTCTTCTAGCTTTGTTATCTTTGTTCGTTTGTTTGGGGTGTGTGTGTGTGTGTGTGTGTAGGTCACAGTACAGCTTGTAAGAGTCAGTTCTCTCCTTCCACCAAGTAGATCCCAGGAATTGAACTCAAGGTCTCAGGCTTGGCAGCAAGCATCTTTACCCACTGAGCCATCTTGCCAGCCCCACAAACTGCTTAGGAGATAATTACTCTACTCCAGAGTGCTATCTGAACATACTGTACACGCCTTCATTAGGGGACCGGATCTGTCCAGAGAGGCCTGGAGTCCAAGGTGACTGCAAGTTTGGGACAATGACTGCACACCTTCAGGTGCTTTGCAGGAAATCTGGAACAGAATGCAGTAAAAACCTACGGCCGAATGCCAGTGCCTCTTACCTCTGGGCCTTCCGCCTTGAAGGCTGATTTAGGTATCTCTGAACTCTGGAACGGCATTCCTTGAATGATTGACATACCTACAAGCGGAGGCAGCAGTTGACCCAAAATGAAGGAAACAGAACCAAAATGGAAGCGGAGATGCTAGACTTTCCTCTGGGCCCAGGTGAAGAGAGTCAGGATATGGGGAACAAGGAAAAGCATTTTCTTCTGTTTGTTTTTGAGACCGTCCCACGTAGCCCAGGTTAGACTCAAACTTGCCATTTAGCTGAGAGTAACCTTGAACTCCCGATCTTCCTGGAATTACAGGTGTGCAATGCCAGACTTGGCTCCAGTTACACACAAATAGTGTTAGGTACACATACATATGTCTGTGTGTGGCATACACATGTGTTTGTGTAAATTCATGTTTATGCACATGCACAGCACATAGAAGCCAGGGGTTGGTGTCCCATGTCCTCTCAATCAACCTTGCTATTTTAATTACGTCTATTTATTTTGGAGGGGGTTGGTACACATGCATCGATCAGAGAAAAACCTACAGGAGTCAGTCAGTTCTTTCTTCCACCCGGTGGATCCCAGGAATTGAACTCGGACTGTCTGGCTTGGCAGCAAGCTCTTTTACCCATCTGGACAGCCCCTCTCCTTTGTTGTTTTGTTTTGTTTGTTTGTTTTTATTTTTGAGGTAGAGTCTCTCATTAGACTGGAAGCTGACTGATTTAGCTAGGCTAGCTTCAGATATCCTCCTGTCTCCAAGCTCAGCATGTCTGACTTTTTACAGGAGTGCTGGCTAAGAATGGACCTTAGATGGCGGCGGCACACACCTTTAGCCCTAGCACTCTGGAGGCAGAGGTAGGCAGATCTCTGAGCTCAAGGCCTGCCTGGTTTACAGATCAAGTTCCGGGACAGCCAGGGTTACATAGAGAAACCCTGTCTGGAAAGAAGAAAAAAAGGATCAAGCTCAGATCATGTTCGTTTATTTGTTTTTGTTTTTAAGATTTATGTAAGGGCTTGTGAGGTGGCTCAGCGGTTAAGAGCACTGACTGCTCTTCCAAAGGTTCTGAGTTCAAATCCCAGCAACCACATGGTGGCTCACAACCATCCATAATGAGATCTGATGCCCTCTTCTGGAGTGTCTGAAGAGCTACAGTGTACTTACATATAATAACAAATAAATCTTTAAAAAGAAATATTTGTGTGAGTGTTTTGCCTGCACATATGTATGGGCACATACATGCTTGGTGCCCGTGGAGACCCAAAAAAGGTATCAGATCCCCTGGAACTGGAGTTACAAATGGTTGTGAGCTGCCATGTAGGTGTTGGGAATTGAACTTGGGTCCTTTGAAAGAGCAGTCTGTGTTCTTAACCACTGAGCCATCTCTCCAGTTCCCAGTTACATTTTTTTTACAGTAATTAGTCTGTCAAAGGTTTTATAAACCCTTGAACATACTTCCTGTGTAAGTGTATACCTTGCAGGTTCTCTGCAGAGTCCTCGGCATGGAATGCTCTTGAAGGGCAGTCACGTGGTCGGTTACAGGAAGCTGGGCACTGCTTCCGGACACAGGCTAATACGGACTGACCACTTTCTATACTGTGGCCCTGGGCTGGGGTCCAAACTCTGGCACTACCAGGAAAGGATGCTGGGCAACAAAAATGACCTTTCAGCCAATCTCCCTGTATGAGAATACACACTTCCTCTCTGTCTCTATGATCCAAAGCCTCAGAAGCCAGGCCTGGGCTGCCTCTTAAATCAGTGGTTCTCAACCTGTGGGTCATGACCCCTTTAGGGGTCCAACAACCCTTTCACAGGAGGCGCATACCACATATCCTGCATCTCAGATATTTCTATTATGATACATAAGAGTAGCAAAATTGCAGTTATGAAGTCGCAATGAAAATAATTTTATGGTTGGCAGGATCACCACACCATGAGGAATTATATTAAAGGGTCTGGGGGCATCAGGAAGGTTGAGAACAACTGCCTTAAGTCCTTCTGACTAATAGGCTGGGTTGTTTAGGGCTTGCCAAGCTGCTAGAAAGCCAAGGTCCTGGATCTCAGAAGTGGGAGACTGAGCAGGAAGACCTCAAATTCCAGACCAGCTAGGACGGTCTGTACTGAATTTGTCCCAGCCTGTGCCCCAGGGCAGGTTCAGCCACTGGTCTTCAATTAGCCAAAGAGTCAAATTAATAGTGGGAAGCAGAAAGGGGGAGGGCCTTATTCAATGTGATTACATCAGGAAAAGAGTCAGAGATCCACAGGGACACACACACACACACACACACACAGAGAGAGAGAGAGAGAGAGAGAGAGAGAGAGAGAGAGAGAGAGAGAGAGAGAGAGAGAGAGAAAGAGAGAGAGAGAGAGAGCCAGTCTTTAGGATCCTAAAATAAGATTCAAGTTTAAATAGAGCCAGGAATATATACTCTTAAGCAGCCATGGTCAAGGTGTGGTCCCATCCACACAGGTTCATCCTTGTCTGGGCTTCATTCTCATTCTGGTGGTGTGAAGTGTTGCTCAGAGAGACACCTTCCTCCTCGGCCTGGGACCTCTTCCTTCTCCCAGCATGAGACTCTCATTTCTTTGGCATCCCTCACTTCGGTGGTCTGATGGCAAGATTGAGAGACAAGGGTGCCTCTTTAGAACATCTTCATTTCTGCTGAGCCTGTAGCAGGAGTAATAGGACCAGTGATATAGCTCCATGGGTAAAAGCAGAAGGAGTTTAATTCATAGAATCTACATAAAAAGTCAAGCACGGTTTAATCCCAGAGCTGGGGAAGTAGAGACAGATCACTAGCCACTCAGCCTAGCTGAGAAAGCTTGTCTCAAAAAGTCTCGCCAGGCGTGGTGCACCTATGATCAAGGCACTCGGGAAGCAGAGGCAGGAGGATCTCTGAGTTCAAGAGTTCAAGGCCAGGCTGATCTACAGAGTGAGTTCCAGGACAGCCTGGGCTGCACAGAGAAACCTTGTCTCAACACACGCACACACACACACACACACACACACACACACACACACACACACAGTCACTGATTCCTGAGAAATGATACCAGAGGTTGACTTCTAACCTCTCTACATGTGCATCCACATATTAGATACATGTGTACATGAATGCTCACACACAAGAAGAGTAAAACCAGGACTGGGGATGTAGTTAATGATACCGTACTTACTTAGCATGGGAATCCCCAGCCCTCCCCTGTCCTGGCTGCTGAAATGGGTGGGTCATCCACCCCTGAGGCCTGAGGCCAGGTAATGACAGGCCTGGCTGCCCTGCCTGGCTAGACTAGCCGGGCAAGTGCTGAGCCCTACACGGCCTGGGGTGGAGGTGGCCATGATTCCAAGGAATGGAAAAGACACTCTACAGCCTCGTGGCTGGAGTCCCAAGGCCCAGGAGGAAAGTACAGCATGTGGAGGGAGAGAGAGGAGGGCTCAGAGAAAGGGAAGCTCAGAGAGAGGAGACAGGAACAGGGACGTAGAGGAGACTCAGTCACTCCCAGGACAGCGGTTAAATTACTTTCCCTGAAATTAGTTAATTTCACTGAAATTCCCTCCCTCTTAGGTGCTGGGGGTGTGTCTCAGTGGTAGAGCACCAGCGCGGAATCCCTCCCTGAGGGGCCGGAGCACAGTTAAGCAACTGCCAAGACCCTGACATTACTCTGTAGTTGCACAGGACCTTCGCCATTATCCCATTACTGCTATTACTGTCCCCAGTGACTCTCAGCCCACAGAGGCCCATCAGGCCTCATCAGCAAGCCACCCCCTCTCCTCCTCCTCTCACTTCATTTTCAGGTGGCCTGGTCTCTGAAGGCTAACTGCGCTGGCTTGGAGAGACAGTCCTTCAGCCCCACACAGCTCCGGGACCCTTGAAACCTCTGTAATCAGATGCCCTAACTCTGTTAACCTTTCCCTGCAGCCTCCCCAAGGCAAAGAAACCCCAGTGTCAGCAAACTTTCCTAAGAAGCTGCTGGGTATAGGCTGGGCACTGGGCTAGTAGCCTGCCTAAAACAGGAATCGGACTTACGTCCCAGTTAAACCGCCAGATCACAATAAAGATAAAACCAAGGTTCTGGGAGCTGATGTGACATCCCAGGCCACTCCGACAATGACCAGACCAAGCTTCACACCCTGCTGAGGGATGCTCTTTGGTTTTCTGATTCCCATTTGTCTCCCACGTGCTAAGACTTACCAGTCCTTTCTGTCTTTTTGTTTGTTTGTTTATGTGTTGTTTTTTTTGAGACAGGGTTTCTATGTAGCCCTTGCTGTCTAGGAACTCACTCTGTAGGCTAGACTACACACACACACACACACACACACACACACACGCATACACACACACACACACACACACACACACACACACACACACACGTATATAATTAAAACTTAAATAACACTCAGGTCCTCTGAAAGAGCAGTACATTTTCTTAACCACTGAGCAATCTTCCAGCCCCATTTATATTTTGAGACAGAGTTCCACTAAATTACCCAGGCTCGTCTTTAATTTACCCTATACCCTAGCAAAAGCCTTGAACTTTCGATTTTCCTGCCTCAGTAGCTGGGTTAACAGGCCTCCATTACCAGGCCCAGCGTGGGTGGGTTTTGAACAGATGCATGGTAACTGGGTCAGGTATTGGGTTAATCAAAGAGGCGTGGGTAGGTAATAGGGCATCCAAACCAAGGGAGACAGGACTTCACTGGTGGAAAGGAGAGAGAGTGTCTGAGTCAGGACCAGCCAGGACCTCCTGAATGAGCTCCTAGCCCTGAATGAGTGGGCTGCGCAGGGGCACGTTTGGGATCGATCCTCCATGCTGTATCCTGTTGAACATGCGAGGCTGATAGGACCAGCTCCCTGCATGAGTCACACACCTGATGACGTCAGTTTGCAGAGAGAAAGAGAAAGAGAGAAGCTCTCTTTCCCTGTGACACACAGAGAAGCTGAGAGAAACTAGCAGACTGACCACAAGACTCCCTGGTAGACAGCCAGTGAGTCAGCTGTGACAAGGACAAAACCCAAGGAGTCCAGGGATCATGAGTCTCTTAGGCTCCAGCCCCGAGTGACTCAGAGGTTGTGTTTCTCCTCCCAGCTTACAGGTGCAGAGGCCCGGCCTGGCCTCCGTCCTGCTCCGCACTTCAACTTATGGTGCTGCCCCCAGCCTGGATAATACTCTCTCTCTTGCCACCCACAGATTCTTCCTGGGCCCAGGAAGTCCAGCAGCCAGCTTTGGGCCCTTTAGTTTTGTGTGCGTTTATGGGCATATGTACTTATACATGCCATTGTTTGTCCATGTGTGTCTCTGTGTGTGCCAGTGTACATATATGTGCTTCCGTGTGTGTACGTGTGTGTGTGTGTGTGTGTGTGTGTCGCGCGCACACGTGTGCTTGTACGCATGTGTGTGCCGGATGCCAAACTCAGCTATCTTCCTCGACTGACCCTAGGGACCAAACCCAAGTCTTGAGGCCTAGAGACAAGCTTCTTTGCCTGTTGAGACATCTTGCTGGTTCCTTGTTTTCACATCCTGTGACGCTGGCTTGACACATGGGTCCTCGTGCTTGAGAAGAAGCCTTCTTACCTCAGGAGCCATTTTCCCAGCACACCTTGTGTTTTGAGACAGGGTCTCTCCCTCTGACCTGGGACTCCCTGACTCAGCCAGGGAGCTCCATAGCTCCGCTTGCCCCGTCTCTCCAGCACAGGTCATAAACAGGAGCTATCAAGTCCAGCATGGGTTCTGGGGATCCCACGGTGGGCCCTCACTTTTGTGCAACAAAGACCTTATCAGCCAACCGAGCCATCTCTCCAGCCTCTCCCCTTACCACCTGCACCACACTCACACTGTCCAGCCTAGAAGTCAGGGCTCTGGCTTCCTGCTGGGCTCTCAGCTCTGCACCCACCCAGGCCCAAGAAAGGACACAACCCACTGGATCTGCTGCACACCCTGGGGCCAGGAGGTGGAGCAGAGCCAAGAGCAGCCAAGCTTGTGGTTAGTTTTGAACTCTTTAATTATTCAATGTCCTTTTTATACCAGGGCTTAACCAACAGGGCTGGGATGTTTGAAGGCTTCCTAAGTGCTCCACGGTTCCACCTTCCTGCCTTTTCTCTCATCCTCTCTGTGTTTGCACACGCCCCTGCCTCTTTGCATACAAGACTCAGGGAGATGGCCAGCTGCCACGGAGCTATCTCTGCCTCTCTGGAGCCCACTCTACCAGATTCCACACTTAGGTGTATAGCACATGGTCTCTGCGTTTCTCTCTGTATGTCTTTTTCCCTCCTTCCCTTCTTGCCTGCCTGCCTTCCTTTCTGTAGGGTCCTGACCCCGGGCTTTCTACATATTAGGCAAGCGCTCTACCACTGAGCCCCGCCCCCAGCCCCTCCCTGGGGGATTCTAGGCAGGGGCTCTACCACTGAGCCACGCCCCAGCCCCTCCCTGGGGGATTCTAGGCAGAGACTGTACCATTGAACCACACTCCCAAGTCCTTATTGTCAAGTTTTTTTTTCTGTTGTTGCCGGAGGTCTTCGGTTTTTGTTAAGACAGGGTCTCACTGTGTAGCTCTGGCTGACTACCTCCCAGTAGCTGAGATGAAAAGGTGCGTGCCCTATACCTGACGCTGGGTTTTTGTTTGGTTAGAGTCAAGCTCACAGTCGCCTAGCCTGGACTGACTAGTCCTGGTCGTTCTCATGCCTCTAACTCCTTCCTGTTACTCCCTCTCTGAGAGGGTTTCTTCTGGCCTCAGGACATCAGGAAGCCCTTCTCCATTCCCATCAGCCAAGGCCAAGCCCTGGTTGCTATAGAAATCACCAGAGTGATCCATGTGGCTTCTTTGGGGCCTCAAGGGCAGCAGCTTTGCTGCCACAAAAAAGAAATCTGGAAGGGCTGGAGAGGCAGACGGGTCGGAGGTTAGAGCACTTGCTGATCTTCCAGGGGAGCCTCATTCGGTCCTCAGCTCCCACATCGCAGTTCACAACCAGGGTGGAACTCCATCTCCACTGCATCCAAGGCCCTCTTCTGGTCCCCAAGGACACATGGCATACCCAGAGGCACATAAATTAAAGTAAGGCCTATCCAGGTTTGGTGACCGACGCCTTTGATCCCAGTACTTGGGAAGTAGAGACAGATGGATCTCTGAGTTTAGGGGTCAGCCTGGTCTACAGAACAAGTTCTAGGACAGCCAGGGCTACACAGAAAAACTCTGTCTTGAAAAAAACAAAACAAAACAAGGGCGGGAAAGCGTGGCCCTGGACAGGCCATCAATGGAAACATATCATCAGTTTCAAGCCACTCCCTAATTCACTTACTAGTCAGCTGTCTTCTCCTGCCAGCGTGTAAGTGCCAGGAGGGCAGAAGCCTGTGTTTATTTCCTGTGCTTCATAACTGGATCTGATAACGCTCACATGACATCCTACCTACTTTGTAGACTGGGGCACTAGGATCAAGAAATCTCAGCTACCCGGGGACAACAGAGAGCTTCTGATGCCAACCTGTGCAACTTAAACCTGTTCCAAGATGTAAAGCTGGGCAAGGAATGTGGCTCAGGGCTATACTGCCTGCCTAGAATCCCCCAGGGAGGGGCTGGGGGCGTGGCTCAGTGGTAGAACCCCTGCCTAGGATTCCCCCAATGAGGGGCTGGGGGCGTGGCTCAGTGGTAGAACCCCTGCCTAGGATCCCCCAATGAGGGGCTGGGGGCGTGGCTCAGTGGTAGAACCCCTGCCTAGGATCCCCCAATGAGGGGCTGGGGGCGTGGCTCAGTGGTAGAGCCCCTGTCTAGAATCCCCCAGGGAGGGGCTGGGGGCGTGGCTCAGTGGTAGAACCCCTGCCTAGGATCCCCCAATGAGGGGCTGGGGGCGTGGCTCAGTGGTAGAGCCCCTGTCCAGAATCACTCCCTGCACCCCATCCCCATAGGGGCTGGGTCTCAGCTCCTGGTAGAGCACCTACCTAGCTTTTGCAAAACCCTGTTTCTCTCCTTAGCATTAAAAGGGGGAAGGAGAAAGACACCAGAACATAGCAGGGGCACATAGGAGGAGCTTTTTTGACACACTGCATTCTCAGGTGACTACAGCCTCTCCTTGCCTGTTCCCTTCCTAGAGGAAAAAATTTCCCCTCATCATTTTTCTTCCAACAGTGCCGCTCTTCCTCCCCAATGCTGGGATTGTTGGCCTGGTCCCCACACTCCAGCTCATTTGATTTCTTGTTTGTTTTGCAATGCTAGGACCTTTAGTACAGAAGGAAAATGCTCTACTACTGAACTACACCCCAGTATTGCAAGTACTTTATACTGGAAAGTTGTCATGTGTTATCTGAGCTCACTTAGAAGCTGGCTCTGAGCTGGACACAGTGGTTCATACCTCAGCATTCCGGAGGCAGAGGCAAGCGAATGTCTATGAGTTCAAGGTCGACCTGGTCTACAAGGCAAACTCAAGACCTTGTCTCCAGCAGCAACAAGAAATCGTAGTTGCCTCTACAAGCAGGCCAGTCCACCACTTTTTTGGAGGATGGAGGAAGGAGTTCAAGACAGTGTTTTTCTATGTAGCCCTGGCTGTCCTGGAACTCACTCTGTAGACCAAGCAGACCTCAGACTAAGAGATCTGCCTGCCTCTGTCTCCCAAGTGCTGGGATCACAGGCGTGTGCCACCACTGCCCGACTAGCCCCTTACTTTAGACTCAAACAAGTTTATGTCAAGTGGCCTCCAAAGATTCTCTCTGTCTGTGGCTGCCCCTGTCACTGTCGCTTTAGGGATAGGGAACAACAGCAAAACATCCCCAAAGTTAAAACTCAGTATCTCTAACAATGGCTAGAAAGGAAACAACATTGTTGCCAATGGCTATCCCATGGTATAAAAAATGGGCACAGTGCGAGAGAGAGAAACCTCCAGCTCAGTGGTGGGAAGCTCAGCCCCAGGGTCAACAGCGAGCTCCAGCTCACCTCAAGCCTCCCCGTCAGTTTCTGCTGGATGCTGTCAGCTCCTGGGTTGATGACATCACCGCTATGGGCTGCTAATTTCTTTTTACTTAGAAGTGCCCCTCCCTCCCCGCCCGCCTACCTAGGGAAATGTTGCACTCTGGCAGGGCCTCTAAGGTATCAGGAACTTCAGTTGACTGCCTCAAAGGGACTTCCCTGGTGAATTTCTGATAGATGTTTGTAAGCCCCAGATTTGATTTTGTTTTGCTATCATACACCCTGTTAAACTTGCCCAATTCCAATGCTTAGAGAATTCTTTTTTTTTTCTTTAAAGATTTATTTTATGTATGTGAGTACACTTCAGACACACCAGAAGAGGGCATCAGATTCCATTATAGATGGTTGTGAGCCATCATGTGGTTGTTGGGACTTGAACTCAGAACCTTTGGAAGAGCATCAGTGCTCTTAACCTCTGATTCATCTCTCCAGCCCAGCCTCCGTTTTTGTTTGTTTGTTTGTTTGTTTGTTTTTTGGTTTTTCGAGACAGGTTTCTCTGTGTAGCCCTGCCTGTCCTGGAACTCACTCTGTAGACCAGGCTGGCCTCGAACTCAGAAATCTGCCTGCTTCTGCCTCCCAAGTGCTGGGATTAAAGGCATGCGCCACCACCGCCCGACCCAGCCCCCGTTTTTTATGAACATTTTTTATTTTATAAGAGCAGTTGTTGCCTGCATGCATGTCTGAGCACCAAGAGCATATATTACCTTCAGAAGACAATGTTGCCGAGCTAGGTAATTTCTAATAAAATAGAAATACAAAGCCCCAAGGAAAGACCTCAGTGGACTGAAGCCTGGCTCAGCAGCTAAGAGCACACAGTGCTCTTGCAGGGGCCCTGAATCTGTGCCCAGCACTCGGGTCAGACAGCTCACAACCACCGGCAACTTGAGCTTTAGGGAATCCAATGCTCTTGTCTTGTCTCTGTAGGTCCTGCACCCACACTTGGACACACAAATATACATACATTTTAAAAATTGAGCCAGGTGGCGGGGGCACATACATTTAATCCCAGCATTTAGGAGGCAGAAGCAGGCCAAGCTCTGTGAGTTAGCAACCAGCCTGGTCTCTGTAGTGAGTTCCAGGACAGCCTGAGTTATGTAGTAAGACCCTTGTCTGATGGATGGATGGATGGATGGATGGATGGATGGACAGACGGACAGACGGACGGACGGACAGACAGACAGATAGATAAAGGGGTCATAGAAATGGTTTAGTGGTTAAGAGCACCAGACATTCTTTCAGAAAACTTGGGTCCAAATGCCAGCCCCACATGGAGGCTCACAACTATCTCTAACTCCAGTTCCAGGGGATCCAATGCCCTCTTCTGTCCTATAAGGGCCCAGGCACACACCACCTGGTGCCAGACATAAATGCAGGCAAAACATCCATACCCGAAAAATTGAAAATACATCTTTTAAAAATAGGGATGGGCCAGGCAGTGGTGGCACACGCCTTTAGTCCCAGCACTTGGGAGGCAAAAGCAGGTAGATTTCTGAGTTCGGAGGCCAGCCTGGTCTACAGAGTGAGTTCCAGGACAGCCGGGGCTATACAAAAAAAAAAAAAAAGCTGTCTCGAAAATAAATAAATAAGTAAGTAAATAGTCGGGCGGTGGTGGCACATGCCTTTAATCCCAGTACTTGGGAGGCAGAGGCAGGTGGATTTCTGAGTTTGAGGCCAGCCTGGTCTACAGAGTGACTTCCCAGACAGTCAAGGCTATACAGAGAAACCCTGTGTCAAAAGTGGAGGAGGGAGCAGGTATTGAGATTTGCCTCAGCAGTAGAATGCCTACCTAGCACTCATGAGGCCGTTGCTTTTAATCACTAGTACCATCAAATAAATAAATGAATAAATAAATAAATTTGGTACAGCATCTCACTCTGTATCCCTGGCCAATGCGGAACTCACTGTGTGAACCAAGCTGGACTCGAACTCATAGAGACCCTCTTGCTTCTACCTCTGGAGTGCAGGTGTGGAGGTTTGGGGGGGTGGGTGGGGAAGGTGTGCGCCACTACTCCGGGAAAATATAAAATCTTAAAACAAAACAAACAAACAAACAAACAAAAAAACACCAGTCGGAGCATGACTACCTCCTATCCCAGGCCACTCACAGTAACCTCAACTCCCTGTTCCGCAGGAATCTGTCTCTTGCTCCAGGGCTAGATTAGTCCTGAGCCTTCAATAACTCTGGCTAGAGTCGCCCTCTCCTGTTTGCTAGTGGGAACTGCAGTTTCCAAAGTGTCCAATAAGGTTTGGTAGAAATTTTGAAAATCTCATACAACACTGGAAGGAGAGACACGGGGCGTTAGAACAGGTTGCTGAGGCACCTACATATTGGCTGCGTATGCAGAGAACCGGTGGGTTTCTTTTTACGTTTGCAAAAAAATGACAGATGAGATCTGAGTCCTCCTGCGGGTCTGACTAGGCGAGGTCCAGTGCACCTTTAGGTGCCTGCAGAGGAGCTGCGAGTGTAGCCGAGACTGTGATATAGTCTGAGAAGGCCACTCTGGGACAGGAATACGAAGTCCCAGGAGACTGAATGGCAAGAAGGGCCCGTCGGTTCCTAGTGGGGAACTGTGGCCCCAGACGTAAGGACACCCCTCAGTGGAGGTGAACGTCCCTGAAGCTTGGCCTGCTTGCATGTGTGTGTGTGTGCATGTAGAGATCAGAAAACAACCCACTGCGGTTTTCTTCTTCCACCTTGTGATTTCTGGGAACTGAACTCGGGCTTGGCTGCAAGCGCCTTCACACGCTGAGGCATCTCACTGCTCCCCGGCACACAAAAAACACAGTCTAGGCTTGGTCTTGTGGAAATACTGCCACCCTGTGGACCCAGCTTAAAAGAGTCCTCCCAGATTGGTCTGGTCCAGATGTAGCCTCTCTGAGGATGAATGTGCGCCTTAGTGACGGAAAAGAAAGAGAGAGAGGAGCTGTTTGAGTCACTAGGGATGGCTGTAAAATTACGTATCGTCCCAGCACCTCCACCCCTTAAAAGACAGAGACCACACGCTCGAGATGGATGGAGAGCCCCACCTGGATCTGAAGCTCCACCCATACTCTCACCTTAGACTCATCTAGTCACTAGATGGCCTTGCCAACATCCTCCTGATGGATTTGATAGGCCCGCTTGCAAAAAGGTAAAAGACCCCGCCTACATGGCGTATCGGAAAACTCCGCCCACACGGATACTTTGGCATGGATGGCTCCGCCCACCTGCTCACCTAGGAAGAGCCACTGAACTCAACCGTCCAGCTAACACTCAGAACGGCAGCACCCACTAGGTTCTTGACTCCAGTTCCTGGGGATCGATCTGAAGTCCACTTTCTGACCTCTGCCAGCACCAGGCACGCACGCTGTGCGCATCACCTATATACAGGCAACACTCACATAAACTAAACCAACTTAATCTACTTTTAAAAAAGGAAGAAAAAACCCTGGCCTCACACTAGGCCCGTTCACCAAGCCCCTGAGTCTTCACCCCCAGCCATCTTTCCGAAACTCCCCAGGAAGAATGAAGACTCAGGCAGCGAGCAAAGAGACTCTGATTTCGCTAGGGGGACAAGGAAGCGGGTTAGAGTGGGCCAAGGAACTCAGGGATCTAGTCTGAGACCAGGAAGTTCCTTTGGCCAGGCAACCAGGCAGCCCTCAGGCTGGGTTGCCCTGGACCTGGCCTGAGATCGAGACCAAGACCGGAAGAAAGTGATCTTGGGCAGGGCCTGTTTACTACTTGGCGAAACCTAGCCCTGGGAAGAGAGAAGTTTCTCCCGAGGAGGAGGGGGAGGTAGGTGTGACTCACCCCTCCCTCACCTGATCTGTGACACCTAAGAGCCTGGGAATTACCCCAGAGTAACAAGCAGCCAACCAGGTCCGACTGAGAGAAAACAATCCCACCCTGGCCTGTCGGGCTCTCACCTCACCCCTTCCCAAAGTACCCCCCCACGGGAGAGACAGGTCACACCCAGAACTCCGGACTTTCTGGGTGAGAGTACAACACCCTGTCACGCAAGAACAAACCAAAGCCCATCTGCCCTTAGACTCAGCATGCAGTAGACACTGGCAGGAGGAAGGCAATATACAGCAGGCACACACGGTGCGCAGTAAGCTCGCACAGGAGGCAGACAGCATGCAGGAGGTTCAGTAGACAGAAAGCACACGCAGGGGGCAGGGAATGTGCGGGCGGCGAAGTGGCAGGAGGTCTAGGTGCTCAGGACCCTGCTGCAAAGGACAGACACCAGGAAATTTACAAAGGCTTCCGCACAAGGCCCACTCACTCCCGCCAGTCTGCCCCAACCCGTTTTCCTTCTCTAATGGCCCTAAGGGGTCCAGGAAGTTGGAGAGAGAAGCTGAGCCCTAGGGCAGCAGAGAGGGAGGGAAGAATCAACTGATCTAGAGCCAAGCAGGCCTTCACCAAAAGCCCAAGAGGAAAGCTAAGACCGCAGAAGTCTCTGTGACACCCGTGATAATCCAGGGGTGAAATGTCACATGGTGCCCACGCATCTGCACTCTGGCTTTTCCCTTTGCTGATGGGCTGGCTCCTTTTGAGTTTTGCTGTTGGTTTGGTTTGGTTTTGGTTTTTCACAGCAGGGGTTTCTCTGTGTAGCCCTGGCCATCCCGGAACTTGCTCTGTAGACCAGGCTGGCCTCAAACTTAGAGATTGGTCCGTCTCTCCTAGGATTTAAGAACTAAATCACCACTGCCCAGCTGTTTTTTGATTTGGTTTGCTTTGGTTTTGGTTTTTTCAAGACAGGATTTCTCTGGGTAGCCCTGACTGTCCTGGAACTCACTCTGTAGACCAGGCTGGCCTCGAACTCAGAGACCTGCCTGCCTCTGCCTCCCAAGTATTGGGATTAAAGGCATGTCCCACTACTGCCCGGCTTGTTTTGTTTTTTTAATGCTGGGGTTTGAACCCCAAACCCAGAGCTTCTCACCTGCTGGGTAAGATCTCTATCTTTTAATTTCATCCCAGCACTGTGCCAGACTTTTTTTTTTAAGTGTCAAATTAAAAAGTAATAATAAAAAATAAGAATCAGCCAGGCATGATGGCACACACCTTTGATCCCAGCACTCACTTGGGAGGCAGAGGCAGGTGGATCTCTGTGAACCTAAGCCAGTGTGTTCTACATAGAGTGTTTCAGGACCACCTGGGCTACTCAGAGAGACTCTGCTCCAAAAACAAACAAATCCAAACCAAAATGTGATAGTTAAGGGGGCTAAGGATGTGTGGGTAGAGGTTTTGCTGGCACGCATGGAGCCCTGGATCTGATTCCCAACAGTGCTGACTGTGGTGGTACATGCCTGTGACCCCAGTAGCCAACAGAGAAGCAGGAGGATTAGAAACCCAAGATTATGCCAGGCAGTAGAGTGATGGTTGATGTGTTTTATGAAATTCAATCTGATATGGCGGGAAAAATGTCTTCGCAGGCCATGCTGAGGCATTCCCCTGAGGTATCAGCCATAGGACAGGACTAGTATAAAAGGAAGTTTATCTGTGATCTGGAGGGGGTCTGGAAAAGGGAGTAGAGGCAGAGAAAGAAAAGGGACAGAGAAGGACAGAAGGAGGAGAGAGGAGAAAGAAGGGGAAAGGCCAGTCGGGAACACAAGGGGAGAGACAGAGAGAAAGGGGGGAGGGGAAAAGAGGGAAGGAAGGGGGGGGGGCAGTCCTTATACGCCTGGCCGCCTGGCCTGGCTTTTACCTGGCCATTGCTAGGTAATTGTTGGGTGGAGCCCAGAAGAAGTGCTGATGATGGCGGTGGTGGTGGTGGTGGTGGGGGTGGTGGCAGCGGTGGAGGTGGTGGTGGTGGTGGTGGTGGTGGTGGTGGTGGTGGTGGTGGTGGTGGTGGTGTGGTGCACACCTTTAATCCCAGCACTCAGGAGGCAGAGGCAGGTGGATCTCTGAGTTTGAGGCCAGCCTGGGCTACACAGAAAAACCCCGTCTTGAAACACAACAACACGAAGAAGTTCCAGACCATCCTCAACTACATAGACAAGTCTCAATGCTGCCCAGGCTGGCCTCTAACTCACTATATGGCCAAGGATGACCTTGATGTCCTTACGTCTGACCCTGCCTCCCAAGTACTGGGGTTACAAGCTCACTCCATGTTACCACGGGTCATTTTCTTTGAGCATCTGCCCATCCAGATGTGAATTAAGGCTCTCTTTGTCTCCCACTTGTTTATTTGTCTCTGGAAGTTGTTCATAGTTCTCACAAAGACAATAACAACATTTACTAGCTCTTGATAAAGGATATTACACAGGGCCAGGTGTAATGGCTCACGCCTGTAATCGCCAGCTACTAGGGGAGATGAGCCAGGAAGATCAAAAGTTCAAGGTTTATCTGGGAGACTTAGTCAGGTCCCGACTCCAGATTAAAATCTCTAAAGGGTTAGGAATATAGGTTAGCAGTACAGCATTTGTCTAGCAAGGAACTTAGACTCAATTTTGACTTTTTTTTTTTTTTTGAGACAGGGTCTCACATTGTCCTGGCTGACCTCAAACCCATTATGTAAACTTGACCTTTACTTAGACTTTGCTTTATTTGCTTTGGACAGGATTCCTCTATGTAGCCCTGGCCATCCTGGAACTTGCTCTGTAGACCAGAATGGTCTCAAACCCAAGTTATCTGCCCACCTCTGCCTCCCAAGTCAGCTTCATTTAGATTGTTTTATTTTACTTTATGTGTATGAATGTTTTTGCCTGCATGCATGTATGTACGCAAAGTACATGCCTGTTAGGTCCCCTGAAACTGGGGTTAAAGATGGTTGTGAACTATCTTGTGGATGCTGGGAATCGAACCCAGGTCCCCCAGAAGAGTAACAAATACTCTTAACCTCTAAGCCATCTCTCCAGTCCTAATCTTTTTTTTTTTAAGATTTATTTATTTTATGTATATGAGTATACCATTGCTGTCTTCAGACACACCAAAGAGGGCATCAGATCCCATTACAGATGGTTGTGAGCCACCATGTGGTTGCTGGGAATTGAACTCAGGACCTCTGGAAGAGCAGTTGGTGCTCTTAATTGCTGAGCCATCTCTCCAGCCTTCTCCAGTCCTAACTTTGAACTTCAATCTCTCTATTTCCATGAGCTGAGTGCTGGAGTAACAGGTACGTACCTCCGGGCCCCGGGTTTAATACAGGGCTAGGATTCAAGCGCAGGGCCTCGTTCATGCTAGGTGAGCACCGCACACAATGGAACCACGCTTCCAGCCCCACCTTTGGGTCTCTAGGAGGGCATCACTGCAGAGGTGAGAGTGAAACGCTCACTGTGCAAGGTCACGACTAGACAAAGAGTACATTCTAAGGCTGACGGATGGAGCAGGAGGCGCCGGCCAGGCCCGTCTGTTCACATTCCTCTTGGCCTCCGAACATTCCTCCCCCAAGTGGTAGATTGCACGGTGGTCTGAAATGAAGGATGTGTGATGTATTTCCAGATGAGGGAGATAAGGGAGCCACCTTTGCTTTTCAGGAAGTTTGTTTCTTGCTTCTGAGACAGGGTCTCCGATAACACAATCAGTTACCAGACTCAATCTATGACCCAACCTAGCCTTGAATTTATAGCAATCCTCCTGCCTTCCCTTCCCTAGTGTGGGGGTTACAGGTGTATATCACTATATTCAGCTTGCTTTTGGTTTTTGTTTTTGTTTTTGCTTAGCTTTTTGAAACAGGGTTTCTCTGTGTAGCCCTGGCTGTCCTGGAACTCACTCGGTAGACCAGGCTGGCCTCGAACTCCTGATCTTCCTGCCTTGGTGTCCACATTATTGAGATTACAGATATAAGTAACTAAGCCTGTCTGTCTGTCTGTCTGTCTTGGTTTTCATTCATGTATCTTTTCCAATAACTCCCTCCTCTAGGCGGGCCACCGAAAACAGAACTTCAGTTCTCCAAGGCAGGTCGTACACATTTATCTTTCCTCTGGTTTCATTCTAGGAGCCAGTCAAAAAGTTCTCTGGCTGAGTATGAGCAGGCTGAGGCAGAAGGATCCTGAGTCTGAGGCCAGCCTGGGCTACATACTGAATCTGAGGCCAGCCAGAGTTATATAGTGAGAATTAATTATAATGTATAATTTAAATTATAGATTGATTAATTAATTATATAATATACTTTAAATTGCATATTAATTAATTAATTGATTGATTGATTAATTAATTAATTTGTAGGGCTGGAGAGCTGGCCCTGCAGTTAAGAGCACTGGCTGCTCCTCCAGAGGGTCTGGATTCGATTCCCCATACCCACGTGGCCGACTTAGAACCTTCTGCTCAATTTCAGGAGATCCAACATCCTCGTCCACCATCCATGGGCACAAGGCATGAAAATGGTGTCCAGACAGACATGGAAGCAAGACAAGCACATACATAAAACAAGAGAAAAAATGAACTTTAAAGTTTAATTAAGAAAATAAAATTTTAATTGAAAAATAAATTCAAGGTAGTTCAAGGCCAGGCAGGGCTCTAGAGTGTGTCTCAGAATAACAGCAACGACAAAACCAAACTAAAAATATTGGTCGCCGGGCGGAGGTGGCGCACGCCTTTAATCCCAGCACTTGGGAGGCAGAGGCAGGAGGATTTCTGAGTTCGAGGCCAGCCTGGTCTACAAAATGAGTTCCAGGACAGCCAGGGCTACACAGAGAAACCCTGTCTCAAAAAAAAAATATTGGTCAAATAATCATAAAAAGATAAGATAAAAAGAGGCTAGGGGACACACACACAGTGCCACATAAGGCCAATAGAAGGACAACTTGAAGGAGTGGCTTCTCTGTTTCAGTGCCACAAGTTTAGAGAATCAAACTCAGGTCACCAGGCTTAGCTTCAATCTCCTTTACTCAGTGACCCATCTTGCAGGCCCACCCAGCACACTTGCTATAGGAGACCTGGTGCATCAGAAGCAATGTTGCAAAATATATCTCCGCAGCCAGGGAGGCTTGGATGAATTTGTAACTGTTAGAACGTACTAAAGAGACAGACAAGACATGAGCAGTCCACAGGAGTCTGACTACTGCCTGTCCCCCACCCCCAGACAAGAAGGTTGGCATATTTGATATGGTTTGGTTGGGTATTGCTTGGATCCTCACTGGGGGATTCTAGGATTCGTGTGTGTGTGTGTGTGTGTGTGTGTGTGTGTGTGTGTGTGTGTTTCCTTTCTCTTCATTATGTAGCCCTAGCTTGGGTAGAACTCATTATATAGACCAGACTGGCTTTGAACTCACAGAGAGATCCAGCTTTCTCTGCTTTCTAAGTTGCTAATGTGCTGGAATTGAAGGTGTGTGCCACAAAGCCGGCCTTTTCTTTTCTTTTTTTTCTTTTAATTGTGCATGCTTGCGTGCCCGCATAGGTTTATGCACACCATTTGTGCGCAAGTGGGCTTGGAGTCCAGAGGGCAATCCCCCGAACTGGAGTTACAAGCCATGTGAGCTGCCTGACTCTGAGCAGCAAGTGCTTAACCACTGCGCAGTCTCAAAGTCTTGTTATTATTCAATTGAGAGAGGTTCTCACAGCCTAGCCCAGGCTGGCTTTGCACTCCCAATCCTCCTGCTTCTTTCTCCTGAGTGCTGAGATACCAGATATGACCACTTCACCTGGTTTGTGTCTAAGTTGAATCCAGTCTCTCTTTCCCACCCCGAGACCCCATCACGATGGTCTGTTACCAACTCAGATGGCCGTGAATGGACTCTACCTTACTGTGCTTTGAAGTGTCCTTGAGTTTGTTTTGCAGGGACTAGGGATTCATGCAGGTCAGGCAAATGCTCTACCACTGAGCCACACCCCAGCCCCTCACTTTGGGATTCTAGGCAGGGGCTCTACCACTGAGCCACGCCCCTAGCCCCTCTCTGGGGGATTCTAGGCAGGGACTCTACCACTGAGCCACGCCCCCAGCCCCTCCCTGGGGGATTCTAGGCAGGGCCTCTACCACTGAGCCACACCCCAAGCCCCTCCCTGGGGGATTCTAGACAGGGACTCTACCACTGAGCCACACCCCAGCCCCTCCCTGGGGGATTCTAGGCAGGGGCTCTACCACTGAGCCACGCCCCCAGCCCCTCCCTGGGGGATTCTAGGCAGGGACTCTACCACTGAGCCACGCCCCCAGCCTCTCACTGGGGGATTCTGGCAGGGGCTCCCTACTGCTGGGCTACAGTCTGAATCATTTTTCTTTAATGTTTTTGCCTTATCACCATGCTCACTGTGGTTCCCAGCCCCTAGAACCAGTGCTGGTGTATTGGGACAGAAACAATTCCTCAATATTCTGAGAGAGAGCTGCTTGGGAACCTCAGCTCAGAGCCAGCTGGTGGAGCGGAGGTGCTGGTCAGGCATGGAGCGTGCCTTTGCCAGTGATAAGCTGGAACCTTACTTAAGGTTGAGTAACCACAGATAGAGCCCTATCTTAAATCAACTTCTCATCGCAGGTCTTGAAACCTGCTTTGTTTAACTTCATGCTGTTTGGAGGAGGATGTGATAAGGGCCCCTGGAGTTTAAATAAACTTAGAAATCAACAGAGTGTATTAGTCTCCATTCTGTTGGGGAGGAGGCGTACAGGCTGCTGCTCAACTGGCCCTGCAGAGACCACTCAAGACCCTTCCTCTGCTGATTCCTCCTTCCGGTCCAGTTGCCCATCCCAGCCTCTATCCAAACATCCAAACAGTTTCATTTCTTCTTCCTCCTCCCCCTCCCCTCCTTCTCCCTCTCCCTCGCTTCCTCCTCTTTTTCTTCCTCCTTTCTTTCTCCTTTCCTCCTTCCCCTCCCCTCCCCCTCCTCTTCCCTTCCCCCTCCCCCTCCCCTCCCCCTCCCCTCCCCCTCCTCTCCCCCTCCCCTCCCCCTCCCCCCCCTCCCCCTCCTCTCCCCCTCCTCATTCCCCTCCTTTCTCCTTCCTTCTGTTCTTCTTCATTCTCCTCCACCTCTTCTTCCCTTCCCCCTTTCCCTCTTTATCTTTTTTTCTCTTTTCCCCTCTACCTTCTCTTTCTTCTCTTCTTATTTTTGGCTTTTCGACCTCTTTTGTATTTGAGACAAAGTCTCACATATGCCTCATACTCAACAATGCAGCCAAGGATAACCTTGAAATCCTGATTCTCCTGCCTCCTCATCTGAATGGAGTGCTGGGATTACAAGTGTGTACCACTGTGTTCAATTTTCATGGTCCTAGAGATGAAACCAAGGGCTTCCTGCACCCTAGGCAGGAAACACTCCACCAACTGAGCTATGTTCGAAACCCCTTTCTTCACTTGACTTTATTTGTTTGTTTGTTTGTTTTGGATAGTACCAACTGTAGCCCAGTCTAGCCTCCAACTCTAGATCTTCCTGACTCAGCCCCCAGAGTGCTGTGATCATAGAAATTCATTTTTCTTTTCCCTTTAGGTACCCCTCATGGAGAGCTGGTAAAGCAGAAAGCTGGTGGTGGTGGGGAACCCAATAGGATTAAAGTCCCAAAGACAGTTTGCTTTCAATCTAGGGATCAGGAAGAGAATGAAGACGCAGACACAAATTGATTCTAACTACAATAGTTAATCCTCTCTGACAATGTGACTAGCTTTTGAATCAACCAGGAGACAATCCTGTGATGGATGCCTATACAAGAACACTTTTAGGAGTGTTTGCTGAGGAAGGAAGATCTACCCTGAATGTGGCATCTTCTGCTGTCACAACATGGGACACAGTATCCCAACACATCCAACAAGATGGTGTCCTGTTCTCTACTCTCCTATTGCCCTGTGCATGGGCAGCAAGTCTCCTCCAATCAGGAGGTATTGATAAGATGCCCTCACCCCATCCAACGCCATTTATATTCCAGGAGACTCTGCTTATTGAACTATCAATAGAAATCTCTCCAGGGAGCTGGCACCCTCACCCCTACCCAGCAGTCATGAGAAGTCACCCAGACTTCTGCTTCTGCCAATCATTGATAAGGAAACAGCCTGCCTTCCTCCTGCCAGCGTGATGTCACAATAAAGCTAAGACAAAGTTAAAGGAATATCCAAAGTTCCAGGTCATAAAAAAGCTTCAGAATTTAGTTGAAAACCACCACTTGAAGGCTAGGGGTACATCTTTCTATAATCCTTCAATGAGGTTTCATGGTGTGACTCAGTGATAGAGTCCCTACCTAGAATCCCCAGTGGGGAGCTGGGGGCATGGCTCTGTAGTAGAGCCTACATTTCAGATTGACTCATAAAACCACAACAGCCTTGGAGGTGTAGCTCAGTTGGGCGAGCACTGGCTTAGTGTGCACAAAACCTTAGGATCCTATCCCAGAATTGCATAAAACTGAGTGTGATAGTGCACATTTCTAACCCCAGCCCTCTGGAGGTGCAAGGAGGAGAATGAGAAGTTCACAGTCATCCTTAGCTATTTTTGAAGTTGAGAAGTAGACTCCAGAAGGGAGGTGGGACAAACCTTGTCAACACTTGTCATTGTCAACGTTTTAAACGATAACCATCCTTGTGGATGTATAGTGATACAACTGTGGTTTTTCTGTTTCTTTCCTTGATGATTATTGATCAGAAGCATCTTTTTGTGTGCTTACTCATTGTAGAAGTTTTTAATCCCAGTCCAGGGGTTTCTACTTCACTTTTGGCCATTTAGTTCCCAGATAAAAGACACACAACTTTTATTATTTACAATAAGCCTTAATCAGCACAAGACCTGGGCAGCTGCCTATCCTCCATACTGTTAGAATCTACTTTCCTGGGTTGGAGAGATGGCTCAGCAGTTAAGAGCACTGACTGTTCTTCCTAAGGTCCTGAGTTCAAATCCCAGCAACCACATGGTGGCTCACAACCATCGGTAATGAAATCTGACGCCCTCTTCTGGTGTGTCTGAAGACAGTTACAGTGTACTTAGATATAATGATAAATTAATCTTTAAGCCGGAGCAAGCTGGGCCGACTAGAGTGAGCAGAGGTCCTGAATTCAAATTCTCAGCAACCACATGATGGCTCACAACTATCAGCAGAGCTGCAGTGTACTCGTATAAATAAATACATCTTTTTTAAAAAATAAATCTCCTTATCAATACCCCACATTCTTACTGTGACTCATCTGGGCTGTTCTTAACTTCAGTTGGGCAGCCTTCAGGGCTACGTTTTCTTGGTTCCTAACCCTCTCTGTTCTTCCTTCACCACCTTCTCATCATGGTGTTCTCTAACCCTCAAGCCCCTGCAACAGGCATACACACACACACACACACACACACACACACACACACACACCTGCCTATGTGTCTTCTCTCCAGCTATTGGCTGCTGGCATCTTTATTTACCAATCAGAAATAACCTGGGAGAAGGTCATTACTTGGGTCTAGATTCAGACTCTCTTGTCTCAGGGTCAACCAGGTCTTGGGTCCGCATTTAGCATTACACAGCAACAGACCAACCTCAACACGTAACTTATTGTCCTATTCTGAATGACCGTTCATATACTCCCCGCCCCACCCTGCATTTTAGGATGCTCGTACCTCCCTTTTTGTTTTTTTTTTTATTATTTTTTATTAGATATATTCTTTATTTACATTTCAAATGATTTCCCCTTTCCTGGTCCCCCCTTTTGTTTGTTTACCTTTTTTAAAAACACTCTTTTAAACGCTTTTTTTAAAAAAGATTTATTTATATGTAAGTGTACACCATAGCTGTCTTCAGACACACCAGTAGAGGGGGTCAGATCTCATTACAGATGGTTGTGAGCCACCATGTAGTTGCTGGGATTTGAACTTAGGACCTTTGGAAGAGCAGTCAGTGCTCTTAACCACTGAGCCATCTCTCCAGCCCGTTTGTTTACTTTTTGAGACAAGGTCTCGTGTAGCTCAAGCTTAAAAAATCTGTATAGTCAAGAATGAATGATCTTAGCCGGGCGGTGGTGGCGCACGCCTTTAATCCCAGCACTTGGGAGGCAGAGGCAGGGGGATTTCTGAGTTCGAGGCCAGCCTGGTCTACAAAGTGAGTTTCAGGACAGCCAGGGCTACACAGAGAAACCCTGTCTCGAAAAACCAAAAAAAAAAAAAAAAATAATGAATGATCTTGACCTTGATTCCCAGCTAACGGTTTATGTGTTGCTAGAGATAGAACTCAGGACTTCCTGTGTGCTAGGCACGCAGTCCACCACCTCCGCCACCCACCCACATCCCAGTCCCTTTTCCTCCTAACCCGCCTCCCATCCTCCCGTCCACCATCCACCTTTGATAGGTACTGTTCTATAGCTGTTTTTCTTTTTTCTTTTTTTTCTTTTTTTTTTTTTTTTTTGGTTTTTCGAGACAGGGTTTCTCTGTATAGCCCTGGCTGTCCTGGAACTCACTCTGTAGACCAGGCTGGCCTCGAACTCAGAAATCCGCCTGCCTCTGCTTCCCAAGTGCTGGGATTAAAGGCGTGAGCCACCACTGCCAGGCTATTGTTGTTTTTCAAGACAGTATCTCACAATATAGCCCTGGCTGGCCTGGAACTCGCTCTGTAGACCAGGCTAGCCTCGCACTCTGCCTCTGCCTCCCGATCGCTGGGATTAGAGGCATGTGCCACCACCACCTAGCAATAGCTACTCACCTACTCTAACTTCTCTGACACCACCTTTTTTCGAGTTCCACATGTGGGTGAAATCACTCATTTCCCTTTATTCCCCTGAAGTGATGTCCTCCAGTACCATCAGTGTTATGGAAATTGATAAGCTTTTATCTGAATAGTACTCCACAGTGTGTATTTTAATTCCTCCTCTTCTTCCTTCCCCTCTTCTTTCTCTTCCTCCTTCTCTTCCTCCCTCATTTTGCTGGTTTGTTTGTTTTGAGGTAGAGTCTCATGTAGCCCAGGCTGGACTGGGATTCACTAAGTAGCCAAGGCTAGCCCGGCCTTGAACTACCTGCCTTCTTCCTGCTTCTACCACTACCTCCTAGTGCCAAGATAACAGTTGCTCACCACCATGCCCCAGGTTTCTCTATCCATTCACTTGTACTACCCTGTCTATTAAGTAAATGGCCACAAGGAGCATGAAGCCTCTTCCGTGTCATGACTGTGTTTCCTGTGTCTATGTACCTGAGGCAAGACAGAAAAAGGGAAAGCGACCCTTCGCTCCGGAGTCTCACCAGAGCCTCTGGTCAACTAAGTGATAAGAATTGCAGCACAGATTAAAACTGCTCAAGGCTTCTCTCCCTTCCCAGTTGTAAACCTGCAATTTTCTAGGAATCTCACCAGAAATGCCATTCACCAAGAAAGGTATATATCTCCACCCCATTTGACTCTAAAGAGCACATAGTGTTACCAGATTATAAACACATGCAAGGCATTTCTGTCTATTCTGTCTGCCCTCTCACTTACGAAAAATACTAACAAAGGGCTTTCCTAGAAATCTTTTGAGAGCCACCAATATCATATATGTGGGAACTGGAGAAAGGGCTGGGCCGTTAAGAGCACATACTGTTCTTCCAGAGGAGTTAGATTCCCAACGCCCACAAAGGACATCTCACAGCTTCCAATAATTCCAGCTCCCGGGGATCCTCTTCTAGATCTTGTGGGTCTGCATGCATGTGGTGTAGAGTCACACAGACACAGACACAAATACATATACATAAGTAAAAGTAATTAAAACATGGTATATACGTCTAATGCTAATTGATCATGACTTTCACTGGAGACACTCATACCCAAACCTGGGTGTGCCTTTCTTTCTGAATGCCTCTTTTTTCTCCTAAGCCTCATGCGTAAAGCCTATATTAAAATATCTTATTTATTTATTTATTTGTTTATTTATGTTTATTTGAAACAGGGTCTCTCTGTCAGAGGTTTTATTAGTTGGTTGGTTTGGTTTGGTTTGGTTTTTGGAGATTCTCACTCTGTGTGCCAAGCGGGTCTTAAACTCTAAGCAGTGCTCTTGCCTCTGTCTTTTATTGTTGCTGTTGTTTGTGAGGTAGAGTCTGTCTATGTAGCCCTGGCTGTCCTGGAACTCACTATGTAGACCAGGTTAGCCTCATAGAGATCTCTATGTATGTTCTTCTGGAAGAGTAGCCAGTGCTATCTTTTAAAAGATTTCTATTTATTTTTTATTTTTATGCACTAGTGCTCAATCTGCATATATGCCTGCATGCCAGAAGATCCCATGACAGATGGTTGTGAGCCACCATGTGGTTGCTGGGAATCAAACTTAGAACCTCAGGAAGAGCAGTGCTCTTAACCACTGAGCCGTCTCTCCAGCCCCTTAAAACATCTTTAATAAAATCTCCATCTATGGACCGGGTGTCCTGGTGAATACCTTTAATCTTAGTGCTCTAGAGGCATAGGTAGGGGTATTTATCTCTGTGGTTCAAGGCAGTCTGGTCTATCTAGCGAGTTCCAGGCTAACCAGGACTACTACATGGTGAGACCCTGATGTTGTTGTTGTTGTCTGTTTTCGTCTCTGACTCTGCTTCCTGCTGCCTCATCTTGAAATTCTTTTCTGCATCAAACCCACACCCTGTTTAGCCTGAGTTGAGGTCCCTGAAAGAGTAAGGGTATCAAATTTGTTTGTTTGCTTGTTTGTTTGTTTTTCGAGACAGGGTTTCTCTGTGTAGCTCTGGCTATCCTGGAACTCACTCTGTAGACCAGGCTGGCCTCGAACTCAGAGATCCACCTGCCTCTGCCTCCCAAGTGCTAGGATTAAAGGCATGCGCCACCACTGCCCTGCTAAGGGTATTAAATCTTAGGCCACAGAGGGTGGCTCTGTGGTGCTCTCAGTCTGCTCACTAATGACATAGTCAGTAGTGAAATAGTTAGGTCCTTTGATAACTTTAAACTTTTCTTTACCTTCCTTTATTCATTCACCCTGTATGGGCAGGAGCTGTGTGTGTGTGTGTGTGTGTGTGTGTGTGTGTGTGTGTGTGTGTGTGTATGCAAGCTTGCAGAAGTCAGATAACTTTATGAGTTGGTTCTGTCCTTCCTCTGTGTGGGTCCAGGAGACAGAACTCAGGTGGCTCTGAGCTCGGAGGCAAGCCCTGTAAACCACTAAACCATCTTGCCAGTTCTTCTTCTGAACTGTTCTCCACAACAGGTATAATAAATAACGCACGTTGCCACCAACAAGACACCAGGCTTCCTTCTGTCTTTTCCACTTCCCCCAGCAACCACTATCTACTGACTCGATACAGTCGTTCTGTCTGCAGTGGGGCAATAGCTTGTGGTTTTGATTTCCCTTCGCCCATTTTTCAATTGAGCTGTTTGTCTTTCAATTACTGAGTTATAAGACCTGGGGTAGATACTGAGCTCAGAGTTGATTGGAGGAGTTTACTAGGAGCCAAAGTCTTGTTTGTGGAGTCCCTGAAGTTTGACCCTTGGGCACGGATACTACCCTGCTTGCCTCTGTTGGGCCCTGCCCAACGGATCTACCTCAAAAGCAAGCCAACTCTTCCTGCCCATCCCTGCCACCCAGGCCAGAGTCTCAGAGCAAATCCTTTCTCCCGGAAGAGGAAGCCGGCTGGAGAATCGAGCCCAGGGCTTACTCAAAGTCTCCAGGGTTGACTAGCACAGATCTAAGTACACATCATTTCTCTGTGTAAATTTGTGCCCTGCCCTGGTGGTTTCTATTTTTACAGACAGTTACGTGGCTGTCCATCTCTTTACAGTGCTAAGACATGAGTCACGGGAACATAGTTTTCCCTTTTTTTACAAAGATAGAAACTGAGGTTGGAGAAGTCATTGAACATTTTCCTCAATCTCAGAGACAAACAGGAATCATAGTCCATGTTGTCCAACCACAGCACAGCCAGTCAAAGTGGCTTACCCTGGTTTTAGTTTTAGTTTTGGTCAAACAGGGTTTCTCTGTGTAGCCCTGGCTATCCTCTGTAGACCAGGCTGGCCTCAAACTCACAGAGAGTTTGAGATCCACCTGCCTCTGCCTCCCAAGTGCTGGGATTAAAGACATGCGCTTGGTTTGTTTTATTTAAGAAAGGGCCTCACTATGTAGTTCTAAGTGGCCTGGAACTTTCTATGTAGTCCAGGCTGGCCTGGAGCTTTCTATGTAGACCAGGCTGGTCATGAATTCACAAGTATCTCTTGCTTCTACCACCCAATTACTGTGATTAAATTAGGATAATATCACCACTCCAGGCCTCCCCCGGCCTCTTTTGTTTATAATATGTGCGTGCCTGCGTGTGTGCTTGTGTGCTGTGTGTACACACGCATTTGGAAATATGAGGAAGCCAGAGACACGCTGGGTGTCTTCCTCAATCATTCCCCCTGTTACTGTTGAGGCAGGATCCCTCACTAAATCTGGAACTATCTACTTGGCCATCCAGCCTCAAGGACCCTCCCGCCTCTGCCTCCTGGGGCTCAGGACTACGAGTGGGAACTGGTGTACTCAGTTTTATTTATTTATTTTGATTTGTTTTTCCGGACAGGGTTTTCTCTGTGTATCCCTGAATGTCTTGGACCTCGATTTGTGGACCAGGCTGACCTCAGACTCTGGATCCAGCAGCCTCTGCCTCCCGAGTGCTGATTAAAGGCTTCTGACACCACCTCAGGTTTTTTGTTTTGTTTTGGTTTTTTTGTATTTTTAGTGTGGGTTTCAGCGGACAGGACCCAGGCCCTGTTCTTGTGTGGCAAGTACTTTACGGACAGAGCCATATCCCCCATCCAACTGTGCTCCCCCATCCAAGGCAACACCACACCAGCCCTCCATTAAAGATGTGCCCCTTTATTTCATTTATTAAGTACCCTGGGCTTAAACTCCTTCCAGAAGAGCCCTGACCCAGCACCAGTCCGGGCTTAGTGGCCTGGCACTCCCAGCCCTGCCCATCAGTTCCAGCCCAAGACCTTTGCACTAAGAAGAAACAGAGCCCTGGTTTCCATGTGCCTCTGGGACTGTTTATTGGAATCTTCTGTCACCCCAGGGTTTGAGCTCTGAAGGAAGAGGGCGGAGTGTGAGTGTGATTTGAGAGTTGGGGGTACACCAGGAAAAGGGGGAAAATGTAGGTCCAACTCAATAAAGCTGGAATCTTTATTTTGTTTAGTTATTCAGAGAGAGAGAGAGAGAGAGAGAGAGAGAGAGAGAGAGAGAGAGAGAGAGAGAGAGCACTGCAGCAAGCATGTGGAGGTCAGAAAACAATTTTGGAGAATGGGCTTTTTTTCATCTTTGAAGTGTTAGGGACCAAACTCAGGTTGTCAAGCTCGCCGTCAAGTGCTTTTATCCTCTGGACCATGTGCCTCCTCCCACAAACTCTTCTAGCTGGATGGATCTCAGGTTCCTAGCTAATTGCAAAGTCCCCGGGGGCCCTCACAATGCAACACCATCCCTGGATGCCGCCGAGCCCTGGCAGGACAGGTTGCTTGTGGAAACAAGAGAAAGTGCTAAGTCAATTACCTCTCTGAGTACACAGCCCTGTTCTAGGCATCGGGAGTGCCGGGTAATAAAACAGGCAAAAATACTTGTCCATCATGGAACATTCTGAATGTCCCGGTGGTGGTAACAGACCGGAGCAGAGACAAAGAACAAATAAGCGAGAAACCAAGCATGGCCTCGCTCACAAAGAAGCTTGCCACTTAATGCAGGGGAGGCAAAACAATCTTGAGTTTAAAGCCACCCTGTGCTGCCGCAGTTCAGCCCTTTGGGGGACGGGGAGGGGGGGGAGGGGGAGAAAAAGGAAGGCCGGGAGAGAAGGAGGAGGAAGAGAGAGAAAAAGAAAGGAAAGCCAGAGGCCACTTCAGATGATGTCAAATATAAAAGAAAACAAAGGTATCAAAGAGGTCGGGGCTCCCAGCACATGGGAGGCAGAGGCAGGTGGATCTGTGAGTTCGAGACCAGCCTGGTCTACAGCACAAGTTCCAGGACAGCCAGGGCTGCAACAGAGAAACCCTGTCTGGGGGGGGGGAGGGGGGACAAAAACAAAAACAAAACAAAACGGAAAAGAGAAGGAGGGATTGTGGGTACGAAGTTGGGACGGTTTCGTTGTTGTCCTTTGTTTTTGTTTGGGTCCAGGGTTCCAAGCCACCCAAGGTGACCTCCAAATCAGCTGGGGAGGAACTCGACGTGGTGCTTACTGACGTGCCATCATCTCAGGGTTTATTCAGTGCGGGAGACAGGCCAAAGGCTTCGTGCCCGCTGGCCAAGCACTCTAGCCACAGAGCTACAATCCCTAGTCTCTGAAACTACGGAAAACCTTGGGGGCGGGGCCAGTTAGCCACGTGGGCAGCAGCAGGAGGGTCTCATGAAGAAAGGACCTCAAGCACCGGTCCTAGAAGGGGATGTATACGAACTAAACCAAAAGAGCTGGACCCTGGCTGTGTTGAGGGGAAGAGGCGAAGGGAGGAGTCGGAGATGTGCCACCCCAAGGTGTGCGGTAGGGGAGTCAATGTCCAGAGGCAAAGGGGATTGGTGTTTGGGGGGCTTTTTTGGTGTTAGTTTGTAGTTTGTTGGAGCCAGGGTCTTACGTAGCCCATCTGGCTTTGATGGTCGTGAACGCCTGCCTGCCTCCACTTTCCCAAGCGCTGGGATTACAGGCACGATGAACTCACTGCTCAGGGCTTTTGCACGTGAGTTGTGTTTTATTTAGAGACACAGTTTCGCTGTATAGCCCACTCGAGCCTTGAACTCACCACTGTCTGCTTGCCTCAGCCTCAGGCTCGAGCCAACACACCAGGCTAGACTTGTTTTCGCAGGTGTAGCAAATCACTTTCCCATTTTTCACTCATCCTGGTACTCTGCCCCCTCACCCCACCCCCCAAAGAAGGATCGAAAACAAGGCTCCATCAAGAGAACCTCAGTGGGGAAAAGCAGCTTCTAGGCGGGCCGGCAATTGAGCTAAGCCATGTAGGCTTACCCAGGTCACATGGGGGGGGTGGGGGCTGGACAAGAATTTGAACTCAACACCTGTCGCCGAGGTGCAGGGTGGGCTCTGCAGGTGGGCGTCCCTGGCTTCGGAGTTCTGTATATTTGAATATAGACAATACCGCCAGCCTGCCTCAGGCTGCACTCGGACAAGGCCGGCGTGCTTGTCGCAAAGCCGAAGGGACTCGGAGCAGGTGCTACAATTCCAGCCACCTACAGCGACAAACATCCTCAGTCACGCCCCCACCTGGGTCCTCCCAGTCCGGGTCGTCCAGAGGAATTGGCCGCGCCTCCATCCTACGCCTCCTCCCGCGCTAAAGAAGACGGAGGTTGGGGGAGGGGGAACGGACGAGAGAGTCAAGTAGTTTACAATTGGTGATTTGCACTTCAAATCCCTGAAGCGCCCCTCCCACTTCGTATAGCTCCAGAGAATTCGTTGTGCTTAAGAAGCCAGGGGAGGATGGGAAGGGAGGGAGGGAGCTCAAAAGACCCCACCCTCCCTCGATACCCCCCCCCACACACACACTTCAGTATTGAGGTTCTAGCTAAATCCTTTCTCCCATGGTGAAGGGGGTTGGGGAGGACGAACCGAACTGGACGGGACACACGTCACTGTCCCCTGGGCCAGAAGAGCGAGCTCCACCCTCCTCCTCTGGGCACCAAGTTAAGTCCAACCCACCCCATCCCAGAGCCAACCCAGTCTCAGGAGCCAGTCTCCAAAGCCTCAGGCAGGTGCAGGGGCAGTCAGTCTCCGTGCGAGCCCCAGGAGAGGAGCCGTTAGCGCGCTCCGTCCTTTGCCATCCACCGGTCGTCCCCGGCAACAGAGATCTGTCAAATTTCGAAGGGCAGTTGGTTCTCAGATCCAGCGGCCGCGATCCCTGGTCTCCCAGTCCCCGGAGCTGCCCGGCCGAGCCGGTTCAAGTCCAGCAGCCATGTCCATGGGCCTGGAGATCACCGGCACGTCGCTGGCCGTGCTGGGCTGGCTGTGCACCATCGTGTGCTGCGCCCTTCCCATGTGGCGCGTTTCGGCTTTCATCGGCAGCAGCATCATCACGGCGCAGGTCACCTGGGAGGGCCTGTGGATGAACTGCGTGGTGCAGAGCACCGGCCAGATGCAGTGTAAGATGTACGACTCGCTGCTGGCCCTGCCGCAGGACCTGCAGGCCGCCCGAGCCCTCATCGTGGTGTCCATACTGCTGGCCGCCTTCGGGCTCCTCGTGGCGCTCGTGGGCGCCCAGTGTACCAACTGCGTACAAGACGAGACGGCCAAGGCCAAGATCACCATCGTGGCGGGAGTGCTTTTCCTGTTGGCGGCTCTGCTCACCTTAGTGCCGGTGTCCTGGTCGGCCAACACCATCATCAGAGATTTCTATAATCCGCTGGTGCCCGAGGCCCAGAAGCGGGAGATGGGAGCTGGGTTGTACGTGGGCTGGGCTGCCGCCGCGCTGCAATTGCTAGGGGGCGCCTTGCTGTGTTGCTCCTGCCCACCACGCGAGAAGTACGCACCCACCAAGATCGTCTATTCTGCGCCACGATCCACCGGCCCTGGCACCGGTACCGGCACCGCCTACGACCGCAAGGACTACGTCTAAGGGGTCGGGTGCACGCAGATCGCACCATCACCACTACCAGCAGTCGATGTACCCCCACCCCGTCCAGCGTGCAGCCTCGCGTCAGAGACCACCCCACCTTCCAGATGGTGACAGACGCCACGCAGTCTGCTTGCTAGACTGGAAGAGGACAGATAGGCTGGCGTCCCCGCTTCTCCGGCTGCCACCTGACTACCGGGCCTAGGAACTGTCCAAGCCGAATGGACAAAGAAACCTCCCCCTTCCCAAGTACAGGGCTGGGGTGGCCACCGCAGCTACTTGCCAGCCCCGCAGCCTGAAGGCTCACAGAGGGCAGAGACAGGCAACCATAAAACGGGCCGTTTCATATTTTTCAATAAAAGCCTTTCGTTTTTTTGCAGTCACTGGAGCCTTCTTAACCTGACCGCCGCACAGGCCATCACCTCCCCTACCGGGCACCTGCTGGGGAGAGTCCCTGGAATGGCCCTCACCATGGGCAGCGAGCTTTAAACAGCGAACAGGTTCAGTAAGGAGAAAGTGGGGGTACACATGAGTTTGGTGCTCACTAGGTGGGTAACACTTGGGAGCTATTCCAGGACTGATCTCAACAGACTAAGGCTAGGCTTAGCAAGCGTTCCAGTCAGAGGGCTTCAGAGGAACGAACGGCTGGAGACGGGCAAGGGAAAGAAGACAGGGACTCTTCTCTGGGATGGTCTAGTTGGTTTGTGCTCATATCCACACAGCCTTGCTCTGGGCATTTGGGGTGGCTAATGTGTAGGTTAAAGAAGTGCATTCTCTACTGGGATTTCATATTTGGAGACGTCGAACAAAAAGATCTTTTGTTCGGTTCAAATGCCTCACCTAAAGGACAGCGATGGGGGTGTGGCTCGGTGGGAGAACATTTGTGTAGCCTGCACGGGGCCCGGGGTCCTTTCCCGGCACTGGGAGTCGGGAGACACCTAAAAGGGACATTTGACAAAGTCTTCTGACCTGGAGGTGGAGAGATGAGGGGAAAGGCCACCCCATCTCCTTCCCAGTGCCCTCCAGGGAGAGAGGGGCCTAGCTTTAAACAATATTGAGATTGGAGGCATCTCTTGGAACAAGGTAAAGGGAACTGAGTCAGGGCTCTTGGAGAGGAAGCAGGTTCCCGGCTTCCTAGGCTTAAAAAGGGTGACAGCGGCTGGAAAGTGTGGGTGGAAATGTAGGAGTTCAAGGCTAGCCTCTGGGACACTTACCAGTTTCTTGCCTTTTTTTTTCCTCCTTTGAGACAGGGTTTCTTTGTGTATCCCTGGCTGTCCTGGAACTCGTTCTGTAGACCAGGCTGGCCTCAAACTCACAGAGATCCGCCTGTTTCTGCTTCCCGAGTACTGAGGTTAAGGGTGTGTGTCACCACTGAACCACTCTAGTTTCTTTATTTCCCATTTCGTTCCTTTTCTCTCTTTCTTCTTCCTTTGTTTGTTTGGAGACAGAGTCTTTCTACACAGCCCTGGCTATCCTACAACTCATGTAGATCAGACTGATCACCATGCCTGGTTAACATATCAATTTCAAAGCCAGTCTGGGCTACATGAGCTGTCTCAAAAAGGGGGTTTGGGGGGGCATGTTGGAGCATGGCTTTAATCCCAGCACTGTGGAGGCAAGAAGATCTCTGTGAGTTGGAGACCAGTTTGGTCTATGTAGTGAGTTCCAGGTTAGCCAGGGGCTGAATAAGGAGACTTTTTGTCTCAAACAAAATCGGGGGGGGGTGGTGTGTGTGTGTGAAATAAACTTGAGGAAGACATTAAAGATGATAGCAGGACCCCAACTTTCTGAGGCAGAACTGACAGGGCTAAGGAAGCCTGATTCTTAGGACTCCATAACCATTAGGGTGTCTGAGTTTGGGAGAGAGAGAAGAAACTAAAAAAGCTTTATCTTTACCCAGGTGGTGGTGGTACTCGCCCTTATACCCACAGCAGGGGCAGGGGCAGAGGCAGAGGCAGAGGCAGAGGCAGGCAGATCTGCCTCCGGTCTACAGAGAGAGACCAGCCTCAGGTCTACAGAGAGAATTCTAGGACAGTCAGGACTCCACAGAGAAACCCTGTCTTGAAAAACCACCATAAGATAAAGTAAAACAGCCTAAACTTTCTGCCTTGGGTTACTGGTTCTGGGAAGGCTGAAGAGTTTCACATTTGAGTGTAGGAGTTGGTCAGTCTAGGAGTGTCCCGGAACCAGGAAAGAGACCTCATAAACCAAACCGGGAGTTGTTAACATACAGATGGCAGCCGAAACCAGGGCAACAATGAGCTCAGCTGAGAAACCAAAAGAAGAAAGAGTTTCAAGGACGTGGGGATGGACAAGGGTGTTTGAACATGGAAAGCACTTGGAAGAGGGGGGCCGGGAGGGAGACTTGGGTTTGGAAAGCAGGGTGACTATGAGTGGCCTTAGCAAGAATGCTGGGGGTGGGGGGAGAGGAGAGTGAGTGGGTGGCAAGCTGTTCAAGATGGGCACTTAGACAACGGGTGTAAGTGTCATGCCTAAAACAGGACCCCCGAAGAGGCTGGAGAGGAGGCTACTGAACAAAGGTGACTGGGAGGGAAAGAGGGTCACACAGATATTTTGTCAAATGAACTTAATGTTGGGTTTGGTTTGAGACAAGGTCTCAGTCTGTAGCCCCAGGCTAGCCTGATGCTCATCTTACCTCAACATCTGGTATTAGAGGCAGGTTCAAGTGTGCTTGGTGCCAAAAGATTGCTTAAAGTTTCTCCTCTTCCCTAAGGAATGCAGTGTGCTGTCATCAGGATGACCTAAGGAAGAGGAAACGGGTTGCTATTAATAGTGAGTGCCCTCGTCGTTAGTTCATTCCTGATATCCTAGGAGAGGAGCACAGATGACGATCCCAGCAGCTTCCCTGGGAAACCAGTCTTCTGTTATCCAGGAGGCGAGAGACACCAGTAAGAGAAAGTGTCTGAAGAGCTTTGGAGAAAAGAGACTTGGGGCCAAGTGTGTGCCATGACTGTAATTTCAGCTCATAGGAGGGTGAACAGGAGAGTTGTGAGTTCAAAGCCAGCCTAGACTACACAGTGTGTTTGAGGATAGCCTAGGTAGGCTACACAAAGCCCTATTTCAAAAGAATAAACAGATATTATCTCAGTGAAGGGGAGGATCTCCAAGAAGCTGTTTGGATTTTTTTATTACTTAAATTAATTTTTATTGTGTGTGTAGATGTCTACAGAGATCCTCCTGTTTCTCCAGTATTGGGATCAAAGGCATGTGCCACTACTGCCTGGCAGTTCTGTCCTTTCTCTACAGGGCCTTTTGGGATTGAATTCAGGTCTTCAAGCTTACTGGGTATGCACTTAACCCACTGAGCTATCTTACTAACATGGTAGGGTCTCAGTCGGTAGCCCAGGGCTAGCCTGATTCTCATCTTCCCTCAACATCTGGTATTAGAGGCAGGTTCCACTGTGCTCGATGCCTAAAGATTCCAAGGCACTCCGTGACATGCAGGATGGCGGGGCCTTAGATAATGAGAAGGCTTAGGTGGAGGAAGGGACAAGGAAGGTGGAGATCGTGCCTCCTCCAGTCCTGACTTGAGTTTGGGGCTGTGGGCAGAGAACCAGCTCTCAGTGTCTGGGTGCAGCTTTAGTTGCCCTCTGGCCCAGGGAACCAACTTGGGCCAAGGCACAATTAAGAGGCATCTCTAACCTCACTGTCCCGGAGAGCCCGGAAGGTGGGAGCAGGGTTACTCACTAACAGCCCAGTTTCCAGAAGGCACGGTAAAGCCAGCCGTGCTGATGTACACCAGTAATCCCTCCGACTCTGGAGGCTGAAGCAGGTGCATCTTGAGTTTGGGCTCAGTGTGGGCTACAGAGTGAGTTCAGGACCAGCCTGGGCAGTTTGGCCAGACCCTTTTAAAATAAAAAGTGCAGTGAGGTCTGGAGAGATGAGGCAATTCTCACAGACACCTGTCACTCAAGCTTCAGGAGGACCTGCTGTCCCTTGTCTCCTTGGACAGCCCCACGTATATGCAATACCCCCTAACACAATAATAAGAAAACAATAGTGCCCATCAGTGGTAGCTCAGGCCTTTAATCCCAGTACTCCAGAAGCAGAGGCAGGCGGATCTCTGTGAGTTCAAGGTCAGCCTGGTCTATATTGTAAGTTCCAGGACAGCCAAAGCTACATAGAGAAACCCTGGATCAAGAAACCAAAACCAACAACAAAAACCAATAGTAGTGAGACAAATCCTTAATACGAGAAGTGGAAGTTTACAATTCTTTAAACTTCAAAATGAAAAAAGTAAAAAGAAAAATCTAGCAGTGGTGGCTCCTGCCTTTAATCACAGCACAGGCAGAGGCAGGTGGATCTCTGAATTTGAGGTCAGCCTGGTCTACAGAGAGAGTTTGTGGAGCTCAGTGTAAGAGGGGTTGGGGCTTAGCAGGAGAGTCCTTGCCTAGCATGAGTGAGGCCTTAAGTTTAGTTCCTAACACCAGACAGTGAGATTGAGAGAGAGAGAGAGAGAGAGAGAATCAGAGACAGAGACAGAGACAGAGACGGGGGGAGGGGTAGCACAGGAGGATCTTCATAACTCCAAGGACAGCCTGCTCTACAAAGGGACAGCCTGCCTCAAATTAAAGAAAAGAAAAAATTAAAAAAAAAAAGTATCTTTAATCCCAGCACACTAGAGACAGAGGCTGGTAAATCTTAGTGAGTTCAAGGCCTGCCTGGGCTGCATAGTGAGACTTTGTCTCAAAACGAACAAAAACAACAAGGGCTGGAGAGATGGCTCAGTGGTTAAGAGCACTGGCTGTTCTTCCAGAGGTCCGGAGTTCAAATCCCAGCAACCGCTTAGTGACTCACAACCATCTATAATGGGATCCGACGTCTTCTGGTGTGTCTGAAGACAGCTCCAGTGTACTCATATACATAAAATAAATAAATAAATCTAAAATATATATATATATAAAAACAACAAAATGTTTGACATGGTATCAGGTACCATGCTGGGCATCGAGGGGATTAATTAATTTGTGTTCTTATCATTAATATATTAGTACCTCCAGCCAAACAGGGGCTTAGAGATACAAAGAAGGTGGGTAGTTGCTTTCAGAGTTCCTTACAGGCTGCAGCCTCGGGCCTTCCTGTTGCCACACCAGTTTGAGCTCTTCCTGCTGGCTGGACCCAAAGCCAAGTTCTTCATCAAACACAGTTGCAATGTTTACTGTGGCTCCCTCAAGGTCTTCAGTAGGCTTCCCACAGTAGCCTTGCTTGTCCTCGCTCCGCCAGCAATCCAGGAAAGGTCACCCAAGCCAACAGGGTTGGGTTTTGCCAAGCTGGTAAAGAAGTAAGCCAGGGTTGGGGCCCCAGATGCCTGTTGAGGGACTTTCGGCAGGGCCTATGTGCCTGTAGGTCGGATCTGTAAGACAGGTGATGATATTGTTCCAGTTGTAGGTGTTTCTGCCTTTGTTTCTTTGTTTGTTTTTGTCTTTTCTACCCCCATTAAAAAAAAAAAAAAAGAGCCGGGCAGCGGTGGCACACACCTTCAATCCCAGAATTTGGGAGGAAGAGGCAGGAGGATCTCTGTGAGTTTGAGGCCAGCCCAGTCTACAGAGCAAGTTCCAGGACAGCTAGGGCTACACAGAGAAATCCTACCTTGGGAAACAAAAACAAACAAAAAAATGATTTTATACCCCACATGCGCGCCTAGTGTGCTCAGAATCTAGAAGACTGGGTCCCTGGAAGTCGAGGTACAGTCGCCGTGTGGATGCTTAGGAACTGGACCCGGGTCCTGGTAGAGCATCCTGGTAAGTGCTCTTAACTGCTGAGCCATCTCTCCAGCCCCCTTTTTTTTCAATTTTAAACCTATGTGTATACATGTCGGGGGTATGTTACAGTATGTACACACACCAGTCGAGGCCAGAAGAGGGTGCCACATCTCTTGGGGGTGAAGTTACAGGTGGTGAACTCAGGTCCTTGCCAAGAGCAGCACACACTGTGAACTGCTGAGTTCTGTCCACGGCATCACGTAGGAGTTTTATCTCAGCAAAGGTGATGCCAGTGAGCTTCACGAAGTGATAAGAAAAGGTTTCCTGCTTCTGGGCCTCAGTTTCCCCACAAATTCAACAAAGTAGTTAGACCAGATGATCCCTTCTAATTTAACTCTTCCATCCTTTGTCAAGGATGAGTCCTGAACCCACTGATTTTCTTGTTCTAGAGTGTCAGAATCCACAATAGGGCCTTGCACATACAAGGGGGTTAGGCAGGTGCTCTACCACTGAGCCACGCCCCCAGCCCCTCACTGGGGGATTCTGGGCAGAGGCTCTACCACTGAGCCACGCCCCCAGCCCCTCCCTGGGGGATTCTAGGCAGGGGGCTCTACCACTGAGCCACACCCCTGACCATTCACTGAGGATTCTAGGCAGGAGCTCTACTTTTGGACTACAGCCGCAGCCAAAATCATTTTTCTTTAATGATTCCCTCATGGCCACCATGGCTACTGTGGTCCCAAGTCTTTAGACTGAATGCTGGTGAACTGAGGAAGAAGTGACTTCCTGAAAACCCAGAGAGGGCCATGGCAAGTGTGTGACAATCAGAGGACAACTTATCAAGACAGTTCTCTCCTTCCACCATCTGGGTCCCTGGAATCAAACTCAGGTCCTCAGGCTCAGCAGCAAGCACTGACACTATCAAATCTGTCTGTCTGTCTGTCTGTCTGTCTGTCTGTTTCTATCTATCTATCTATCTATCTATCTATCTATCTATCTATCATCTATCTATCTACCTATCTATCTATCTATCTATCATCTACCTATCTATCATCTATCTATCTATCTATCTATCTATCTATCTATCTATCTATCATCTATCTATCATCTACCTATCTATCATCTATCTACTATCTTCTATCATCATCTATCACCAATCAACCAATTATCTAGATATGTATCATCTAAATACCACCTACCTATCTATCTGTCTGTCTATCTGCTTATCTATCTATCTATCTAGATACCACCTGTATATCACCTATCTAGATATATCAATCTAGATATCATCTATCTGGATAGCATCTGGATATCTATTTTTATGTACATGGGTGGTTCTGTCTACATGTATGTTTGTGCACTACATGTAGTGCCTAGTGTCATTGGGGGTCAGAAGAAGGGATTAGATCCCCTTGAATTAGAGTTATATACATATGGTTGTGAGCTGCCATATAAGTGCTGGGAATGGAACCCAGGTCCTCTGGAGGAGCAGCCAGTGCTCTTAACCACTGAATCATCTCTCTTTCCTGCCCCTGTACTGAGCCATCTTAAAAGCCCTCATAAGATTTGTAAAAGTGCATTATTTGCATTGATAAAAATGCATATATGTTTCAGAATTCTTTTTTTATTTAAGATTTATTTATTTATTATATGTAAATACACTGTAGCTGTCTTCAGACACACCAGAAGAGGGCATCTGATCTCATTACAGATGATTGTGAGCTGGGATTTGAACTCAGGACCTCCAGAAGAGCAGTCAGTGCTCTTAACCGCTGAGCCATCTCTCCAGCTCCCCAGAATTCTTTTTCTCCTCTCTACTGTATCCTTTAATCAAAATACAGTATTCAGTGATTGGAGGTGTGGCTTATTTGTAGAGCAGTTGCCCAGAATCCCCCAGTGAGGGGCTGGGGCCATAAATCAGTAACACAATGCTTTCCTAGTATTCTCCAGTGAAGAACTGAGTCCAAGGCCAGATGCCACAGTCCTTGTATAGACAGCATTAACCAAGCTCTGGGTCCCGCCCCTTGTGCCACAGCAAAATGTCTGCCTAAAGCAGACCTAAACAATGACAAAGTCAGTTGACACTGACATGCCAACATGCCAAGGAGTGTGGGAAGAATATCAAGGAGGCCCCTCCTCTAGTTAAAGAGCTACAAGCAAGTTACACCTTCCGAGAGAGGAAGAATTAGTCTTCTAGTCTTCCCCAGAGTTGAGCCCCCTAACTCATTATTCAGTACACATATGCAACAATAAGCAGGTAGACACCAAACACTACACTTCAGCAGGTTGTATTTATATTTATATATGTGTTATTACATACACATATACATCAAAAATCACATACATCATATACATATACTTATGCATTATATACATATCTATACACATATACACATACATCACAACTCATATATCATGTACATATACTTACAAATCATATACATACATATACATTATATACATAAAAAGCATATACATCATATACATACACATACACACATACATACACATCAAAAATCATATACATCATGTTCATATACTTATACATTATATCCATACATATCATACACATCCAAAATTATATACATATATGATATAAATACATATATATCATATACATAAAAATCATATACATCATATACATATGCATATACATACATACACACACACACATATATATAGGGGGGTCATGAATTTGATTTGGGAGGAATAAGGGTTGGGGATGGGACATGAGGGGTTGAGGGAGGAAATGATATAAATACAGAACCCATATTTGAAATAATTTTGTATATTGTATGTGTGTATGTGTGTGTGCATGTTGAAGGGCATATACATAACACAGCACTCACATGGAGGTCAGGGGACAACTTAGGGAATTGATTTCATTCTTCTACTACCTGGGTTCCAGGGATCGAACTCAAGTCCTCAGGCTTAGCAGCCGGCACCTTTACCCACGGAGTCACCTCCCTGGCCCTTATTTTATCTCTGAGCACATGGCTGCTCTTGCCTGTGTGTGAGCACACGGCTGCTTTTGCCTGCATGTGTGCCTGCACTCCATGCTTTCCTGCCCTTGTGGCCTCGGCTGCACACTCTGCTCTCATGACAGTACGCTAGCTCTCCACGATGGCTGTCAGTCACTTTACCCACTGAGCCATTTCCCCAACCCCAGGTTTGGATTTCTATGTTCTGTAAGAAACGAGGTCATGCCATGGGTGTATACACACCTAGCTCTGAAGGTCTTACCTGGGTACTGGAGATGTAGCTCAGTGGGAGAGGACTTGCCTAGCCATGTGTGAGAGCCCTGCGACCATTCCCAGTATTACTAAATAATAAAATAATGTTAAATAAAATAATGGCCGGCATTAGTCGCATAAAAATATAACCCAGGTACTTGGGAGACTAAGGCAGGAGGATTAGCAGTTCAAGGCCAACCTAGCCCACACAGAGTGAGTTCAATGCCCGTCTGGAGAACTTTGTGAGACCCTGTCTCAAGGTAAAATATTGAAGTTGGGCTGTACTGACAAATGCCTCTAATCCCAGCACTCCGAAGACAGAGGCAGGAGACTGAGTCCCAGAAATCCTCTGAGGCCAGCCTGGTGTACAGAGTAAGTTCCAGGTCAGAGAAACAACAACAACTACAAAAATAAAGTTGAAAACAAAGACCTGAGGTGACCATTCAGTAGTATAGGCAGCTGGTTCCCTGTTCCCCAGTGAGGGGCTCAGCCATTAGAGTGTTTGCCCAGCATGTTTTGAGGCCCAGGTTCAATCCCCAGTCCTGCAAAACAAAATAAATGAAATGAAAATGAAGGTCGTCCTCGCCCTTAGCAGGCACTTAGCAAATATTTGTCAAATAAATGATTGGTGGCTTGTTGACTTGGAAGACGTCAGTGAAGGGAACAGTGCATGCTTAGGGCACCTCAGCTCTCACAAGTGACAGTCTACAATCTGAGGTGTGTGACGACCTTTTCTGTAATTCTTCGTGAAGTGATTGACCCTTGATGCTTCGTTCTGCAGAGGCAGCTACAAACAGGGTGACTCCAGCCCTCGCAAGTGTGGACCTCGAATCCCATGAGGTCGAGGGGACTAAGCAGTATAATGGAGGTTTGTGCCTACCCTCCAGGAAGCAGAGGCAGGAGGATCCTTAAAAGTATAAGGCTAGCCTTATCTATCATCTATTTACATCTATCTATCTATCTATCTATCTATCTATCTATCTATCTATCTATCCATCTATCCATACACGTATGTATGTTTGTATATATGATGTATATAGTGAGTCCCAGGCTAGCCAGGGCTATGCAGCAAGACCCTGTCTCTAAAATCCAAAAACAAAAGAACAAAAATTAACAGCTGGGCATGGTGGCACAAGCCATAACCCCAGCATTTAGAAGGCAGAGCAAGAGGATCAGCAGTTTAAAGTCATCCTTGGCTACATAGTGTAAGTGTGAGGCTAACCTGGGGTACACGAGATCCCATCTCAAAAACCAACAGCAGAGGGCTGGTGAGATAGACGCCTCAGTGCTTAAGGACACTTGTCATACAAGCCTAACCACCTGAGTCCAACCCCTGGCACCCATATAAATACGCAAGAGAATCCACTGCACAAACTTATACTCGGTCATCTGTGTGTATCATAGCATAAGTAACAACCCTCTCAAATATACACACATGTGCACATGCACATATACAAACACACATGGGGGCAGGGGAGAATAACAAATAAAAATAATTTTAAAGAATTTTATATAAATGGCTGGACTGTGGTGGCACATGCCTTTAATCCCAGCACTTGGGAGGCAAAGACAGGAGGATCTCTGAGTTCAAGGCCAACCTGGTCTACAGAGCGAGTTCCAGGTCAGAGAGACCCTGTCTCCAAAAAACCAAAAGGGAAAAACAAACGAACAAACAAACCAACAAAAACTTTCAAAACAAATCAAAAAGGAGAAGAGGGGGAGGAGACTAGTTTGGGAATGGCTAAGGGTTTGGAGAGTCTAACAAATCTCAGAGGTCCCTTGAGTCTTGTCTGTCTGTCTGTCTGTCTGTCTGTCTGTCTGTCTGTCTGTCTGTCTGTCTTTCCCCCAAAGGGCTTCAGCTTTGGAAACACAAAGCCAATTTTCTGCTTAGATAGCAGCCCCACGTGCCCCGAGGCCATGAGCAGAAAATACAGTTAAATGTGGAACAGAACAGAACAGACCAACAGGAATATGTTCTGAGTTTGGGACAGATGGTGCTGATATCTGCAGAGAAATGACTCTAGGCGAGCAGAGAGGGGAGCAATCAGAGCCGTGGGGGAAATAAAAATCACAGAGCTTGGAGGAGTGGGTTGGAGAAGGAGGCATGAAGGAGGGAAGAGCTCTAATGGCTTCTGTGTGTGTGAGAGTGTGTGTGTGCATGTGAGAGTGTATCCATGTGAGAGAGAGAGTGTGTGTGTGTGCATGTGAGAGTGTATGCATGTGAGAGAGAGAGAGAGAGAGAGAGAGAGTGTTGTTCTGGGAGACAAACTCAGATCCTTTAGAAAAGCAACAAGTGCTCTTAACCTCTGAGCCACCTTATTTTGTGAGGCAGCATTTCTCAATGAATCTAGAGCTCATCAATTCTGTTATCCTGGCTGGCTGGCTGGTCTGCCACTTGGATCTCCGTATCTGCCCGTCTCTGGCTTCCCAGGACTAGATTTAGAGAGGCACTTCACAGTGCCCTGCTTTTATGTGGGGATTTGAACTCAGGTCCTCATACTTCAAACCCAAACACTTTACCCGGTGAATCAATCCCTGGCCCCCTCTAGAATGACTTTAAAAGCCGGACAGGGTCTGCACACTTGTAATCCCAACACTCAGAAAACAGAGGAGGATCAAGGGCTAGCAGGATGGTTCAGTGGTTAGGAGCAGCTGTTTCTCTTTCAGAGGAACCCAAGCTCAACTCCCAGCACCCACATGGTAGCTCACAACCATTCATAACTTCAGGTCCAGAGATTCCAATGTCTCCTTCTGATGTCCATGGGTACCGGGCTCACCCATGATATACATACATACATGTAAGCAAAACACTCATACACATAAAAACAAAATAAATACATTTAAAAAAAAAAAGAGTTCCAGACCACATTCCTGTAATCCCAGCCTTAGGGAGGGTGAGATTCCAGAGTCCAAGATCATGCTAGGCTCCATAGCGAGTTCAAGGTCAACCTTGGCTATTTGAGAGCCTGTCTTTAATGAGGGTCTGAGGAGGAGCAGACTGTTAGAGATGAGCTAAGTGTGTTTTACATATGGAGGCAGGCATAAACTTTTAAGGGCCTAGGAGAAGAATGTTGCTGATTGATGCAATGCATTGTGGGTTGGAATCATCCTGGAGACAACTGTGCCTTGTGAAGGTGTTTCCAGAGATTTAACGCAGTTGGGCGAGCTGCCCTGAATGCAGGTGGTACCGTCCCATGGGCTGGGGTCCTGGACTGCATACAAAGGAGACAGTGAGCTGAGCGCCAGCAGACACCTCTCTCTGCTTCCTGACTGTGGATCCTGACAGTGTGACCAGCTATTGTGGCTGTATCTCTCCTGTCGAGATGAACCGTATACCCTTAAATCACGAGTCGAAACAAACTGTTGCTGTCTTCTTTGTTTTTGTCTGTTTGTTTTCTGAGACGACCTGGCTTGGTGTCCTAAGCCTTTAATCCCAGCACTGAAGAGGCAGAGGCAGGAGGATCTCTGAGTTGAGGCCAGCCTGGTCTACAGAGCAAGTTCCAGGACACCCAGGGCTACACAGAGAAACCCAACAATCTCAAACCAAACAACCAAAACCCAAAACAAACAAACAAACAAAAAACCCAAAGAGTTTAAGTCAGCCTAAGGCACATATGGAAATCTCAAAAATAAATTAAATAAAGAGTTGGATGTTCTGCGTGAGATAGACAGATGGCTTCACCATTGTACATGGTGTTCTGCCTTCTAGAACATCCTCTAACCCCACTCACCTAGTCAAAACCTCCCCGGCCTCCGGGTCTTTCATTCAACCATCTCTTTCAGATATGCCAACTTAGAAGAGCCAGGATTGGGTTCACTTCTTTGAAGTTGTTTTGTTTTGTTCTTTTGTTTTTGTTTGTTTTGGTGTTTTGTTTTTAAGACCTATTAGTATCTGTTCCATCTGGAGCTGATCTGGCTCTTCTTGAACCCCAGACCTTTAGATACAGTAGATTTTCAATTAACAAAGGCTCTGGCTTGCAGACAGAGAAGATGGGATTATAACCCTCAGGTTGGCTTTTCCCAAGCAGAGCAGATTTCTACTACCTTAAAACAAGCATAGACTTTGCATGGACCTAGCTTTCTGTGTCTGGCGTGCTGTGCCAGTTGCGTTGTGCCTGCTGTGGTGTGCCCGGGGTGCTGTGGCTGGTGTGTTGTGCCCGGTGTGTCTGGTGCGCTGTGCTTTGCATGGTGTGCCTGACGTGCTGTGCCTGGCTTGGTTTGCCGGATGTCCTGTACCTGGCATGCTGAGTCTGACACGGTGTGCCTGGTGTGCTGTGCTTGGCCTACTGTGCCTGGCATGGTGTGCCTGGCGTGGTGTGCCTGGTGTGGTGATCCTGGCGTGCTGTGCCTGGCGTGGCGTGCCTGGTGTGGTGATCCTGGTGTGTTGTCCCTGGCGTGGTGTGGTTGATGAGCTGTGCCTGGCGCGGAACGGCTGGCGTGTCATGGCGGCTTCCTTCCTTTGAAGTTGTTTCCTTTTGTTCCTAATCTTTTTTTGTTTTGCAGTTTTTCTGAGGGGTATTAGTATGTCTTCCATCTGGAGTTGGTGCGCTTGGGGTGCCTTGCCTGGCATGCCGTGCCCGGTGTGAGAACGTACGTAGAAAGCATCAGCAGATTAATCAGTTTAGGTTCAAAATCTGGGAAGACACCAGGCGGATGGAGAAACAGGACCACAGGTGGCTAGGTGGGAAGTCACACGGGGGCCCCTGGGAGGCTGAGCCCCAGCGGAAACCTCCAGGGGCCCTCGGGGAACTCCTAAACAAACTACAATCCAGCTGATGCCCCTGCCACACCCGGATCAGCCGGCAGGAATTTGCCCCTGTGACCTCCCTAGGCGCACTCCTGTCACCATGGCGACCGGCTTAGGGAACAAGCGGCCTGATTGTCCCTGCCCAGCAGGGCAGGTGAAACCCTGGCCACGTGACCGATACTGAGCCAGGTGTGGTTAAGACACTCGCTGCCTCCAGCCTTAACCCGTTCGACTCCCGGCCGCCGCCGCCAGGGTGCAGTGTCTCTCCCTACCAGCCTGCCCCCCCCCGAACCCCCCCCCCCCTTGGGGCCTAGAGGGCCGTAGACAAGGCAGAAGGAATCCAGCCTGAGCCACACTAGTGACTCTGAGCTGGATCACTTCGCCTTTCTTCGTTTCTTTCTTTCCTTCGGTGTAAAATAAGAATGGACTGAGCGAGATGGTTCAGCGGATGACCTGAGACCTCCGGACCTACATGGAAAAAGAGAACTGATCCCCTCTTGTCCTCTGATGTCACATGCCAGCTACACACACACACAATAAATACATAAAATGTAAAAAAAAAAAAAGAAAGAAAGAAAGAACAGGGAAGGAAGGAAGGAAATAAGAAAGGAAGGAAGGAAGGAACGGAAAGGAGAGGAAACTAAGGACTAGGCTCTCCTCAGTATAATCTCGGGGCTAGGAGCTCTGCCTCAGTAGCACATCTGAGTTGCTGGACGTCAACCACTGCAAATTCCCTGGTTTGGCCAACAAGCTGGGAAAGGGTGGGCAGCTCCGGAATGACCCTTCCCCAACACGTCACTCCTAGAGCCCCACCCGGGGAGATTGACCCCTTCTCTGCCCCGCCCACGATTTTCTCTGGAATGTTCACCTGGGACCTTCAAACCAACTGGTTTTTCTACTTGCCAGGCTCAGCCTTGAGCAAGCCATGTGACCACAACGTTCGAGGGCCCAGGACTATGTATGTCCTCAAGGCCACTCCTGCCACCAGATCTGGGCTATTTGGCCTTTGGGCATGTGGTCAAAGGTTGTGTGCCAGGCTGGGGCTGAGCTGGCTAGACAGAGGTTGAGTGGTCAGAAACTGTTTAACAACACTACCCTTTCTCAACAGAACTATGAACCCTTTGACTTTGTGGGCTGCTGAGATGGCTCATAGGATAAAGGCACTTGCTGCCAAGTTTGTTGATGTGAGTTCAATTCCTGGAACCCACACAGAGACAGAGGAGAACACACTTCCTCAAGTTGTCTTCTGACCTCTACATGCAGGCTGTGAAACCTGTACAACCACAAAGATAGATAGACCAGCAGACAGAGAGGACACACACACAGGTGGGGGAGGGAAAAACAGAGAGATACACATAGACGTAAGAAATACATGTTTAGCCGGGCGATGGTGGTGCACGCCTTTAATCCCAGCACTCGGGAGGCAAACATCTCTGTGAGTTTCAGGCCAGTCTTGTCTACAGAGCTAGTTCCTGGACAGCCAAAGCTATGAAAAAACAAAACAAAACAAAAACAACAACAAAACCCTGTCTCAAAAACCAAAAATACCTATAAAAATATCTCTAAGGTTCCTTTGCAGAATTTGGTCTCAAATCCTAGCATTCAGGAGGCAGGAGAATTGCTGTGAGATCGAGGCCAGCATGGGTTACATAATGAGTTTCAGGGCAGCCTAGGCTATAGGACCAGGCTTGATCTTTAAAAAAGGGAAAAGAGCTAGGCAGTAGTGGTGAATGCCTTTAATCCCAGCACGTGGGACGCAGAGGCAGGCAGGTTTCTGAGTTCGAGGCCAGCCTGGTCTATAGAGTGAGTTCCAGGAGAGCCAGGACTATACAGAGAAACCCTGTCTTGAAAAACCAAAAAAAGAAAAAAAAGAAGAAAAAAGGAAAAGAAAAAAGAAGGGGGAGGAGGAGGAAGAGGAGAAGAAGAAGAAGAAGAAGAAGAAGAAGAAGAAGAAGAAGAAGGGGAAGAAAAAGAAGAAGAAGAAGCTGGGAAGGGGTGGCGCATGCCTTTTTAATCCCAGCACAAAAGGCAGAGGCAGGTGGATTTCTCTAAGTTTGAGGCAAACCCGGGCTACAGAAAGAGAGAGAGAGAGAGAGAGAGAGAGAGAGAGAGAGAGAGAGAGATATCCAGGATAAGAGTTCTAGGAGCTCTGTTAAACAGAGAACCCTGTCTCAAAAACCAAACAAATCAAAATAATAAATAAGTTTGGGTGGAAGAGGGGCTCTGGGAATGTAGCTCAGTTGGTGAGTTCTTGCTAAGCATGAAGAAAGCCCTGGTTCCTCCCAGCCCTGCATTAAGCAGGTATGGTGGTGCACACCTGTAATCCCAGCGCTCTAGGACACGCTTGAGGATCACGAGTCAAGACCATCCACCCTATATGAAGAAAGAGAGAGAGAGAGAGAGAGAGAGAGAGAGAGAGAGAGAGAGAGTCTGAAGACTTGTTCTTTCAGAGGAACTAGGCTCAATTTCCAGCACCCACATGGTAGTTCACAACCATCTATCTGTACACCTGGGGATCCACTGTCCTCTGGCCTTCCTGGGCACCAGACATGCACATGGTACACAGACATATATGCAGGCAGAGTACCTGTACAATACAATAAAAAATAGAATGAAATAAAGTAAGATGAAAATAGATAAAGCTACAAGCAAATTCAAGGAAAGGAAAGAAAGAAAAAGACAGGACTCTCCCAGCCTTTGAACCATTCAGAGCTTAGGTGGCCCTGTCAAGGATCTAATAACTCTCTGTGGCCAACAAGTCGAGCACATTCAGCCTGGTAAAGATCCCTTGTGAGCTCAGAATAGAATGAAGCAGTTGTGGTGGCCCCTTCTGCAGAGGGAAGCCTGCGGAACACAGTCTGTTTCTGCCTTGTTCTGAAGGGTGGAGGAATGAGGGGCCCGTGTATCCCTGGTCAGTCTCCTGTTGCTGCATACCTGAGCGGAAGGAAGTTTTGCCTAGGTATCTCTTCAGCACTTTTAAGTACTCCACTTTTTTTGTGTAGGGGGCTAGAGTTTAAATACAGGGAGTCACAAATTAACTAGGCAAGCACTCCACCACTGCGATGTATTCTTTTGTTTTGTTTTTGTTTGTTTGCTTGTTTGTTTGATACGGGGGTCTCTGCAACCCCTACTCTCCGGGAATTAACTATGTAGACCCTATGTGCACCGTGTGCATGCAGTACCCCTGGAAGTCAGAAGAAAGCATTGGATCCCCCGGAACTGGAGTTTACAGACAGTTGTGAGCTGCTATGTGGGTGCTTAGAAATGAAGCTAGTTCCTCTGGAAGAACAGTCAGAACTCTCGTATCTGTTGGGCCATCACCCCAGCCCCTTGGAGATCTTTTAGGAGAATTATATTATAGTCAAATCCTTTGTGAATATGGGCTAGAAATGAGTAGTGTCAGGCTAGGTGTGGTGGTGCATGCCTTTTGTCGCAGGGACGCAAAGGCAGGAGGATCTCTGAGTTGGAGATCAACCTAGTCTATGGAGCTAGTTCCAGGGCAGCCATGGCTACACAGAGAAACCCTGTCTTGAAAAAAAAAAAGTTAATGTGTGGGATGCTTGGTGACAGACACAGAAGTTAACCTCATATTGTAAAGCAGGGGTAGGCTTGGTGGCACAGGTTTATAATTCCAGTTATCCATAGGGCTAAGTGAGAGGGCCAGATGTTCAAGGCCCGTATGAGCTGATTAGTAAGACTCTGTCTCAAAGTAAAAAAGTAAAAAGAGAGCTAGGAGGCCCTAAGTTCAATCCTTGGCACCATTCAGAAATAAAAACATGGGCTGAGGACATGATTCAGTGGCCACTCTTGCAGAGGACCAAGGTTTGATTCTGAGTACCCACATGGTGGCTCACGATCGTAATTCCAGTCCCAGGAGATCTGACATCCTATTCTGGAGCATTCAGGCACCAGACAGGCATGTGGTCCATAGACATACATGCAGGCCAAGCACATATACACATCACATAAAGTAAAACACATTTAAGGTCACAGGATTGCAGAAGGAAGAAAAGTCACATGCTCTCTATCATGTGCAAATCTAGCCAATGACATATGCAGATATGCAACATATGTACATGTGAGAACAGGAAGAACAGAAAGACCAAATATGAGTGGAGGGAGTGGCACACGCCTTTAATCCCTCCTGAATGTTGACTCAAGAGGCAGGGGGATCTCTGAGTGTTAAGCCATCATGGTCTGCAAAGTGAGTTCTAGGACAGCCAGGGCTACACAGAGAAATTCTATCTCAAAAAAGCAAAGAAGAAGGAGGAGGAGGAGATGAAAAAGAAGGGAAGAGAAGAAAGAAAGAAAACTAAATATAGTCCACGAGAAGGGACTGAATGCAGGCACTGGACACAGGAAATGGAAGAGCATATAAAGATAGCTGTTCTCGCCAGGCAGTGGTGGTGCACGCCTTTAATCCCAGCACTTAGGAGGCAGAGGCAAGTGGATCTCTGAGGTTGAGGCCAGCATGGTCTACAGCCTGAGTTCCAGGACAGCCAGAGCTACACAGAAAAACCCTGTCTCAAAAAACCAAAACCAAAAAAAAAAAAAAAAAGACAGCTGTTCTCTAGCTCTAACTCTGTCACGGATCTTTCAGTGTTGGTAATGAGTACGTGCAGAAAGAATATTTTTGATATTGAAAGTATAAAATTTAATGTGTGAGAGGAATTTATTTATTTACAAATCACTCTATAACAAAGCTTCTGTTCAACAGATAAAAATAAAAAGATATATGAGACAGACATTGTCTTGTATTGTAGGCCTAGGATTCCCAGAACTCTGAGTGCGGAAACAGCAGGATCATGCACGACTTCTGGACCAACATACAAATGTGAGGTCAGCTTGGACTGCATATTGATATCCTGTCTCAACAAAACAAAAATAACAATCAGAAAAGAACATCTTGTACTCCCAGCATCTAGGAGATAGAGGCAGGAAGATCAGGAGTTAAAGGCTATTCTCAACTACATGTAAAGTTTGAGGCCAGCCTGGGCTACATAAGATCCTATCTAAAAAGCAAGCAAAACAAACCAACAACAATTAAAAACCAGTTGTCAGATGTAGGCACATATCATTAATCTCAACACTTGGGAGACAGACAAGTGAATCTCTGTGAGTTTGAGGCCAGCCTGGTCTACATAGCGAGTTCCAGGGCAGTCAGAGCTGTATAATAGACCCTGTCTCAAAAACAAACAAAACAGGTTGGAGACTCAGGAGTTAAGAGCACATGATACTCTTGCAGAGGACTGGATTATGGTTCCCAGAACCCACATGGTGGCTTACAACCATCTGCAATTCTAGTTCCAGGAGATCCTATGCCCCCTCTCAACTCTGAAGGCATAGGGTACAGGCGTGGTACACAGACAAAAATGCAAGGAAACACTCAGATATATAAAGCAAAATAAATAAATCTCTGTGTGTATGTGTCTAGGCAACTAGTGTGGAGGGGAGGGGAGGCAGACACCAGCACTGACAAAGAACAAAAGGGAACTAAGCCAGAGGCTTGGTCCCGGGCTGAGGATGCTGGGAAGGTCCTGGAGGGTTTGAAGTGCTACTTGGAACTCAACTTCAGTGACAAGGAGTCCTGAAGGCTCCCCTGCAGATGTGTTTGCTATGACCAAAGCAGCTCTGTAACTGCTAAAGGATGGACCGCAGCAGAAGGGGGCTGAAAAAAACAAAACAAAACAAAACTGCTTTCCCTTTCCCTAGACTATGAGAGGGCAGGGGGGCAGGCTTCCTGGGAGAAATAATGTCAGTGCAGAATGGAGTGCGTTCTGGGCAGAGGTTTGCCCCTCTCTGCTAATAGCGTGTTAGTGCGGGCTCTTTCTTCCTTTCTCTTTTCTTTTTTGAGACAGAGTTTCTCTATGTAGTCCTGGATGTTCTCGAACTCTTATACACAAGGCTGGCTTTGAACTCACAGAGAACCGCTTGCCTCTGCCTCCCATGCGTGGGATTAAAGTCGTAGCAACCACACCTGGCCCGGAGCCATCTCTATTCAGTGCAGGTAACTACAATACAAATCCCTGGCCAAAGGGTTTGATCCGGGTTTTTCAAATTAACTTGGACCAGGAACAGAAGACCAGACCAAGACTCTGGTTCTGCCTGTTGGACCAATCTTTTGCCCTTTCTGCACCTCAGTTTACCGATTCAAGTGAGGAGATCGACATCATGCTCGAAAGCCCCTTCCTCCTAGCTGTTTCTTGCGAGGGGACTTAGAGAAACAAGTACTCATGCTCTGGGGAGCCTGAAGGGCTCCCAGCTGTGGAGCAAGGCGCCAGAGAGCTGGCGGGAGCTGGAGCAACAGTCACTCCTGGCGCCTCCTGACCATACCGGCGGCACAGAGAGCGTGGCATCCACCCAGGGACTGAGGAGCAGGCCAGGTGGGGTCGGCTCGCCAGCCGAGAAAGAACGTTTGCCAGGGACACGCCCCACACTTGCGCCTTGAACTGAGGACCTCTGGTTGCAAGTAAGGGAACACGAGAAGACTACAAGCCTCTTAAAAGAAGAGGCGTGGCCTGCGACGTTGTCAAGGGCTCAGGGAGGTGGGCACAGAACCCGACAGGATTACGTAATGGTGCAAAAGCTGGCGCCAGAATCGGGTGGCTCCGCCCAAGGCGTGGCCAACGAGCCAAATTCCCGGAGCTACAGCAGTTTTAAAGGTTGCAAAACCGCGCAATTGCCCGCCCGGGTTTTCTTACAGTTCCGCCCGTGGTAGGGCGTGGCCAAGGAGGCGAGCTCGCAGAGGCACGCAAAGTGGGAATTACGTTGTGATGCAGGAGGCGGTCCCGGAGTGCCCCTGGGCTCCGCAAAAGTGTGGCCAAGGAGTCCATCTCCGGGTGCCTGACAGTGGCTACGGCGGTTGAGTGATGGTGCAGAGAACACGCCAGTGGGGTGGTCCCGCCCAGGACGTGGCAGGGGCTCACAAGTCTGAAGTGGCTTGTATATTGCCCAAGAGGAGGGACCAGTTTCAAGTAGCGCTACCCAGGGTCCTGGTCAGGAACGCAGTGTCTGCAGGAATTGCGTAACGGTGCAAGGGGGGGAGGGCTAGTGTCGTATGGCTACGCCCAGCCTGTAACCAAGACAGATAGTGTCCTACAGACCGGGCGCAAAGTGGCTGCAGGAAATGCGTAACGTGCAAGGGCTTGGGCCAGCACTTCTGACGGCTCCGCCCAAGAAGATCCTGCATTGGGAGGGGGCTGAACAGAGCTCGGGGAGTACGTTAGGCCACGTGACCTAAAGTGGCGCCTCAATGGGGGGCGGGGGATAGGCGGAGCCCTAGATGGAATAGACAGGGCTCTGGGAGGCGGAGTGTTCGCTGGACAGCCCTAGGAAGCACGCTTTGCCGGCTGTGGGCATGCTCCGCTGGGCACGAGCGTGGAGGGTCCCCAGTGGGACACTCGGTCCCTCCTCTCCCAGGCGTTCGGCGGTTCCCGTCACGTTCCGTAGCAGCCTCAGTAGTGGCCAAGGAAACGCCGATCCCAGGTCAGTCAAGGACACCGGGAGGGTGGCCCTCCACTGGTCCACTCCGCACGCGGCCCAAACGGCCCCGCCCCTCCTTTGGCCTCGCCCCTTTTCTCCCTCACTCTCTCCCCACCCCCTTACTCTATGGTGGCCCCCACCTTCTAGGCCGCTGCCGCTGTCCTATAATCTTCTAAATGGAGACGCGACACTCCCAGCCATCGTCATTTTGCATGGACTCTTCGGCAGCAAAACCAACTTCAACTCCCTCTCCAAGGCGATGGCTCAGAGGACCGGCAGGAGGGTGAGCTTCCGGGTGGGGCGGCGCATGGGTGGGCGGGGACTAAGGGCTGAGCGCGTGGACCTAGTTTCAATCACTCAGGTCTGGGCTCTTGCTGATAAATGCAAAGTTTCAGTGCCCAGTAAACCGGAAAAGATTTATAAAGAGGCCTGGTCCTGCAGGATGCCCCACAGTTAGTCCCTTTACGTTACCGATCTCCACCTGTCTCTTTGTCAGGTCCCAAAGAAACTCGGGACTATTTTGTGGTACCTACTAGCATACCAAAGCACACTCTAGCTTCCCGGCTTCCTCAGTACCTGTGGCACCTTTCTGCTCTCCCACCCCCACCCCTTACCATAAACCTTCCAGCCCAGAGCCTTTGCTTCCCCCAGCTTCTCTTTCCTCTATAACCCAGCCATTTAAGCCGTCTGCTCTCTTGGTACTCCGATCCTCTTTTGGTCCGCGTGCCCTCTCTAACTCTGACCTCCACATGTACACCCTGGCATGTGCTTGCACAAACATAACTTGCACGCGTACATACATGCATACATGTGTGTATATAATAAAATAAAGATATATATTACATAGAAACTAAGGAAGTTGCTCAAGATTGACCTCTGGCCTCCACATGTACTTGAAAAATGTTCGCTCGCGTACACGCGCATGTGCACGCGCGCGCGCGCACACACACACACACTCACGCACACTTATGTGTCCAGACTTCTCTTCCTGACTGCTCCATCGTCCTACCAGGCTTTTCGTTGTCTGTAATCAGAGTAACACCATCCCCGTTTCACCCCCATCCCAGGTGGTGACCGTGGATGCTCGGAACCACGGCGACAGCCCCCACAGCCCAGATGCAAGCTATGAGGCCATGAGTCAGGACCTTCAGGGCCTTCTCTCACAGCTGGGTCTGGTGCCCTGCGTCCTTGTTGGCCACAGCATGGGAGGAAAGACAGCCATGCTACTGGCACTGCAGAGGGTGAGCTACACCTATCTGGGTCCTCGTAATGCACTCTAAGCCTTAAGTATCTCGTTGATAACGTGGGACTCCTTTGCGCCCAGAAACTCAGTTTGTCTGGAACCTTCTCTGGTCTGATTCTGTCCCACAGCCAGATCTTGTGGAACGACTGGTTGCTCTAGACATAAGCCCGGTAGGAACCACACCTGGATCTTACCTTGGAAATTTCATAGCAGCCATGAAGGCTGTTGAGATCCCAGAGAAGGTGCCGCACTCCCAGGCCCGAAAACTGGCAGATAAGCAGCTTAGCTCCGTTGTCAAGGTGACGCACACTCCCCGCCCCCCCCCCTTCCCCATGATGTTGTGGACTAAGATGTGTCAAGAGGAAAAAGTGGTGGGTGGGCCTCACAGGGAGCCCCTTCACAGCCGCCAGATCTCCCCACAGGAAGTGAGCGTCCGGCAATTCCTCCTCACTAACCTGGTGGAGGTGGATGGGCGCTTCTCCTGGAGAGTGAACCTGGATACTTTAGCTCAGCACTTGGACAAGATTCTGACCTTCCCTCAGCAACTTGAATCCTACTCGGGGCCAACTCTCTTTCTGCTTGGTGGAAATTCTCCATATGTACAGTAAGCCGGTGTGAGACCATAGGAGGGGGCATGTTTTGCCCACCCCCAGCTGTGGGAGCCTGCGTGGGTGGATGGGGGGGGGGCTTGGGCGTAGGGATCAGGTATCTGGGAGCTTGGCAATGCCCCTGGGCATGACGGCTCATGCAGCTCCCATTCTCTCCTGTTCTCCCCCTCCCCTTCTCCCTCTCCCCCCTACTACCTCTCCACTGCCTTCCTTAACCCCATCTCCACTGGCTTCACTCTGGTGGCCAGACCTAGCCACCACTCAGAGATTCGGCGGCTCTTCCCTCAAGCCCAGTTTCAGACCGTGCCTAATGCTGGCCACTGGGTCCACAGCGACAAACCCCAAGACTTCATGGATGCTGTCATCAGCTTCTTGGCTTAAGAAGTAGCTCCTTGGAGAAGCAGCCAGGGGACGCTAGGCTTGGGATCTGTGCCACCTGTCCCTTGCTTCTGCACAGAAAAACTCAGGGGCACTGAGAGGGTCCAGGGGTACAGAAGTGGTCTGACACTTTAATGAATAAAGACGGTTCTCTTAAAGACCTAGATCCATTTTCACCACCGTCGCCCCCACTGACCCCGGGAGAGTTGGATCCAGGAACTCCTGCCCGTGCTTGTCTTCTCCTGTGCTCGCAGAGTGCCTCTGGACTCTCCCTGCAGCTGACTCCGCACCCGCTCCCGAACCATATGCTGCATGTCTTCCTGGGCACAGGAGAGAGAGAGCCGGTCCGAGGCAATCCCTGGGGATGGAGGGGCGTCTTCCAAGTTTCCCGCGTCAGAGGCCCCACCCTACCTCCCAGGCCTCCACCTCCTGTTTCAGCCTCAGTTTCTCTTGCAGGACCTCCAGCAGCTGAGCCTCCACTGTGCGCAACCTGGCTCGACAGGAATCCAGTTCCTCTTCCACCGCTCGCTTCCTGCAGGCGGCAGGGAAGGGTGGGAGGGCGCTGTTCCAGTGGCTGCCTTCTGCAGATATCTGGAGTCCCCTTCCTCTCCTCTAGGAGGAGTCTCCCCACTTCCTCCTCCCCCACCCCCACCCCCCACCCGGAGTTTCTCTCACTTAGCAATGGCTTCATCCCTCTCTTGCAGTACTTGCTCCAGGGAAGGCTCTGCCCGGGTGTCCCCCAGTGCTCCTGCCGCTTGGGATTCTGGGTTCTGTTGGAGGGTGATGGATGAGGAGGCAGTGACCTGGGGCTTGTCAGAATGAGAAGCCTCACCCTGGGTCCTTCTGCTCTGCCCCTACGCAGCCTTATGCTATTTCCACTCAGTCTTATCACCCTTTGCCTCCAGGGGGTGCTGTGCCCACATCTTGTAAAGCCTCAGGGGACCCTTAGTCTGGCTAACTGGGAAGTAGACCAGGGGACTTTGGGTCTTATTAAGGAATGGCCTGATTCAGCAGAATGGACAGTGTTTTAAGCTCCCGCGGAGAAAGGGTTTCCCAAACAGCCCTATGGAAATAAAACTGAGCGGTCTGGGGACGCTTACCTTTCTATGCTCTTAGAGAGTCAAGGCCTAGTGACTGAGACTCTTGTCAGTTGGTTGAGGCTAGCAGACTGAGCCCTTTGCCCTTCCAGGCAGGGCACTCCCTAGCAGACTCCACCTACCGGGAGGAGAGCCTGGGGCAAGGAGCAAGTGCACTTCCCTCTTACACCTTGGAAGGCCCCAAGCCTTTTCCCCAAGTCTTGCCGGCCGTCGCCTCCAGGGGGCGCTCCACGCGTGTCTCACAATAGCCAAGGAAGGACAGACCACCTAGGTTTAGTTCAGCGGTAAGACTGAGCACGAGGCAGTCCCCCAGCACGAGGGGGCAACTCTTTGCTCGCTCTTCAAGGAATCTTTTGCCCCCCGAATCTTTACCGTACCTCAGGAGGAAAAAAAAAAAACGAAACCCAAGGCATAAGGCATGGTTAGTTTCTCTGTGTCAGCCTGGCTATCCTCTGTACACCAGGCTGGCCTTGAACTCCACCTGCCTCTGCCTTCTGAATGCTGGAATTAAAGGCATGTGCTACCACTGCCCGGTTCATTACCAATAGCTTGAATAATTCCCTTTATGCTAAACTAGTATACCCCAAACATGCAATCCCTGGGAAGCCATCTAACTGAACCACTGCATTTTCAAGCTAAGGGACTTTTGTTTTGAGACAGGATTTCTCTGTGGCTTGACTCTAAAATGTCTAATCCCTGTTGGGAATAGAAAATACTTTTGAGATTTTGAGTCTCTCTCCCTCTCTCTCTCTCTGTTCTGCTGCCTAGTCATGCCCCATGCTGCGTACCCTAATCTAGGGATTCTAGGCAGATGTTCTACCACTGAGCCACGCTCCCAGCCCCTCCCTGGGGGATTCTAGGCAGGGGCTCTATTAGTGAGCCACGCCCTCAGCCCATAGTATACCTTTTTTTTTTTTTTTTTTTTTGGTTTTTCGAGACAGGGTTTCTCTGTATGCCCTGGCTGTCCTGGAACTCGCTCTGTAGACCAGGCTGGCCTCGAACTCAGAAATCCGCCTGCCTCTGCCTCCCAAGTGCTAGGATTAAAGGCGTGCGCCACCACCGCCCGGCGATAGTATACCATTTTGTATAAGGGACTTGAGCATCTCAGCATCCTTGAGTTGGATAGTGGTACAGATTTTTTTTTCTAATTTTGGAGATGGGGTGAAACAGGGTTTCTCAGTGTAGCCTTGGCTATCCTCTGTAGACCAGACTGACCTTGAGTTTGGAGGAACCTCTGTCTCCTGAGTGCTAGGATTAAAGGTGCCTGGCTCCTGTTCTATTTATTTATTTTAAAGAATTATTTATTTTATGTATATGAGTACACTGTAGTTGTCTTTTGACACACCAGAAAAGGACATCAGATCCCATTACAAATGGTTGTAAGCCACCATGTGGTTGCTGGGAATTGCACTCAGGACCTCTGGAAGAGCAGTCAGTGCTCTTAACCACTAACCACTGAGCCATCTCTCCAGTCCTCCCCCCCCCCCGCCCCCTTTTTGAGACAGGGCTTTTAATTTTTTTGTTTGTCAGGCATGGTGGTTCACACCTTTAATCTCAGCACTTGGGAGGCAGAGGCAGGCAGATCTCACAGTTTGAGGGCCACCTGGTCTACAGAGCTACTTCCAGGACAGCCAGGGCTACACGGAGAAATCCTGTCGGGGGAGGGCAGAGGGGGACCTAGTTCAGCATCTCAGTAGCTAGTGTCAGCTCAGACTTCGAGAGTTTGATACCAGACCATTTATTATAGGCATAAACACAGTACAATTTTTTTGGGGGGGGTTCCCTGGTGTTGCATAAGTCCATGTTCACGAGGAGGCAAAATTACATTGAAATTCTTCTCAAAAAGTTTATGGAAGATGCATTCTAAAGATAGGACATATGTGTTATCTTTTTCTCCCTCTTCTGAATTCTGTGGGCACCTGGTGTATCTGGTAAAACGCTCATACACATTAAAAAGGAAGGGAATTGCTTTTCCTCATGCCATATGGAGAACATTCCTTTCCAGCCCAGTGGCTAAGAGTCCTCCTTGCAGAGGACCAGAGTTCAGTTCTCAGCAGGCTTGTCCGGTGGCTCGAAACTGCGTACTTGCAGTTCCAGAGGATCCGATGCCTCCAAGGACATCCATGTACATAATAAGCACCTTGGGGGTGTAGCTCAGCAGTAGAGCATCTGCCTAGAATCCCCCCTAGTGAGGGATGGCTTTGCAGTAGCGTGCATGTATGAGGCTCTAGGTTTTATCTTCAACACTCAAACACACACACACACACACACACACACACACACACACACACACACACAGGGGGAGAAGGCTTCCTCTTTCTTCTCCAAGCGCATACAGCCCCTATACTTCTCTGTTACCCTCTTGTCACTGACAGCGAGGGTGTCACTGCCAGGGTGTCTCTGCCACCAGCTGGAGAGCTTCTGAAAGGAAGGCGGCAAGACAAGCAAAGCAGTACCACCCTTAGCCTGAAGGTGGCAGCAGCTTCCAAGAACAAAGATTCCACGAGCTGCCCCTACACCTCCAGTGTGTGAAATGGAAACCCTGCCCAGGGTGCTTGGCAATTCCCAAGGTTCCTTTGTAAAAATATCTGTTCATCTGACCCTGCATATGTTTTCTGCCCACTCTATCGACACCTCTGGAATCAAGAGACACTACCCAGTGTGGGTGGTGGTGGCAGCGTCTCTGGCCTGTAATCCCCGCATTGGAGGGGTGGGGAACCGAGGAATTAAAGGTCATCCTTGGTTACATATCAAGCTAAAGGCCGTGGCAGGCATAGCGGCCACGCCTTTAATCCTAGAATTCAGAGACAGAGACCAGAGACCAGCCTGGTCTACACAGCGAGTTCCAGAATAGCCAAGGCTACACAGAGAAACCCTGTCTCAAAAACCCAAAAGAAAGGAAGAAAGGGAAGGAAGAAAAGAAAGGAGTAAGAGGCTAACCTGGGGTAAATGACACACCAACTCTGCAGATGTTTTCCAGCCTAACCCTCATCTGAATTTCAGGGCACAATTGTCTGCTGGCTTTCCCTTGGAACTGTGATGGGGAGCTCAAATTTAAGAATACCAACCACTGTCCAATTATCCTTTACCCTGCAGCATCACAGGCTCTCTCCCTCCCCTCCCCTCCTCCTCCTCCCTGTCTCTCCCGCCCAGTGAGATAGGCACCCTAAATGTCCTTGGCTGTTCTGGAACTCACTGTGTAAACAAAGCTGAACTTGAACTAGGGTGCTGTCCTTCTGCATTTGCCTTCCCGGCATTGAGGTTAAAGGTGTGAGCCACACAGAGTTTTATTTTGAATTTTAAGTACATGGGCATTTTGTCTGATGTCTACGGAGGCCGGAAGAAGGTCTCAGATCCCCTGTGGGATCTCAGATACCCTTCCTTGTGGGAGCTGAGAACTAAACCCAGGTCTTCTGAAAGATCAGCAGGTGTTTTTTTTTTAAATCTATCTATCTATCTATCTATCTATCTATCTATCTATCTATCTATCTATTGGGTTTTTTTTTCAAGACAGGGTTTCTCTGTGTATTCATTTTTTTTTTATCGATTCATTTATTCATTTTGAGACAGGGTTTCTCTGCATAGCCCTGTCTGTCATGGAACTCACTCTGTTGACCAGTCTGGCCTCAAACTCAAAAATCTGTCTGCTGAGTGCTGGCATTAAAGTCGTGTGCCACCACTGTTTGGTTTTGTTTGCTTTTAGTCTGTGCACATAAGCGTGGGTGCCAATGGAAGCCAGAGCTGTTTTATCCCCTGGGGTTGCAGTTACAGGTGCCTGTGAATCACCCATGTTTTATTGGGGATTGAACTCAGCTCCTCTGTAAGCAGTACTCTCTGTTAACCACTGAGCCATCTCTCTAGGTCCTGGACCACTTTAAAATAATCACACACACTCACTCACAAACTATAATAAAAGCATCTATCTATCTACTATCTATCTATCTATCTATCTATCTATCTATCTATCTATCTATCTATCAAATTTTCGAGACAGGGTTTCTCTCTATAGCCCTGGCTGTATTCTGGAACTTGCTTTGGTAGACCAGGCTGCCTCGAACTCACAGAGATCCACCTACCTCTGTCTCCCAAGTGCTGGAACTAAAAGGCATGTGCCACCACTGCCTAGCAAAGCTTTTTATTTTTTTTGGTTTTTCGAGACAGGGTTTCTCTGCGTAGCCTTGGCTGTGCTGGAACTCACTCTGTAGACCAGGCTGGCCTCGAACTCAGAAATCCACCTGCCTCTGCCTCCCAAGTGCTGGGATTAAAGGCGTGCGCCACCACCGCCCGGCTGCAAAGCTTTTTTTAAAAAAAACAAAACAAAACAACCATTATTCAAATACTGAGTTCTGTTGGCTCCACCTTCAGTAGATATCTACAATACAGCTCTTTCTTTCACCATGGTCACAGTTGTCTGTCACCTGCCTTCAGGACACATCCTATGTATGTTCCTGTGCCTGTCCTCAGCCCCTGTCAGCCTGTTCTAACCTGAAACAATCCTGTTAAAGCCAATGGTGGAGACTGTGCATGGCTCTTCTGCTCCCGTGCCCACCAGCAACAGCCTAATTCCTCCCTAGACTCTGGCCTCATTTCTTCCACAGTCTTCCTCACTGACGTTCCCACACGCATGCTAGACACACTTCCTAGTCATTGCTATTGTTCACTCTGTTCCCTCAACCCCAAGGGCTCTTCCCTACATGGTTTATCACCCCCACCCCCACCCCCTGAAATTTCTTCAAAAGCTGTCTTCTCAGCAGAGACCATTAATTTCAAGTGGGAGCGGACTGGGCATGATGTTGCATGCCTTCAGTCCCACCTAGCATTGGGAGGCAGAGGCCAGGGTTCTTTACGAGTTTGGGGTCAGCCTGCTCAACATAGCAAGTTCCAGGCCAGTCAAGGCTACATGGTGAAACCAGGAAGTCCCTGGGCTACATCGTGAGATTCACTTTGGGCTACATGAGTCATTGATTGATTGATCGATCGATCAATTGATTTTGTTTTAGTTTTGGAGGCAATCTCTGTGTGTAGCACTGGTTGTCCTGGAACTTGCTCTGTATGTAGATCACGCTGATCTCAAACCCAGTGTCCCTCTCTGTCTGCCTAAGGAGTGCTGGGATAAAAGATGTGCCCCACCATGCCTCCTAGTTGAGACTCTGAGTTAAAGAAGATAAACATCAAAAGGAACTGGACAGGTAGGGGGTGGGTGGGTTGTGGGGAGGTAGGCTCAGTCTGTGAAGTGCTTGTTTTGAAGTGTAAGGATCAGTTTGATCATCAAAACCCATTTGAGAAAACTAGGCATGGTGGCAGGTCCTTGTAGGCACAGTGCTGGGGAGGTGGAGGCAGGAGGATCCCTGGCCTGACAGTATCACCCGCATAGTCCCAGAGCAATGACCAACTCTATCTCAAACGTGTGTATATGGCAGGGTGGGATGGCGGCTGGGGGTGGGGTGACTGGAGAATTGGCTCAGCAGTTAAGAGCACTGTCTGCTCTTGCAGAAGACCAGGGTTCAACTCCTAGCACCCACACGGCAGCTCAGAACTGCCGGTTCTCCAGTCCCAGGGAATGGATGCTCTCGTTCAGCCTCCTTGAGCACCAGGCAGGCATGTGGTGCCCATGTATACCTGCACACAAAATACCCATACACACTTTTTTTCTGAGACAGGGTTTCTCTGTGTAGCCCTGGCTGTCTCAGAACTAGCTCTGTAGCCCAGGCTGGCCTCCAACTCAGAAATCCACCTGCCTCTGTTTCCCAAGTGTTGAGATTAAAGGTATGCACCACCACATAAAATAAATATTTTTTTAAAAAGACAAAAGCAAGTTTGCACAGAGATAGAAATTATATAATAAAGGATGCTTTAAAAAAAAAACCTGAAGAACGATAACTGAGGATCATCTCAGGCCTTCACACAAACCACTCTACACACACACACACACACACACACACAGAGAGAGAGAGAGAGAGAGAGAGAGAGAGAGAGAGAGAGAGAGAAGAGAAGAGAAGAGAAGAGAAGAGAAGAGAAGAGAAGAGAAGAGAAGAGAAGAGAAACAGAGGACAGAGGGAGTTTAAATTATAATATTCAAGCTAGGAGTCCTGCCTGGTGTGTCTGTAATTCCCATCCCTTGGGAAGCTAAGACAAGGTGATTGTATCAAGTTTGGGGCTAGTATGAGTGGGCTACATAGTGAGTTCTAGGCCAGCCTCAGTTATATAAAGAGGGTTACATAACCCTCTCTAGAGGTTAGGAATGTAACTCCATGGTAGAGTTCCTTAGAATCCCCCAGTGAAGGGCTGGGGACATGGCTCAGTGGTAGAGCCCCTGCCTAGAATCCCCCAGTGAGGGGCTGGGGGCGTGGCTCAGTGGTAGAGCCCCTGCCTAGAATCCCCCAGGGAGGGGCTGGGGGCGTGGCTCAGTGGTAGAGCCCCTGCCTAGAATCCCCCAGGGAGGGGCTGGGTGCGTGGCTCAGTGGTAGAGCCCCTGCCTAGAGTCCCCCAGGGAGGGGCTGGGGGTGTGGCTCAGTGGTAGAGCCCCTGCCTAGAATCCCCCAGTGAGGGGCTGGGGGCGTGGCTCAGTGGTAGAGCCCCTGCCTAGAATCCCCCAGGGAGGGGCTGGGGGCGTGGCTCAGTGGTAGAGCCCCCCCCAGTCTAGAATCCCCCAGGGAGGGGCTGGGGGCGTGGCACTATGGCTCTAAAGTATTCAACAATCAATAAAAAGGAAAGAAAAGAAAAAAGAAAGTAAAGGAAAAAGAAGAAAAACAGTTTAGAGGGAAGTGCACACTTTCATTTCTTCATTCATTTTTCATGCTGATATTTAATATGTCTGCATGAGTGATGTTGGCAAGATAGCACAGCTTCTTTCCGGAAGCAGCTGTTTCTCATCTTCCTGAAGCCTCACCCCACAGCCAGATACTGAGTTCTGAGGACATAGCCGTGACCTCCTCCACTCCTATATACAGGAAATCCACTGGATCGGGGCTAGACAGCTTCCCCTGTCAGTCGCATGGGCCTGTGGAGGACAGAGGGAAGAGATGTGCAAAGTATGCTGGTGCACTGCGTGGCATCTGTACTCCCAGCACTCAAGAGCCTGAGGCAGGAGGATCTTAATTTTGAAGCTAGCCTGGGTTATATAACATAATATATCCCAGGCTAGCCTGAGCAGTGTGAGGCACTGTCTGCAAATATAAAGAAACAAAAATGCTGAACTTGTAATTCAGTTGGTAGACCGCTAGGCTAGCATGCATGAAGCCCTAGGTTTCCTCCACAGCTCTGCATAAAATGGGAAAGGCGGCACACATCTGTAATGCCAGCACTTGGGAGACAGACTGCAGACAGGTGTTCTCTGAGTCAAACTTCCACCGTTCCAGATTATCCCAGATGGCCCAGTAGAGCATTGATCTTTCCTCAGAGAAGGAGGGAGCAGAAAGGTTCGTGAGACCCTCACTTGAGTATCCAGGCACCCCTTCCAACCAGTTGTATACAATTCTGCATTGTGGTACATGGGGGTGATGCTTTAGGGAGGGGCTAGAGTGGGGAGACCTAGGGGAAGGGGTTCCATCCATGCAACCATAGAAAAATCACTTGAGGGACATCTTCGTCAGGGTTTCCATTGCTATGAAGAGATACCATGACCATGGCAATTCTTATGAACTAAAACATTCGATTGAGGCTGGCTTACAGTTTCAGAGGTTCAGTCCATTACCATCATGGTGGGAAGCGTGGCTGCATGCAGGCAGATGTGATGCTGGAAATGTGGTTCTACATCGTGATCTGCAGAGGAAAACTCTTAACCACCCTGGGCATAGTTTGAGCATATATAACCTCAAGGCCCACCTCCACAGACACACTTCCTCCAACAAGACCACACATCCTAATAGAGCCACTCCCTGTGGATCTGTGGGGACCATTCCTATTCAAACCACCGTGGGAGTGGGGGTAGGTTGATGAAGCATCCATACACCTGGAAGAGACCCCTGACCAATGCTCTATAAGTAAGGTCAATGGTAGCCCAGAGAGAAATTTGTTTGCATCATACTTAGTTTGTTTAGGGGACCTTCGAGTAGGGGAATGAATCTTAGTAATACAGAAACAGGAAAATCAGGGATTCAAGATCATCTTCAGCTACATAGCAAGTTTGAGGCCAATCTGGAATACAAGAGACCTTTTATTTAAACACACGCATGTGCATGCACCACACACACACACACACACACACACACACACACACACGATAAGATGGGCTCATTGAGTAAAAGCACTTGGTTGCCAAGTCTGATGACCTGGATTGATCCCAGAGACCCACATGGCAGAAGCAGAGAACTGACTCCAGCGAGTTGTCCTGACCTTGCTGTGTAAGCTGTGGCATTGTCATGCAGACAAATAAATGATGCAACAAATATTAAAAATAAAATATAGCATAATGTTGATGTCTAGACAACTGGAAAGGATATGGCTCTCTCCCGCGCCAGGACACATTTGTCTCCTGTCAGATTTTTCTAGGGACGGAGGGAAGGCTGAGCCTGCTTGCCTGTCAGCCAGCCATCTAACCTGCACTGAAAGTCTGGGAGAAGTGCCAGGCCCAGACACACTGGGCAGCAGGTGGCTGGATCGGATCCAGAACCGTGCCTTAGTAACCCTAGTGTACAAGGGGGTGTCGGTGTGCTTGGCTTGGGGTCAAGAAAGCCTGAGAACACTTATACAAAAAGGGGGCCTGACAGATGCAGAGGGTGAGTGAGTGTGTGTGTGTGTGTGTGTGTGTGTGTACTCTGTAACAAGATGCTCGCAGGGGGCTAAAAGGTACAAGTCAGCCAACCGGCACAGCGTTCACATTGCTCTGCAGGTACTGCCAAGATCTTTCCACTAGGCCTGGGTCTGAGCAGCCTATGGCTTCTACGCAGGAAATAAGATGTCAGGCTTGGCATTTGAACTCTGGGTGGAGGCATGAAGGGGTGGGGGCGGCAAGCCTTTTTTATTTTTAAGTATCTTAAACATTTTTTTTTTTGTTTTTCGAGACAGGGTTTCTCTGTATAGCCCTGGCTGTCCTGGAACTCACTCTGTAGACCAGGCTGGCCTCGAACTCAGAAATCCGCCTGCCTCTGCCTCCCAAGTGCTGGGATTAAAGGCGTGCGCCACCACCGCCCAGCTTATCTTAAACATTTTTATCTATCTATCTATCTATCTATCTATCTATCTATCTATCTATTGTGTGCAAAGAGAAAGTCAGTCATCTTGAATCCAGCAGGTGAGCTGAGAAACCCTGGGGAGAGTAAGGAGGCAGTGTCCCAGTCTGGGGATGGGAGGATGCTCAGAGAGGTGGGAAGGCTTAGAACTGACCACTATGGAATGAAATTTTATTTTATATTCAACCGTTCATGTGCTGCCTGCTTCCTTTGTGCACATGTGTGAGCCGTAGAGCTCACATACGTGGAGTTCAGGACAATTTACAGGACTCACTTTTCTTTAGTCTCGTGGGTCCCAGGGATAGAACTCCGATCTCTTGTTTGTTTGGTTTTTTTTTTGTTGTTGTTATTTTTCAAGACGGGGTTTCTCTGTGCACCTTCGTCTGTCCTGGAATCCGTTATGTAGGTCAGGCTGGCCTTGAACTCAGAGATCTGCTTACTAGGATTAAAGACTTGTGCCACCACCGCCGCGCTGGAACTCAGATCTTAGTGGAAAGCATCTTTACCTGTTCAGCCATGTCGGGACAGGATGAAGGCAGATTTTGACTTGGGGAAGAGAGGGAATGCTGGAGGTCAGTTCAAGAAGGGATTTTCAAACCTGGCATCGAGGCTCATGTCTGCAAATCCTGTACTCCTGTGACTGAGTTGAACTCCTACCGGAGTTCAAGGTTAGCCTGGGCTACACAGTGAGACTATCCTGAAACAAAGTGGGAAGGGTTCCACTCCAGCAAATCCAGGGGATAGGAAGGACTCTGATGGTCAGTATCCCGGGTCTAGATAATGGGCGGCTGAGCAGAGGTGGGGGCTGGGCCAGAGGAGGGCCAGGGAGTTGGAGCCGAACCGAGACAGAGATCACTGGTTGACGCGTGGAGGAGGAACCAGGTCCTAAGGGCTGGGTTTGTACCCCTTTGCGCTCCCCGGGGGCGGAACCCTGGGCGGGATCTATCCGGGCGTGGAAGGATGATGGGCGTGGCCAGCCGGGGTTGGGCTTGGGGGTCCCAGGGACAGGGGCGGGGCGCGGGCTGGCGCTGCGCAGCCGCGGGGCGGCATCCGCGCATGCGGGGCTTACTCAGTTGCAGCCGGCGCCTACTGCCACTCCCGGGAGCATGAAGGACCGAACCCAGGAGCTCCGCACGGTGAGTCCGATCCCCGCGCGCCTCTCACCCCGCACCTTGTAATTCTCCACTTGGTTCCGGCATGCCACCGGGGCGCCCACAAGGAGCCGGAGGGAGCCTTGCAAGCCTGGGAGACCCCCGAAACCTCATGGGAATCCTACCCTCCGATCTACTTCTGGTCACGGACTCGAGCCCTTCAGCACCGGGATTGATGGCTAGAACCTGGGGTTTTGAGGAACTTTTCGGGGCGCTTCTGTTTGGGGGCGATTGGAGAGCTGTTAAGGGGTTTCGGTGGCGGGATGCAAAATCGTGACCTGTTCTCCGCCCGTTTGTCACCGTCCTTGCACTGTCCCCTGGAGGCTGAGCCTCTCGTCTCCCTCCCACCCCCCTGCTCAGAGTTCCCCTCCCAACCCCATCCTTGGGCGCGCTGGGGAAACGAGGCCACCGGGTGGGGGTGGCCAATGCGGGAGCCGTCTCTTGGGGCTCCCCATCACCTGTGGCTCCCATCACCTGTGGCTCCCGATCCACCCTTGTCGCTTTAGAGATCCCCGGCTTGCCATGGATTAAAGGACTCAACCATATCTACCCTCGGTCCACCTCTGGGCTTGTGGGCAACCCACCTGCCATTGCCCAGACCCTTCCCGGATTTCCAGGTCTAACTGCAACCTGAGTCTATTTTCCTACCTGTGTGACGGAGGCCTCTGGGGTGTGGCTCTTAGGGCGGGGTTTCAAGTAGAAGGCTGTAGAAAGGTTCTAAGTCAGAGCCCATGATCCTTCCATCGTGAGACCCCAGTCGCCTACTTTTAACACACAGGGGAGTGTCCTTCCTCTGGCCTCAGACCATTGACAGAAATTAAGCTCTCCCGTGGGAGGGCTGAATAAGGGCGCTTTATCAGGTTGTCTTATGTGATTCCTCAGCAAGTCCCACCCGTTGATTTCTGGGTGCCCCCTGCCCCCCGCAAGCTGGGTGGTTTCCTAGATCCCTCCTCTTGTGCTCCACTTACAACCCTTCATAGAAAGTTTTGTTTGGGGGCTTTTGACTTAATGACTGTGATTTCTGCCTAGCTTCCCCATTTGTGCCTGGATCCCCTACCATAATGCCAGCCATATCTGTGCTCTCCAGTCTAGCCTTCATCCGGTCTCCGACCTACAAGCGACCCCCACATGCCTTCAGACCTGTATTATTCTTGGCTGGGTGCCCAGTGCCTCATCTATTTCAAAGGAAATAGACATCCTTTCATGTCATATATAGTGTTTAAATACTTCCCCACCCGCCTCTTGTCGCTGCCCTCAAGTTTCCGGTGTTTTTATGTTTTTTTGTTGGTGGTGGTGGTGTTTTTTTTAAATGTAAAAGCTTTCTCTGTAGCCCAGGCTGGCTTGGGATTATGTAGCCCTGTTGGGTCTTAAACTCAAAGCAATCCTCCTGCCTCAACTTCATGAGCGCTGAGATGACAGCATGCACCATTGTGTCAGACTGGTGCCAAATCGAATCAGATAGCACGTCCAGGTGATAGATGGCAGCAAGGTCATGTCCATGTTGGGGCACCTGGTGACTGTCGTGAGCATATGAGGGAACCAAGAGCCTGTGAACACCGGCCTTTCCGCACGGTAGCAGCCTTCCACACTGAAGCAACCTTTCCGTACGGTAGCAGCCTTCTCCCTCTCTGCTAAAGCTGAAACTGAGGTACAGCAAAAGTGGCCCGCTTGGTTGTTGGAGGAGCCGCTGGTCGATCAGGATCAGACAGCTTGGGTCGTAAAAAGCTTGAACCTAGAGCTATGCCCCCAACACTGTCCTGGGTAGCCTCGCATAGAGATGACAAACTTGACTTCAAACTAATGCTACATGCATTCTGCCCAACCCAGACATCAGAACCACTGGAGACGGTCCTCTCAGCTAGCAGGTCTTGTCCGGGGTTGGGGGGCAGGTGTCCTAACTGTTCCAAGCATGGCTGAGATCAAATAGGCTTGGGGGCCGCTGCCATTCTTAGAAATCCCTTGTTTGTCAGGCAGTGGAGGTGCATGGCTTTAATTCCAACATTTGGGAGGCAGAAGCAGGTGGATTTCTGAGTTCGAGGCCAGCCTGATCTACAGAGTGAGTTCCTGGACAGCCAGGGCTATACAGAGAAACCCTGTCTCCAAAAACAAAAAAAAAAAAAAAAGAAAAGGAAGAAAAAAGAAGAAAGAAAGAAAGCAAGTCCTTGTTCTTCTGTCCTGGAGTTCCAGTTTGTGTAAGATGCAAAGAGGACACTCGGAACTAGAAAGGCAGCTCGGCCTGTAGACATTTGCGGGGTGAGGGGACACCTGTCAATCATGTCAGCACTCCCCGGGTGGAGGCGGAAGGACCCTCAGTTCACCTTCGTTCTTAGCCTCAGGGATTTTGATGCTATGTAGCATGGGATCCACGAGAAATGAAAAAGGGGGAAACTCAGCGCCCAGCTTCTTGGGGCTGGAGGAGAGGTCCTCAGACTTCCTACTGTGACCGGGTTTTTCAGGAGCCCCTGAGAGTCACCAGGGATGGAGACACAAGGTGCTGATGCTGCTGGGTACGCAGCCTTCCCTCCCGTTCACTCCTCTGCCTCCTCCTCCTCCTCCTTCTCCCCCACCCAGCACCACCACATTTGGAAGGCAGGAGAAGAAGGGAGCTTATTTATAAAAGTCACACTTGGGGAAAGAGCTGGCGTGCTTCCTCGCCACTGTGCCGTAGGCTGGGCCCGGCCCTCTAGCCATCTTCAGCCCCACCTCTCCCAGATCTGCAGATTGCACGCTGAAATCGATCCTGAAGGGGCCAGCAGGGCCCCCTGCCCCTAGCCTTGTAGAAAGGCCCACAGAAGCTTAACCCCTCAGAGGCCAAGACCGGTTCAGGATCACACACCTGGGGGGAGAGTTGAGTATGATATTCTCCTGACATGGGATGTAAAGCGGTCTCATCCCCACAATGCAGAGGTCTCCCTCATCTCCTTCCTTCTCTTCATGTGTGAGAGAAGAGCTGATCTTAAACTTATGTCACCAAGGGTGGCCTTGAATTCATGATCTTGCAGTCTCTGCCTCCCAAACACGAGGGTCAAGTAATTCATCATGTAGCCATGGGTAGCCTCGAACTATATGCAGTTCTTCTGTTTCCTCGTCCCAGTGCTGGGATTTCGGGGGTGCGAGGTTGCAAGCTCAGTTTACATGGTGATTGGGATGGACCTTGGGGCTTCCAGCATGCCAATCATCCGACTCTACCAACTGAACAACAGCCCCAGCCCCAGGCCTTCATTTTCTTCTGGAGAATTCTGGAACTGACCTTCCCGTGCTAACACATGGTTCCCGGATCACTGGTTACTTTTGTGCAGGGCTAGCATGACACGGGGACTTACTACAGGCAATAGAGGATAGGTGTACAGGGGCAGTCAGAGCAAGCCAACCTGAAAGTAGGTAAGAGATAAATATGTGACCCAGGGGAAGCCAGGCTTCCGAAGGTGGAGACCATGATCCCAGAGGAGGGGCCCATGATGGGAGAGGGGGATTTTAGACCTTCCCCCAAACGAAAGATTTCAGCGCCTGACCTGCTGTATCTCCTGGTACGTGCCTGTCATGCGAGCTACTCCAGATGCTGGAACAGGAAGATCTCAAATTCAAAGTCAATCTGAACTACCCTGTAAATTCAACATCAGTCTCAGCAACTTAATGAGATCCTGTCTCAAATAAAAATGTAAGGAGGAGCGAAGAGTACCTGTTGTGGCTGGGCGGCAGCAGCGGTGGCACACACCTTTAATCCCAGAATTTGGGAGGCAGAAACAGGCAGGTCTCTATGAGGTTGAGGCCAATCTGATTAACAGAGTGAGTTCCAAGATAGCCAGGGCTCTTTTATCTCCCTGGGCACCATGCACACATGTGATACATATATGTGAATACAATACACACATAAAATCAAATAAATAAATCTAAAAATAATGTTAAAAATATAAGACCTGGGGATGTAGCTTACTGTAGCTCATGCCTAGAATCCCCCATTGAGGAGCTGGGGGTGTGACTCAGTGGTAGAGGCCCTACCTAGAATCCCCCAGGGAGGGGCTGGGGGTGTGGCTCAGTGGTAGAGCCCCTGCCTAGGATCCCCCAGTGAGGGGCTGGTAGTGTGGCTCAGTGGTAGAATGCTTGCTTAGCATATGGGAGGTTCTGGGTTCAACCCTAGCATCCAAAATTTTAAAAAAGCGCACGGGGAGAAGGGTAGATATCAGGACCCCTAACACCTGGTACTCATGTTCCGTGAGATATAGAACATGCAGAACTTTCTGGACGAGGAAGCGCAGAGCGTCCTCTTTCCTTGCCCACCACTAGTCTTCTGCTCCTCTAGGTACCATCTCTGTCTTATGCTTAGTTGTGCTTAATCTGTCTTCTCTCATTTGTACGATGGAACTGACACTAGCTAGATGTAGTGTCATAGGCCTGTAATCCTGGAACTTAGTGGAAGGAAACTTTAAAAGGTTAAGGAGTTCAAGGCCATCCTTGGCTCCATAGCAGTTAAAGCCAACCTGGGCTACATGATACCCCATCTCAAAAAAGAAAAGAAAGGAAGGGAGGGAGGGAGGGAGGGAGGGAGAGAAAAGAAAGAAAGAAAGAAAAACAGAGATTAAAATGGAGCTGCTGTTGCCCAGAGGTGACAGTTGACTTAGGCATGGTTTCCTGACTCCTCTCCAGCTCCCTGGGAGAGGGTCCAGAATACACTCTACTTGAGCCACATGTATATCTGGAATGGCTTATAGGACCATCTAGTCCAGTGGCTCTCAACACCAAGACCCTTTAATGCAGCCCCTCAGGTTGTGGTGACCTCCCAACCAGAAAGTTATTTTCATTGCTACTTCATAACTGCCATTTTGCTACTGTTACGAATCGTAATGTAATGACGATTCTGACTTGTGACCCTTGTAAATGGGTCATCTAACACCCCAGGGTCATGACCCCCAGGTTGAGAACCACTGGTCTTATCAAACCACTGGTTTTACATAAACAGAAGGTTGATAGAGGACCAGGGGTTTATTTAAGGGCCCACATCCCAGCACAGCCCCTTTCTGGGGTCTGTGGATGGCACTGAGCCTGGGCAGGGACATTAAGTTGGAATCACCCAGCTCCGGATGGAGACGGGAGGCTAGGCTAGACTTGGGAGCTTGCTTTTCTGGGGACCCAGCCTGCCCCTCTGAATATCTGAATGTCTGGAGCTTGGGCCTCTCTACACTAGCGATACTGACTTTGATTAGTCACTAAAAAGAGGAAGAGAAAAATAAAATAACCCTGTAGGTAGACAGCAGGGCTGGCTGGGCTCAACAGATGAATCAACCCTGCTGGCTGGCCTGCTGCCATCCCCCAGCCTCTGCGCCTCCCAGAGCAATCACACTGGCTTCCTGGAGAAAAAGTGTCCTAGAATACAGGAGTCTCTGCCAGTAAGACCACGTAGACTGTCCTCAGCTCCGCTAGGGACAGCTTCCGGCTTCCCGTCCTCTGCGGCTCGGGTGAGGTCCCATCTTCCTCAGTATCTTTGCTGGGAAAGGCTCCCAGCCCTGCAAATCCCGGGAGGTCATGAGGTCAGAGGGTCAGAGGCAACTCGGGGGAGGGGGAGGGGGGCGGGCCATTTTCTCCTTCCACCTTTGTGGGGATCCCAGGGATCAAACTCAGATTTCCAGGCTTGTGTGGAAAGGACTTTCCCCTGCTGAGCCATCCACTGGCTAAGGCTGGCCTCTTAACAGGAGGTGGAGGCTGTTCTTATTTGTACATGTGTGTATTTTGTATATGTTTGGAAGGAGTGCACTTGAACCACAGTGTGCCCAGGGAAACAGAGGATACCTTACAGACGTCAGTTCTTTTTGCCCACTATGTGGGTTGAACTTAGGTCATTGTGCTTTGTGGCAAGCCACTGAAACATTTCACTTGCCCGAGGAGGATGTGTGGGTTTCTTTTTTTTTTTTCCCCATTGACAGCTTAGTTGTTTTTGAGCAAGATTTTGCTATAACCCAGGCTATCCTTAAACATATATTGATCTTTCTGCCTGGGACTCCTGCATGCTGGGATTAGTTACCGCAACCTCAGTGGAGATTGTCATGTTTGTTTGCAGTGCTGGAGATCAGTCTCAGGGCATTTGTACATTCTAGGCAGGGGCTCTACCACTGAGCCACGCCCCCAGTCCCTCCCTGGGGGATTCTAGGCAGGGCTCTACCACTGAGCCACGCCCCCAGCCCCTCACTGGGGGATTCTAGGCAGGGGCTCTACCACTGAGCCACGCCCCCAGCCCCTCCCTGGGGGATTCTAGGCAGGGGCTCTACCACTGAGCTACGCCCCCAGCCCCTCCCTGGGGGATTCTAGGCAGGGGCTCTACCACTGAACCACGCCCCCAGTCCCTCCCTGGGGGATTCTAGGCAGGGGCTCTATCACTGAGCCACACCCCCAGCTCCCACACTGGGGGATAATAGGCAGGGGCTCTACCACTGAGCCACGCCCCCAGTCCCTCCCTGGGGGATTCTAGGCAGGGGCTCTACCACTGAGCCACGCCCCCAGCCCCTCCCTGGGGGATTCTAGGCAGGGGCTCTACCACTGAGCCACGCCCCCAGCCCCTCACTGGGGGATTCTAGACAGGGGCTCTACCACTGAACCTGGCCCCCAGCCCCTCCCTGGGGGATTTTTAGATTATGTAGGTATATGCATGCACGTGCAGGTGCCCCAGGATTCCAGAGGAGGGTGTAGGATCCCCTGAGGTGGAGTTACCGACCCTGTGAATTATCCGATGTGGGTGCTCAGAACTGAACTCAGTCAGCCTCCGCCTCCAGTCAAGAGGCCTGCCTCAGCCAAGCAATGTTGAGTTCTTACCTGCTGAACCATCTCTCCAGCCGCTGGGGAGAAAAGATTTTTAACTCTTCTCCTAAAGGGTTCTGGATGTGAACCAGGCTCAAAAAACAAAACAAAACAAACAACCAGGGGATAAACAATAAAACCTGCCCTGAAGAATCAAAATGTTAGGGTATGTGAAAGAGAGGGAAAACCTGGTGGGGGCTGGAGGGATGGCTCAGCGATTAAGAGCACTGACTGCGCTTCTGAAGGTCCTGAGTTCAATTCCCAGCAACCACAGGGTGGCTCACAACCATCCGTAATGGAATCTGACGCCCTCTTCTGGTGCATCTGAAGACAACTACAGTGTCCTTAGATGTAACAATAAAATAAAATCTTAAAAAACCTGGGGCTTTGTGCACAGCACATTGAGAGGTGAAAGCAAGAGGAATTCTATGGATTAAAGGCTAGCCTGAGCTACATAGCACGACCCTGTCTCATAGAACAGGGAGGGAAGGAAGCAAAGAAGGAAGGAAGGAAGGAAGGAAGGAAGGAAGGAAGGAGGTAAGATGTTCCCATGTTTCTGGTTTTGGGCTTCTGAGCACTGAAGGGTTTCAGGTTTGCGGAGAGGGCTCTGGAGAAGGGCACAGTCAGACTCTGGCCAGATTGGCAGCAGGGGCTCTGTATGATTTCTGCGCATGTCTGTCCATAAGAGGTTTGCGCCTTGATCTGCACTTACCTCTGGGTCTAGCTGCTGCCTCCATGACCAAGCTCTCCAAGTCCTTGCTGTTATCCGCCCTTCTCCGTAGATCCCACTACCACCGACCTGGGTCCTTAATCACCCAGCAAATATCTGTGTGCTCACTGGGGCTTGTCTATTTGTTTGTGACAGGGTCTCATGTAATCCAGGCTGGCCTTGAACTTGCTATGTAGCAGAGGATGATCTTGAACTCCTGATCCTCCTGCTTCTGCCAGCCCAAGTGCTAAGACCACAGACGTGTACCACCGCATTCGGTTTTTTGGGTGCTGGGGATCAAACCTGGGGCTTCATTCATGGTAGGCAAGCAGTCTGCCAACTGAACTAGCTTCCTGGTGCATGGGTAACCTCTGTGCATCCATGTATCCATCCTGGTCGAGACACCAGGCAGGAGGCATGCCAGGAAAGCCAGTTGAGCCAGGTTATGTGATTTTTGTTTTTGTCAAGTTTGTGTCTGGGAGGAACATTGTGGTCCATATCTGTAATCCTCCCACTAGGGAAACTGAAGCAGAAAGATGGGAGTTGGAGGCCAGTCCTGTGGATATAGACCCGGACTCAAGAAAACCCAGAGTAAGGGGACCAAAGGACATGGGGAGGTCCTTCCTGTGACCTTACTCTAACCCCCAGGACCAGGCAGGGCAGGGTTTGGGGATTTCCATGGAAGGAAGTATTAAATGACTGTAATTTTTTTAACTGTTTCATTTTTCTCTTTTCTGTATGCAGCCTCTCTCTCTCTCTCTCTCTCTCTCTCTCTCTCTCTCTCTGATATTGTATTGTTGGGGTGTATGCTTGCTATGGCGTATGTGTTGAGGTCAAAGAACAACTTCGTATCTTTGGCGTTGTCCGCCCACCTTTCTCTGGGCTCTAGGGATCCGACGGGGGTCCGGTGACCTTGCAGCAAGTGTGTTTACCTGCTCAGCCACCTCACTAGCTCCTGCCTTGTGTTTAAGCCAGGGTCTCTCTTATTTCTCCAGCTTTGACCGCTTGTGTGTGTGTGTGTGTGTGTGTGTGTGTGTGTGTGTGTTTCCAGTGGGTTCTTCTGGCCCTGCCTCCATCCCCCGCCCCCCCAACCGGGTAAGCTCGCTGAGATCTCAAATAATAGCCACTGCAAGCTGGGCAGTGGTGGCGCACGCCTGCCTTTAATCTCAATACTTGGGAGGCAGAGGCAGGCGGATTCTGAGTTCAAGGCCAGCCTGGTCTACAGAGTGAGTTTCAGGACAGTCAGGGCTACACAGAGAAACCCTGTCTCAAAAAAAAAAAATCCAGTTTGTTTTATTTAATGTGGATTCTAGGAATTGAACCCAGGTCATTGGGGATGCAAGGCACACTCTTTGATCTGCTGAGCCATCTTGGCAGCCTGGCATTGATTATGTCATCTCTGGCTATATTAATAGAGTTAGATCATCCATCTTGGTCAGCTTTGGTTTGTTTGCTTTTTTGGTTTTGTTTTTTTGAAACAGGGTTTCTCTGTGTAGCCCTGGCTGTCCTGGAACTCACTCTGTAGACCTCGAACTCAGAGAAACACCTGCGTAAGCCTCCCAAGTGCTGAGATTATAGGTGTGCACCACCACCAGTGCCTGGCTTGGTCAGCTTTTTTTTTTAAAGATTTATTTATTTATTATATATAAGTACACTGTAGCTGTCTTCAGACACTCCAGAAGACACGTCAGATCTCGTTACAGATGATTGTTAGCCACCATGTGGTTGCTAGGTTTTGAACTCAGGACCTCTGGAAGAGCAGTCAGTGCTCTTACCCGCTGAGCCATCTCTCCAGCCCTTGGTCAGCTTTTTTAACACTACTCAAGACTACAGCAGATTCCGTTCGTGTGCTGTGCACGACAGAGGACAGTGGCAGAATAGAACAAGTCCTGGGCCTCTGCAGAAGAAAGGGAATGCACACTCCCGTTGAGAAGAGAGGGGCAGGGAGGACACGGTAAGACCGTTAGATCTGGTTCCAGCCGCCCTAGGGAGAAGGCATGAGCGGGTTCTTCACCGCAGAGAGCCAAACCACAGGGAGGAGAAGAGGCTGCCAAGCAGTGTTGCCCTCCAGACATGAGCAGAGCCGTCTGGGTGAGGTGCTGATGGAGCCCTCTGTCACAGGCTTGCAGGCAGAGGCAACGGGGGTGTCTCCTCAGGTCCCTGAGGGCATAAAAGTATGGCTGTGGCTCCCATCAGGACATGAATAGTGTACAGGAAACTGGAGGAATGAGGGAGGTTTCCCTGACAGAGACAGCATCTGAGGGAGGGGAACGGAAGTACGGGGCAAACAGAGAGTGGCTTGCAGGGGCGGGAAGATGCTCATAGGGGACTGTGTAGACTCCGGAATGAGGAGAGAGAAGGAAACAGATACTAGCGAGAAGCCCTAAAGGAGTGAGGCAGTGATGGCTGGCTTTATTTATTTTTTTATTTTTATTTTATTTTTATGTTTTTGGTTTTTCATGGCAGGGTTTCTCTGTTGTAGTTCTGGCGGTCCTGGAAGTTGCTCTGTAGACCAACTCATAGAGATCTGTCTGCCTCTGCCTCCCAAATGCTGGGATTAAAGGCACAGGCCACCACTGCCCAGCTGATGGCTAGCTTTAATTATCAACCTGACCCAACCTAGGAAGAGACTCGACCTTCGGTTTGTCTGTATTGACTTGGCCCCTGGGCGAGTCTGTGTGGGGCTGTGTTAAGTTTATGTGGGAAAACCCAGCCCACCGTGAGTGGTGCCATTCCTTAGATCCTGAACTGAATAAGGGTAGATGTTTGTGAGCCACCACGTGGGTACTGAAAACCGAACTCGGGTCCTCGGTAAGAGCAACACGTGCGTTTCACCACGGAGCCCTCTCTCTAGCCCTTCTCTTTGCCCTTTACTGCATGTGGTGTGACCGGGTCTCTCAAGCTCCTGCCACTATGACTTTATAACCTGGAATTGTGAACTAAAATAAACCCTTTCTCCGCTGAGGTGCCTGTTCCCAGAACATTCATCACAGTAGCCTGAGAGGAGATTAAGTCAGTGGAAGAGAGACTTGGGAAAGATCATTTCTATGGCTTTGTCCTCAGGGTGCTTGAGAGGCCATTACGGGTTTTTACCATAATGAGGAAGTCTGACTCACACCTTCCGATTGGCCCTGGGGCCACTCTGAACGACACCTTCAGAGTCTCCCAAGTGGTTCCTTCCCAATGTTGACCTTGTGAATGGGGTTTGTCCATGTCCCTGCCAGTCTCCAATCTAGTCCGGGCCTCAGGAGGTGGTGGGAATAGCTGGACAGATTCTAGAGAGACCAAGTGCCTGTGTGAGGGATGGTAAAGTGAGGTACAGAGAGATGCCAGCCTGTTGCTCCAACAAGGGTGGAGCACGGGACTCTGCAAGGCTGACACGTGGGTTCTGAGGTGTTCGGGATAGAACCCCGGGCTTCATGCATTCTAGGCCCTCTACCAACCGAGCTCTCTTAGTGCGCTTTTTTTTAATTTTCTTTTTCTAGTCTATCTTTATGCCTTTGAGCACCTGAGTGAAATGCCTGCGGAGTCCAGCAGAGGGAGGGCTCCAGAGCCCCTGGAGCTGGAGTTAACAGTGGGCCCTGAGCTGCCTGGTGTGGGTGCTGGGAACCAAAACTCTGATCCCTTATAAAAGCAATATGACCTCTTAACTGATGAGCCAACTCTCCAGCACCATTTTAGCCTTTTAACACAGCGTTTCATGTAGCCCAAGCTAGCCCTGAACTCCCCAAATAGCTAAGGATGCCCTTGACTCCTTATCTGCTTGCTTTAGCCCCTGGAGTACTGTCTGGATTACAGGCAGGTGCTAGCCTGCCTAGCTGTGGACATTCCCAGACGAGGGAACTGGATACTGGGTATGGTGGTAAATGACTATAATTCTAAAGACCCAGAAGATGGAGGCAGGAGGATCAGGAGTTCAAGGCCATCTTCAGTTTCACACTGAGTTGGTAGCTATCTTGGGCTAAATGAGACCCTGTCTCAAAAAAAAAAAAAAGAGCAGGCAAGATGGTTCAGTGAGTAAAGGGGTTTGCTGCTAAACCTGGTGACCTGGGTCCAATCCCCAGGACCCACCTGGAGGAAGGAGAGAACCAGCTCCTACAGTTTGATCTCTGACCTACAAGGTCAGGAGCGTACCTACCTATGCATGGTGTATGCATAGGTATACACCTCCTGTATACACCACACTTATATGTGGTATTTTTTAACTAAAAATGTTAAATAAATAAGGAAAAAATCCAAGGTGATAGAATGTTCTCCTTCCACCTCTCCTAGTGTCCCCATCCTTTTCTGGGTCCCCAGAGCTTGCAGGCGGCTGAACGGCGGGAGCCCCAATTCCACTGCTCAGGACCTGACCAGCTGCCTGGTGATTGGGAACAGAGCTCTTGCAGGCTGTGCCGTGCCTCAATTTCCCTACAGAGTGCCCCGTGTGACTGACCCCGGGTCCAGGAATGGCCCCTAAGTGTGACAATAGTTCCTTGTTTGTAGGATGGGGGAGGGATGGCCGCATCCTTGTTTGTAGGGATGGTGGAGTCCACAGGCACTCCAGGAGAAGGAGCAGAGTGGGGGATTTATTTTAGCTGCCCGGGGGAGGAGGTGTGATCTGGAGATGGGAGGGGCCCCTCAGAGCTGCCTCCAGAGAAGCTTCTAGCCGTTCCCTCTTGTATTCAGCGGGTTCTGCTTTGACTCCATAATGGGGCCCAAGAAGCCGCCTGTGCCTTGCTCTGAGTTCACTATCCCCACATCACCGAGAGCAGCAGTCGTAGAGTGCGGTATGTCTGTGAGTCATGTAGAGAGCGGGCAGCATCTCTGTAGTGAGCAGTGAGCCGTGGTTGAGCCCTGAGCTTCTGTCCCATAGCTGATAGTTCTTGCCCCAGGGTCACACTGGTGTACCTTGGCTGTGGGAAGGACATTGGACTGGCTGGCTTGTGACCCTGGCTGACTCCAGGTATGTTGGACAGGAAGACCATGGCCAGAGCTCGGGAGATTACTCAGCAGTTAAAAATGCTTGCACAACCCATGCCATACGAGTGTGGCAGCCGCCTGTAAATCCAGCCTCAGAAGGAAAAGACAGGGCAGCCTTAGAGCAGGCTGGCCAGCAAGACTAGCCACTCTAATCATCGAGCTCTGGGTTTGATTGAGAGACCCTGCCTCAGTAAATAAGGTGGATGAGCGATGGAGGACATCAACTTCAGGCCTTCACCTGCATGTGTGTCCACACATGAACAAATATGAATACACATATGGACATCACACACACATATGCATGTGCACACACACATACGAAAATGGAAAAGGAAAAGAAAATAACCGTGGCCAGAAGACAGGAGCCTAGTCTAATTACTCCCTAGCTGGTGATTGGTGGTTTTTGTGTGGCTGCTTTTGGGACATTGGGACCAACAGGTCTTGGAAACACTGAACTCCGTTTTAATTAAGAAGCGGGCATAGTGGCACACACCCATAATGCCAGCACTCGAGAGGCTGAGGTAAGGTCAGGAGTTTAACCGTAGCCCGGGCTACAAAGTGAGCCACTGTCTAAAAACAGAACAAAACAAAGACCATTGCTTCCGGAGGGAGAGTAGGAAGACCTGGCTTGCAGGGAGTCTGTGAGGCAGAATTTGGAGACCCCAGTGGGGCTCAAGGCTCAGTTAACTTCAGTTTTAGGGACCACTGGCATGGTAACCAAGTTTCATAACTACTGGAAGGGGGCATGACGTGTTGTGTCTGAAAGCACGCGGGACACAGGTCATCTGTCCTGGTCTCTGCCCAGAGACTCCCAAGAGGAAGACAAAAGGCCAAAGAGCCGCATTGAGCTACGTGTGAAGATGTCTCATAGTTTGGGACCTCGGGAGGCCCATGCATATTCACTCACATGTGTTCAACCCTGTTCAGGCCAAGGACAGCGATGACGACGATGATGTCACTGTCACTGTGGACCGAGACCGCTTCATGGATGAGTTCTTTGAACAGGTGGGAGCCAGGCTCCTCAGTGTTCCCTCTTGTACCGACCACTCCTCACTCATGAGCCAGTGTGGGACTCTCGTGCGCCTAACCCCTGCTCGCCATCATCCCCCTTATCCCCACCCCGGGGGTGGGGGTGCTCCAGTGTGAGCTAGTTTGAGGGTGACTAGGCCAATGCTTAGCAGGGTCCATGCTTGGCCCTGTCTGGAGCTGTCCCCAGCCCCCCCAGTGCTGGCCCATCTTTCCTCTGATTTCCTACTCTGTTTTCCTCTAACCCCTCTGACCTGGGCCTCCAGGTGGAAGAGATCCGGGGCTTCATTGACAAGATTGCCGAAAATGTGGAGGAGGTGAAGAGAAAACACAGTGCCATCCTGGCCTCCCCGAACCCGGATGAGAGTGAGTGAGCAGACAGGGCTCCTGGGCTCCAGCTACCCTGCACTGGGGGGTGATGTCAGAGGGGTGTGTGACCTACATGTGTAGAAGATGGGGCTCCTTGCAATGACCCGGGGCTGGAGTTAAGGAAGTCAGCCCCCACTGTCACCACATTGGCCTGCTGTGAAGATTGGCCACGGCCAGGAATGGCGGGACACATCTGTGATCCCAGCAGGCGGTGTTTGATGGATTCCCCCCCTCCAAAAAAAAGGTTCAAGGTCTTCCTCAGCTACAAAGAGAGTTCCAGGACAGCCCCATCCTCCCCAGCTACCTGGCTTTTCCTTAAGGGCACAGGATCGACTCTCTTGGGATGCTGGGAAGGGGGGCCCATGAATAGTTGGGAAAGTGGGTGGGTGGGTGGATAGATGGACTGGCAGAGGGAGAAAGAAAGTCACCTGGTGAATTGGAGACTTCCCAGCCCAGCCCCACCCCTCTGGACTCTCCAGGGAGCAGATGGCAACTCTGAGGTAGCGCTCTGACCAAGCAGGCAGAGAGCTTCCTGTGAGATCTGGCACCCTGCCGCATGGTAGCCCAGAGCCCTGCATTCTCACGGCTCCAGGAAGTCGGTCACCTGTCTCCCTTCACACGGGTAGCCTGTGTGTGTGTAGGTCCCACTCAGTCCTACACAGGGCCCCTTGACCTGGCCTCAACACTCCTGTTGAGACTGTGTGTGTGTGTGTGTGTGTGTGTGTGTGTGTGTGTGTGTGTGTGTCTGTCGGCACTCAGATGTGAGTGTTTGGGTATGTGTGCCCGTAGGTGGGCTTCCAGGACCACAGTAAACTGTCAGATGTCCTCTTTGCCCACTGTGCCTTGGTTTTGTCTTTGGAGATACTGTCTCAGCCAGGTGGGCGATGGTGGCCCATGCCTTTAATCCCAGAGCTCCAGGGAGGCAGAGGCAGGTGGATCTCTGTGCTTTCAAGGTCAGCCTGGTCTACAGAGCTGAACAGCCAGGGCTACACAGAGAAACACTGTCTCCAAAAACCCAGAGGAGGGAGGAAGGGAGGGCAGGAAGGAGGGAGAGGAAGGGGGAGAGAGAGAGAGAGAGAGACAGACAGACAGACAGACAGACAGACAGAGACAGAGTCTGAAACCCATCATACAGACCAAGCTAGCCTCTCTTTGTTCTTTTATTACTATTTTTAGATTTATTTTATGAGTACAGCATGTATGCAGGTGTACCACGTGCGTGCCTGGTATCCAGGGAGGTCAGAAGAGGGCATTATGTCTTCTGGAACTGAATGGTACTACCACATGGGTGCTGGGAACCAAACCTGGGTCCTCTTAACCACTGAGCCATCTGTCCAGCCATCTCTCTCTCTCTCTTTAAAAGTTACATTTATTTATTGTATTTGTCTGTGGTGCTGGGTGTGTGTGTGTGTGTGTGTGTGTGCCATGTGCACATTCAGAGGCCAACTTGAACTTTCAGGACTCAGTCTTTCCCGTCCACAGTTTGGGTCCCAGGTATTGAACTCAGTCTCTCAGCCTAAGCGGCAAGCTCCTTCACCTACTGATCCCACTCACAGCGCCCCCAGGCTAGTCTTGAACTCACTAAGTTGTTGAGGATAACCTGATGCTCCTGTGCCCACTTCTTATGTGCTGGGATTACAGGCACATGCCGCCACATCAGCACTTTGTTCAGTGATGTCGATATGCACCAGGTTGCCAGGGCCCAGCCAAGACCCTCTGGCTTGGGGGTGGGGTGGGGGGGTTCAACTGCAGGCCCACGGAGGCATTGACTGGCAAGTCCTCTGTCTCGGGGACCTAGGCTAGCCAGCCACTCATACCTGCCTGCTCTCTCTATCCTATCATTCCATGGCCTTTGGGAGGTCCCAACCCCCTGTGGATCTCTTAAGACAAGAGAAGGAAGGGGGACCTTGTGTCTCCCTAATCTAGGACCCCTTACCCTCTGGTCTAGAATAAGGCTCCTTCTGGCCCTTTGGTTCAATGTGTTTGAACCAAGAGCTGTATTTATGTGCCCCTAGGAAGACAGAATGGAGTGTTTGGGACCTAAGGAGATGTCTAGGAGGGGGAGAAAGAGAGAGGGACCACCCAGGGAAGGGAGTCCAATCACCTCAGTTCATCCTTTTTTCTAAGGACGTGTCCACAATGGCAAGGATGACGTGTGTGTCTCTGTCTGTGGTTATCTAGGTCACTGTGTGTCCCTGTGTGGGCTGCGTAATATGGTAATTTTGTGGTAAGAAGAGAGCAGTGAGCTTCGGATATGGTTCAGTGGACCGGGAGCCTGGCTGCCAGGCATGATGTACTGGGTTCATTCCCCAGCAGACATAAGCGGGACATGGGTGGCACATGACCGTAGCCATTCTAGCATTGTGGGAGGTAGAGGCAAGGAGATTAAGAGTTCTGGGTCATCTTTGGCTACATGGGAGGTTCAGGATAGCCTGGGCCGCATGAGGTTGTATCTGAAGGAAAGGCGGGGGTGCTGGCAAGGGGACCCTTAAGCTGCCGGACATACACACTGTACTGGAACTACTCAGCTTCCTTTCTGGGCATCCCTGTGTGGCCTACAGAGTGGGTGTGGTACCCAGGAACTGAGCCGTGTTGCCAGGCTAAGATGTGGCCACTCGCCAAGGAGAGAGGGCATCCCATCGGGGCTGTGGGGCAGGGCAGAGCTAAGGAGGAATATGGAAATTGGCAGTGGGTCGAGGGCTTTCCTAGATCAATGCTGGCTCTCCCTCCTTGGGGGGGGGGGGCTGCCATCCGGCTGGGCTATTTTAGGCCTGAGCAGCTGGTGACCAAGTTTCCTTTTGTTCGTGGGAGGAAGGCTCCCGCCTCCGCTGCGCAGAGCCCCCTGCTCCGTCTCACTCTTATTCCACTTAGTAGGTGGCTCTCCGATCCTGATACACCACCGCCGTCACCCCTAAGCCCCGTCCCCAGTGTGTACGGTGGGAAAGATGGTAGCCCGGTGACTTCCTGGGAGCGGGGCAAGTTGAGGACCCTGAGACCTCAGCCAGGCCGGAGTCACAGCTGCGGCTAGGACAAGGGCCACTGTCTTTCCTCACCTCTCATGACCCCCAGTGGCCTGTCACCTCCATGGCTACAATCCTGCTCTTCTGTTACCTCCCCCACACTCCCAAAACCAGGGTGCCCCCTGTCAGCCACGCAGGGCAGCTAACTGCCTAGGAAGGACAGCTTTGTGAGGCGTTCAAGGTCAGCTGTTGCTTCAGCTGGGTAGACTAGGTGGACCACTGTGCTCCGGCCTGGTGGGTCAATGCGTCCCCTCCTGAGCCATCAGGTAAAGCCAGGTGAACGGAGCCCACCCCCACCCCCCACCCCCCACCCCCCACCCCCTGGCACCGTTAGGTAAACAGTCCTCAGCGCAGGCCGACTGCAGCCCGACCAGCCTTAAATTTAGCCCCATCTGTTATCTACAGGGGATGGGGGAGGCAGCGGGGGAGGCGGATGGCTTCTTGGAAGGCAGCGGGAGAGGGGGTGAGACTGCAGCTGGGGTGGCCTTGGCCTAGAATTGCAGCTGTAGACCAAGACGTAGCCAAGGGAAGGAGGAGGATCACAAGGCTGCCCAGAGCCCTCCATCCCATTCCTAGTGCTAGAGACCGAGATCTACACCAGTTCTTCTCTCCCCTCCCCCCGCCCCTCCCACCTTACAGAGACCAAGGAGGAACTGGAGGAGCTCATGTCGGACATTAAGAAGACAGCGAACAAAGTTCGCTCCAAGCTAAAGAGTAAGTCGCTCTGGTGGCTGGGGACCTGGCTCGGAGGTGGCTCAATTGGTACAGTGCTTGCCCAGCCTACATGAGGTCCTGAATTCAATCCGCAGAACCCCAGAAGTTGGGTGTGGAAACTCACACCTGTAATTTCAGAAAGTGGAGATATGAGGAGCAGGACAGCCGAGGCTATACAGCTTGAGGATAACCTGGGCTATTATGAGAATTATATAGAAATAATAAATTAAAAATAATTGTTAAAATTAAAAAAGTCTACCGGGCAGTGGTGGCGCACGCCTTTAATCCCAGCACTTGGGAGGCAGAGGCAGGCAGATTTCTGAGTTCAAGGCCAGCCTGGTCTACAGAGTGAGTTCCAGGACAGCCAGGGGGCTACACAGAGAAACCCTGCCTCAAAACACCAAAATTAATAAATAAATAAAATAAAAATAAGTAAGTCCACCTGAAGAGAATCCACGCATAGGCCATATGTTGTCAGTGTTCAGACACGCATGCATGCCCAGTGGCCAGGGCTACTTAGGGGACAAGTTCTACAGGGGGTAGACACCTGGTCCTTCCCACCTTCCTACACAAAAGTGGCCTGAGCTGCCAGACCCGGCCCAGCAAGTACATCTGGGTGCGCAGGGGTGTGTGTGTGCTCACACACGAGTGTGCACAGCTGCACACACCTCCCCACTGTAAGGACTTCATTACTGTTAATAGTTTGCCTTCCATATGACCCCCCATCCCTTGTGGCTGGGGAGGGGAGCTGAGTCCTTGCAGGGTACTGCTCAGCGACCTCCCACCCTCCCACCCCAGGCATTGAGCAGAGCATTGAGCAGGAGGAAGGTCTGAACCGCTCATCAGCCGACCTGAGGATCCGGAAGACGCAGGTGCAGCCGGATGGCGAGGGTGGGTGGGCACCTGAGTCTCTGGGTCTTCTGTGGAGCCCAGTACCTACCAGTACCCCTGTCTCCCTGCCCCCGACTCCCAGCACTCAACGCTGTCCCGAAAGTTTGTGGAGGTCATGTCCGAGTACAACGCCACTCAGTCAGACTACCGAGAACGCTGCAAAGGGCGCATCCAGAGGCAGCTGGAGATCAGTGAGCTGGGGCGGGATCCGGGCTGGAAGGGAGGGCCAGTGGCTATCCATAAGGGCCTGGTGGCGGGGCTTACAGCTAGATGAGTGGTTGAGGTGTGGGGTTTCGGCTGGAAGCCACAAGCTATTGAGCTCCTAGGAGAGGGCGCGACATGGTGTGATCCCACCCACAGCCGGCCGGACCACAACCAGCGAGGAGTTGGAAGACATGCTGGAGAGTGGGAATCCTGCCATCTTTGCCTCTGGGGTGAGTTGAACCCCACCCCTGCTACCAGGACCCATTAACCACATCCTTCCACACTACAGCCCAGTGTAGGTCAAACCCAGGCTCAGGGTAGTGTTTGGATACTGCACCCAAATGAGGCAGATTTTAGAGAAAGCCTGAATCCAAAGTGAAGGGAGAGATTGAGGGTCGTGGAAATGTCAGTGACAACAGGGAAATTTCTAGAGTTGAGTTCAGGTTAAGATCAGATAAAGGAGCTTGCTGCCAGTCCTGAGGACCTGAGTTGGATCCCTGGGACTGAGATGGTAGAAGAAAGAACTGCAAGTTGTCTATACACACACCACACATACATACACTCACACTATACACATGAAACACATGCACACATACACACATGTACATGCACATATATATATACACACACCACATGTACATACACACATGCATACACACCATATGCACATATACATACACACATATACACACACCATAAACACACACACACACACACAAACACAAATAAAAAAAATATTTTTTAATTCCAGAGGACCAGGGTTCAGTTCCTAGCACTCATATGGCAACTCACAACTGTCTGTAACTCCAGTTCCAGGGGACCTGGCACATACCACATACTCCCCCCCCACACACACAGGGAAAACACAATGCACATAAAATAAAAATAAATCTTAAAGAAAATAAGTAAATACATATGTAGAACACCCCCCCTAAAATAAAGTGGGGGGCTGGAGAGATGGCTCAGCAGTTAAGAGCACTGACTGCTCTTCCAGAGGTCCTGAGTTCAATCCCCAGCAACCACATGGTGACTCACGACCATCTGTAATGAAATCTGACGCCCTCTTCTGGTGTGTCTGAAAATAGCTACAGTGTACTCATATAAATAAAATAAATAAAATCTTTAAAAAGAAAGAGAGAAAGAAGGAAAGGAAGGAAGGAAGGAAGGAAGAAAGAAAGAAAGAAAGAAAGAAAGAAAGAGAGAGAGAAAGAAAACAAGACTGGGCTGTAGGGTGATAAAGTTCTTGCCTACCACTGTGAAACCTGGGCTCAGTCCTTTTCTCTTTCCAAACCCAGCAAGGTTGCAGGCCTGTAACTTCAGCACTAAAGAGTTAGAGGCAGGAAGATCGGGACTTGAAGCTTAGTTTGGGCTATATAGCTTGCAGGCCAGCCTGGGATACATGAGATCCTGTCTCAAAGCAACCAAGTAAGGGCCAACAGGACGGCTCAGTGGGTAAAAGCAATTGCTCCCAAACCTAAGTACGTGGGTTCGATGCCCAGGACTCCCTTTGTGAAAGGAGAAAATTGATGCCTGTCTGGCTCCCACACGTGTGCTGCTGGGGCTTGCACGAGCATTCATGCAGATACAATAAATCATGAATGCAATAATTTTTTTTTTGTAACAGGGTCTTGCTGTGTAGCCTTGGCTGTCCTGGAACTCTGTGTAGGCCTGGGTGGTTTGGAACTCACAGAGATTGGCCTGCTTATGCCTCTCAAGGGCTGGGATTAAAGGTGTGCACCACCAGGCCTGGCATAATGAAACAGTCACTTGGTGAGCAGTAACTGTGTGGGGAGTGTCATCAGCTCCTTATTTCAGGCAGGAATTGAGTCACACGGAGACTCATTAGCAGTGGTGCCGAACAGGAGGCTGGAAAAGCTGTGGATGCTGCTTCTGGGAAACCTCTACTCATCCCAGCTGCCTCCCTCCTTGGCCCATTCTAGTCTCATTTCTGTTGCTGTGAGGGGGAAAAAAAAGCCCCGACATAAAGCAACTCAGGGGAGAGGGGCCATGTTTTAGCTGACAGGATTGAAGCATCTAGTCACGTTGCAGTCAAAGTGGAGAGAGAATGTGTGTTTGCATGCCAGGTTCCCGGCTAGCTTTCTCTACCCCATAGTCCAGGATCTTCTCTGTAGGGAATGGTGCCGCCCACAGTGGGCTGGGTCTTCCCACATCGGTTAACATCAATAATTAAGAAAGTCCTTCAGAGACATGTCTCTAGCTAGGCTGATTTAGACAATCCTCATTGAGATGAGACTCTTCCCAGGTGAGTCTAGATTATGTCAACTTAACGAAACTATCGAGCCTGAAGAAATGACTCTGTGGTTGAGAGTCCTTGCCGCTCCTCTGGAAAACATGAGTTTGGTTCCCAGCATCCACGTCTGACAGCTCATAACCCCCTGTAACTCCAGCTCAGGGGCCTCCAACAGCCTCTTCTGGCCTTCTCAGGCACCACACTCAATGTGTATATACCCAGACAAACACATATGTATAGGTTTTTTTAGATTTTTATTCATATGAGTACACTGTAGCTGTCTTCAGACACACCAGAAGAGAGCATCAGATCTCATTACAGATGGTTGTGAGCCACCATGTGGTTGCTGGGAATTGAACTCAGGACCTCTGGAAGAGCAGTCAGGGCTCTTAACCGCTGAGCCATCTCTCCAGCCCCCAACATAGAGATTTAAAAACAAACAAACAAACAAAAAATGGCAGCCTTCCTCCCAGTCCAGCCCCTGTCCTCAGCACCAGGGCCCCTGTGCTCTACCCTCTAGATCATCATGGACTCCAGCATCTCAAAGCAGGCTCTCAGTGAGATCGAGACCAGACACAGTGAGATCATCAAGCTGGAGAACAGCATCCGGGAGCTGCATGATATGTTCATGGACATGGCGATGCTGGTGGAGAGCCAGGTGAGCGTCCTCGTCCCCGATGCTGGCCTCTGGCCCCCAGCAGCATCCGGGGCCACACTAACCCCTTCCCTTTCCACCCACCATGCTGCCCGGCCCGGGAGGGACAGAGTATCTTCAGGTAACTGTAGACTGTTGTAAGGGTCTCCAAGGATCCTATTGCATGGCTGTGCTTGGTCCCCTAGACCCTGCATGGCCCCACTCCTCACCCCAGCCCCGTCCTGGCTTTGTGAACTATATCAAGGGCCTCTCTAAACTGGCTGCCTTGCTAGGAGCAGACCGCATAGCAGTGAACTGGGCAGCTGAGTGGGGCTTACGGGAGTGAATGGCTGTTGGGCGGGAAAGGGTAGCACGGCCTCTAATAGAACAAATGGATTGGTCCTTAGTGCTGGGAGCTTGGGAGAGTCCTAGGTAGGCGTGTTCACTATGTGGCCTGAAAGTTGAGATTGTGTATGTATGTGTATGTGCACACATGCTTGCATGTTTGTGTGTGTGCGTCTGTGCACGCACTGTGTATTTTTGAGACAGGGTCTCCTATTGAATCTGAAGTTACCAAAGCAGCTATAGTGGCTGGCCAGTGGGCCTCAGGTCCTCCTGTTTCCAGCTCCCAGAAGTGGCGATACAGGCCCATGCCTGACATCTTACATGGGTGCTCAGGGTTAAAACTGAGGTGCCTGTCAACTGAGCCACCTCAGCCCCATCACCTGATTTGATTGCAAGTTTATTTTCTTTCTTTTTTTTTCTTTTCTTTTTTCTTTCTTTCTTTTTTTTTTTTTTTAAATTTTGGGCTAGAGAGTTGGCTCAGCGGTTAAGAGCACTGACTGCTCTTTCTAAGGCCCTGAGTTCAAATCCCCAGCAACCACACGGTGGCTCACAACCATCCGTAATGAAATCTGACGCCCTCTTCTGGTGTGTCCAAAGACAGCTACAGTGTACTTACATATAACAATAAATAAATCTTTAAGCCAGCCCTGGAGCAAGCAGGACAGACCAGAGTGAGCAGAGGTCCTGAATTCAAATTCCCAGCAACCACATGATGGCTCACAACCATCAGTACAGCAACAGTGTACTCATATACATTAAATAAATAAACAGTTAAATAAATAAATAAATCTGAAAAAAAATTTTTTTTAATTTTTTTAAAATTTATTTATTTATTATATATATATATATTTTTTATATGTAAGTACACTGTAGCCATCTTCAGACAGCTCCAGAAGAGGGAGTCAGATCTCTTTACAGATGGTTGTGAGCCACCATGTGCTTGCTGGGATTTGAACTCAGGACCTTTGGAAGAGCAGTCAGTGCTCTTAACCGCTGAGCCATCTCTCCAGCCCTGAAAAAAATTTTTGAGACCATATCTTGCTATAGAGACCAAGTTGGCCTTGAACTCAGAGAGATACGATTGCTTCTGCCTTCCATGTGTGGGATGAGAGGCTGTGCCCTGGCATAACATACATTCACTTAGGACTTGGACTACTCAAGACTTCCTTTGCCCCAACAGACACACATGTATGGGGAAAGGGACCAGCTGGGAGGGGCTCCCAGGAGCAGTGAGGAGGGGCACCCAGCCGAGGGACCAGCAGTACCAAGAGCTTAGCAACAGACTCTGCTTGAGGAGAAAGGAGGACTGTGGGACACAGGGCGTGGTCAGGGCAACCCGCAGTTGGAGACAGACGAGGTGGTAACTGGCAGTGTCGGATATATGAATGAGACTATTTATTTATTTATTTGTCCCTTGTCAGATGTGTTTTGTTTTGGAGACAGGTCTCATATATGGAGCGCCAGCCTCAAACTTATGTAGCTTAAAATGACCTTGAAGTTTGTTTTCTTGTTATATTTTTTAAAAGATTTATTTATTATATATATGTAAGTACACTGTAACTGTCTTCAGACCTCTTTATGGTGATTGTGAGCCACCATGTGGTTGCTGGGATTTGTTTTTTTCTTTCTTTCTTTCTTTTTTCTTCTTTCTTTGGTTTTTCAAGACAGGGTTTCTCTGTATAGCCCTGGCTGTGCTGGAACTCACTCTGTAGACCAGGCTGGCCTTGAACCCAGAAATTCACCTTCCTCTGCCTCCCAAATGCTGGGATTAAAGGCGTGTGCCACCACTGCCCAGAGTGGTTGCTGGGATTTGAACTCAGGACTTTCAGAAGAGCAGTCAGCGCTCTTAACTGCTGAGCCATCTCTCCAGCCCCCTGTTATAACTTATTTATTTTGTTTTATTGTTGTTGTTTTGCACGTATACCTGCATGCCAGGAGAGGGTATAAAATCCCTTTATAAATGTTCGTGAGCCACCATCTGGTTCTGGGAATCGAACTCCCAGATCTCTAGAACACCAAGTGCTCTCTTAACTGCTAAGCCATCTCACCAGCCCAACTTTGAACTTTTAAAACATTTTTTCACTTACTATTTTAATGTTTATGGGTGTTTTGTCTGTATACACGTCTATGTACTAAGTGCTTGGGGCTCATGGAGGCCAGAAGAGGGTGTCTGATCCCCTGGGACTGGTGTAATGGAATGTTGTGATCTGTCATGTAGGTGCTGGGAATTGAACCAGTGTCCTCTGCAAAAGCCTCCAGTGTTCATAACCACTGAGCCATCTCTCCAGTCTAACACTGAACTTTTTTATTAAAAAAAAAAACAAATTTTCATATCCTTGTGTCTGTGTGTCTGTCTATGTCTGTGTCCATTTGTGCTTGCAGGAGAAAGTTCTCTCTCGCTCTCTATCATGTGAGGCTAAGGGTTGGACTCTGGCTTGGTAGCAATCAGCTTTTATCCACTAAGGCACCTCACCTTCTGGACCTTGAACTACTTTTCTCTTGCCTCTCCTTCCCAAACGATGGGCTCACGGGCCTGTTTGACTATATTCAGTGGACACGGTGCTGGAGATCAAACGTGGGCCTTCCCGCAACCACGACAGCGACTGAGTTACATCTCCACTCCAGCCCTTTGCTTTTGTTTTGAAACAGGGTCTTCCTCTCTATCCTTGGCTGGCCTCAAACCTATGGCAAGTCTCACCCCTCAGTGCTGAGATTACAGGGGTGAACCACCATGTCTGGCTTTGTTCATATGGATTTTATTGTCGACTTTCTGGTTTTGGTTTTGGTTTGTTCTTTTGCCTTTGTGAAATAATCTTGCTGTTTAGCCCAATCTAGACTTTGAACTCGGGATCCTGTCTGAGCCTTCTCAGTGCTAAAATTTTAGCTGTCACCACACTTGGCTTTGTCGAAGTTTTGTTATTGTTGTTTGTTTGTTTGTCTGTTCTGGTCTTTAGGGGCATTATGTGTTTTGTGATTTCTTTTACCTTTGTAAGAAAGGGTTTTGCTGTGTAGTCCAGGTTAGCCCTGAACTCCTGATCTTTTCTCAGTCTCCTAAATGCCAGGCTCACAAATCATGCCTGGCTAGACCAAGGGTTCTAGAGGTGGGTGTGATATAAGCAGTGGGCAGTTCTGAGGAAACTGCGGTGTTCTCCTAAGAAATCCTGAGAAGACATCAGACTTAGACTGAAATACAACATGTCTGGAAGTCTTGTGGGGCAGTGTCAGGCTGAGATGAAGGACATGGGGCCCAAAGAGGACTGTGGGGGCTGACCAGAGAGTTTCAACATTTGAAGAGAGCAGACATGAGCTTTCTGGGAACTGTCCCCTTAAGGAAAGAGTAGAGGCATGCCCATGCTCACCTGGTAAGCCTTAGCTAGGGAAAGCAACAGACTGTGATCCACCCACTCCTGCCCTGCCTTTGCCTGGCATTGTCCATTTCCTAGGGTCACAGCTGACCACCCTCTGCATGGTCCTCAACCTTGTCTGAGACTGCATGGCCAATTCCACACCCCAGGATGGCTGCTGTTGGGGAAAGGTGGGAGTTGCTCCTGGCATGTCTTGTACTCAGGATGCCTGGCCTGGTGGCACCAGTGAGAAGCTACATGCTCTCCTCACACAGCTCTCTCTCTCTCTCTGACTTCAGTGGACTTTCCCGAACCCCGACCCTGCGCTCCCTCCTGGTCCTGAGGAGGGAGGCCTGGACCTTGGGTACCCCTGGTCCTGCAGGGGGAGATGATTGACAGGATCGAGTACAATGTGGAGCACGCCGTGGACTACGTGGAGAGGGCTGTGTCAGACACCAAGAAGGCCGTCAAGTACCAGAGCAAGGCTCGCAGGGTCAGTGGCCAGTTCTGCTTAAGCCCATGCCCCAGAGAGTCCCCAGACCCTGGGACCCTCCTCCCCACCTGCCTTGACCCGTTTTCAGAAGCTCCAACCATAGCCTTCACTTCTTCATCAACAATCCATTCTAGGCCACCCCCCATCGTAGTCCTTACCCTCTAGAACCCAGCCCTCATTTTACTGATTTTTGCTTGTTTTCTATGTTTTGTTGTAATTTGTCCCATATTGAGGATTCATATTGGGGATGGAACCCAGGATCAAGCAAGTGCTAGCCAAAAGCTCTACCCCTGAGCCGCGCCCCTAGCCCCTCCCTGGGGGATTCTAGGCAGGGGCTCTACCACTGAGCCACACCCCCAGCCCCTCACTGGGGAATTCTAGGCAGGGGCTCTACCACTAAGCCAGCCAGACCCTCGCTCCTCACTGGGGGATTCTAGGCAGGGGCTCTACCACTGAGCCACGCCTCCAGCCCCTCACTGGGGGATTCTAGGCAGGGGCTCTACCACTGAGCCACACCCACAGCCCCTCGCTGGGGGATTCTAGGCAGGAGCTCTACTATTCAGCACGAGCAGTGAGCCCTCATTCCAGTTTCTCCCTCACTGTACCCCCACTGGTCTTCTGAGGCCCTGTCTTTTGTGTCCCTGTAGAAGAAGATCATGATCATCATTTGCTGTGTGATTCTGGGCATCGTCATCGCCTCCACCATCGGGGGCATCTTTGGATAGAAACCACCCCACGCACCGCTCCATTCTGGATGGGTCTCCCTGAGGAGGCCCCTGGCTGCTGCACCTAGCTGGGTTGCCCTCCCCACTCCCACCTTCTGGCCGGGAGTCCTTTTCCCTCCCATCCAACACTGCTCCCTCTCTGCCATGAGACTCCCGTCCCCACCACCCTGCCCCAAGCCGTGTCGTGTGCATGATCTTGTGACAGTGTGTGTCTGTACAGGAGGCAGAGGGGAACAGGCTTGGGAACAGCCAGAGGGGCTGTGTACAGGCCAGTGCGGGCAAGACTCGGGCCCTGGCCAGGTCCGCCTTCCTTCCGGCCTGGGGTCTGCACTTCCCTGGGTCTCAGGCTCCATTCTGGACCCCAACCTTGCCCTCACTCGCCCTGCCCTCTGGCTCTTCCAGCTCTCCTCACCATGCCAAGGCACCTGGAGGGTGGGGACCAGCTGGTCACATGGTGCTGCTTTTCAGGTTAGGGGTGGGGCTAGCTCAGCACTGAGTCTTCGTTAGCTGTCCACTGCCAGGAGGCTCAGGGTGCCACAGCTGCTGGTGTGTTAGGAGCACCAGTACCCCTTCTTTGGGCAAAGCCTGACAATGTCGCTGGCCTCTGCTGCCCTTACGACAGCCCTGGGCTGGGCCTGAGCCTAGTGATCCTTTCCTAAGAAGCTTAGTGGTGGCATCTCCAGCCTTGCTTTGAGCTGCAGAGGTAGAGCAGGCCATAGTCCTTGGCCCACAGTCTCTAATGGGCATGCTAAGCTGAGGCCAGAGTTGCATGTTGGGGACAGCGGTTCCCTGCTCCCTTTATGCTCTGAAAAGCCAGGTGTCACTTTGGGCCTGCAGTCTCACCCTGTCCCCCAGTCTCCCATTGACGTGCCACGTGGTGTCAGGTGTACTGGATGCAGTATTCAGCAGCCAGCTGGGGAGGGGGCTCCCCACTTCCCTCCCCTGCCATCTTGGGGCTTCTCAGAGTCAAAACTATACTCCCTGCCCCAGGACCCCTTTCTCGTCCACAGGCAAGGAGTGTGCATGCGAGTGCATGCAGCGGGAGCTGGGGCCGTGTCTGTGTGCCCCTTTCCCTCAGCTTTGCTCCTGCCCAGTGACTGTGACCACTGTCCGTGCTGCCTTCTCTCACGGCCACCCACCCCCCTTTATCCCTTCACCAAAGGTCTTGGTACAACCAGCTGCCCATTTTGTGAGATTTTTATGTAGAATAAACATTTGTATCTGTATTGAGCCTCTGTTTGGAACTTCTTTCCCACCTGCAGTGTAGGGGATGTGGGATCAACCACGGAGGTGCTGATGGGAAAGAGGCTGAGAGATGGAGGATCCCTCCCTCCTCAATACACAGGCCTCCATTTGCCTCTGGGTGGTCTTTTGAGATAGGCCCAGAGCCCCACATCCTTACCTAGGGGAAGCCAAAGCCTTTGCGTATTAAAGGCAAGGTTCCAGGTCTCTCGTCTCTATGAATGTTTTGATAGCATGTATGCGTGTGCATGGGGCCCTAAGAGCTCAGGAAACTGGGTTGGATCCCTTGCAACTGGATTTACCGAAAGTCTTTTGCCCCTGTGTGGGTGCTGGGAACCAGTTCCAGTTTCTCTGCATAAGCAACAAATGCTCTTACCCGCTGAGCCCGCTCTCCAGCTTACAGATCTTGTTTTTAAGTTTTGCTTGTTTTAAGACAGGGTCTCACTAGGTAGCCCTGGCCGGCTGTTCTAGAACTTACTGGATAGGCTACGCTGGCTTCAAATTCAGATCCGCCTGCTCTGCTTCCCCGGTGCTAGGATTAAAAGGGAGCACCACCACACCTGGCTATCTATGAGTGTCTGTCACAGGAGTATTGCCTGTGACAGCCAGAGTGCAGGATCCCCTGGACTTGGGGTAATTGGTATTATGCACTCCCAATGTGAGTTGTTGAAAACCAAACTCAGGTCCTCTGGAAGAGCAATAAATGATTGTAACCACTGAGCCATCTCTCCAACCCCTTAAAGAAAAAAGTGCACGTGTGCCTGAGCATGTCCTCACCTTTCACCTTGTTCAAGGCAGGGAGATCTATTGCTCCCTGGGCATAACTGACCCAGGAGTTTCTGGAACTCTGCCTAGCTCTGTCTAGCAGTGCTACTGTATCCGGCCTCACGTGGGTTCTGGGCGCCTGAATCCCTCTTTGCTTGGCAGGAACTGTACCCAGTGAGCCTAGTCTCGGATCTGGTCCTTGGGAGATGCCCCTCCAGAGGCTAAGGCTGTGGCCCCTTACCCTCCCTCCCTGTTCAGCACCTTCCTGCTATGCCATGCCCAGGTGTAGTCCCTCCCTCTTAGGGCTCACAGAATATAGCTATCAAATGTCCTCAGCCCCCCACTTCCCTCCCCTGCCATCTTGGATGGCTGTTGGATAACCACACCCAAGCCTGAGGTCACTAAGTGCTAAGATACTTAACACCTGAGGCAGGGGCTTGGCAGAGACCTGACTCAGTATAGACCTCAAACTCCCAAACCCCATTCCCCACCCCGAGTGACGAAGTGACATGCAAGATGAGTCCTGATCCCGGTACCCACCTCTGCCCTTCACAAGATGAGTCCTGATCCCACCTCTGCCATTCACAAGTTGCAAGAGCGCTTCTGTCCATTACAGGCTGTAAATCCAGTTCTACCTGGGAGCCATGCAGTAGTCCCCAACAGAGGAAGCTGAGACACTGGCTCATGTAGAGCCAGGGACACCTGCTACTTAGAAAGTAATTTAATGCATTTAGGACAAAATAAAACATCCTTAGAAGTTCTTTTCTTTTTGGTTTTTAAGACAGGTTTTTGCTGTGTAGTCCAGACCGGCCTGGAACTTTCCGTCTTCTTGTCTCAGACTCCCGGGAGGGTGTTGGGATTAAAGAATCTGAGCTGCCAAATCCAGATCCCTGGAACTCTTTTAGTGAAAAAATATTTTGAGAGCTTCCAAACTTTTCTAAAATACTATGTTGCTAGGTGCTGAGGTAAACAGTTCAGTCCAGAAAATTCCTCAGATCCGGGTCCTGGGTTGGACAGCTCCCACTCTCTGAGCAGAGTGGGTGGCCAGGGCGGTCTGCAGGACTGGATGCAGGTGTGGGTGGCCAGGCTCTCCAATTGATTAGATGCAGTGCCCTCAGAAGCGGGGCTTGCGCTTGCGGCCGGTGTACTGGGTGTCAGGTCTGACTTCCCTGCAGACAGACAGACAGACGGACAGACAGGCCTCAGGAGAATGGAGAGATCTGAGACATCAATCGCAGATGGCTTCTTGGCGGCCACAGCATCCCCTCCCGACCTGCCGGCCATCCCCAGCGGCTACTCACTTGCCCTGACGCCTGCGCCTCTCCTTCTTCTCCAGGACCCACTCCCGGCTCTTCTTCACCAGGTCCCTCCGTGCCTTCTTGTGTGGTGCCCTGGCAGAGACAGAGCGGGAGGAAGGCTAAGCTGGGCACAGGGGCAGCCCTGAGGCTCCTTCCTTTCTGTGATTTCCACTCTAGACTCCTCAGCCACAGACTCAAAACCCTGGCTTAGCAAAGCTGTGGGGTGTGGTCCCTGCCCCTGCAAGGTGTCACTGGGTAGATGGCCTTGTGTCTGGCACACACCTGGTCCATTGAGTGACTCCAGGAAAAGCCTGGTAGTCCAAGGGAAGTCATGGTACCCTCACAGTCCAGCACTGCCACAAGGTGCACCTCAGGGTTGGGAATATAGACGCCAGCGTCCATCCCACCCCCACCCCAGCCTCTGTCAGTGTCTGAGGCCGGAAAACAAGGCTGCCTGCTCACAGCAGTCCTGACGAGAACGCTCCTCACAGGCTGATCTTGGCCTCCAGCCCTGGCCGAGGAGGAACGTGATCCCCATGGCTCAATGGACAAGAGGCCCAAGGAAGACAGGGTGCCTCCCCCCCCCCCCGACACATTCCCATTGGCTGCTGGGATGAAGTGATCAAGTCTAGCTTGAAGGAGAGCTGACAGCTGCTTCAGTGTAGACTGAGGCCCCTGGGTGCTGGCAAGAGCCACGACCTAGCCTTCCAAACCCTCCCCAGCAGAGCGGGAGCAGAGGTCCAAGAGCCATTCAACATTTGTGGTGGGGGCGGGGCGGTGTGCAGAAGGGAGCCATGGAAGGAAGCCCCAGGTTGGACCAAAAGCCTTCCCTCATCTGTGACCGGGTGAACAGCAGGAGTTAGTGAGGTCCGTTAGGGCAGCAGTGACACACCACCGATCAGGACATGTGAGCACGGCTTGTGAGGCTCTGGGAGGCCTCTGGCCGCCATGAAGACAGGGAAGGAAGAAAGGGACTAAGCGGAGTGAGGAAGAAAGGGAAGAGGATGGAAGAGCCCCGAAGGGCAGGGATGGGCTGACCACCTTTCCACTCACTGACACTAGAGTGAAGCTAAGGGACCCTAGGATACACAGAGGGGATTGGATGCCTTGTGCATCCCCTGCAAAGCTGAGAAGAAACGTCTAGAAGAGTCCCAAAGCTCAACGGGGAATGAGCAGGGGAGGTAAGAAAGGACCCTGAGTGGGTGAGGGTCAGGGGTCAGGTGCAGTCAGAGGTTACTGCCAACATGCGAGAGGCAAAGAGCCTCTCTGTGTGGGCAGAGCGTGAGTGGGGACAAGACGGGAGTCAATAAACAGAGGGAAGAGAAAGACATCAAGGTGGAAAGGAAAGGGGAAGGGACCATGGGCGCCAGGAACGATGGGGAGACCGTGTGGAAACGGGGCAGGTGAGAGGTCTCAGAAGGTTCTGGAGCTTGCGCGAGCCTGGCCCCCGACCCTCGCCCACTCGTGGTCCCTGCTCATTCCCCGTTGAGCTTTGGGACGTTTCTTCTACTCAGCTCTACAGAGGAAGCACAAGGCTCCAATTCCCTCCATGGATCGTATGGTGACCTGGTCCTTACACTAGGGTCTGTTGGCGACATGCGCGTTCTGTACGCTGGGCTTTATTGAATGATCCGAGTATCTGATCTGTGGGAGCTGTGTGTGTAGACAGGAAGGGCTCAGGAGGGTGGGGATGGGGATGCAGGAGCCAAGGAAGGCTGGCACCCAGGTCAGAGCAGGGAGTGGCTGGGGAGCGAGGGCAACTGTACAGGAACACCCTGCCGAGTGCACTGAGAAGGGGCATGCAGGGTCACGCGGGAAGCTCATCCAGAACAGGAGGCAGGTGCAGTCCGCGGGCACATCTGGTTGTAACATCTCTTCCGTGCTGCAACTGTGTCTCAGGTAAGGCTCAGGTGAAAGTGGAGAGTACTGCCCAGCCCCGGCCTGGTCCCCACACCTATGCCCTTACCGCTCACTGGTGAAAGCCAACTCGGAGGCCTGGTCTGCATCCTGACTTTCAGTCAGCCCCTGCAGGGAACAAAGCTCTTAAGTCACCCTGGAGTTCACTGCCCCAACACAGAAACATGTGCATCCAGGCCTGAGTGAGCCCAACAGGCCCGAAAGACAGGCCACAGGGGTGGGAGTTCTCTCCCAGGACCTGCAGAAGTCTCTGTATGCAGGGGACTGGGGAACCCTGACCCCAGCCCTCCCAGCATGCTCTTGTGTTGGGAAGCCCCAGGCCCTTCCTCACCTTTGGCAGGGAGGTGGAAGGCCCAGAAAACAGACAGAGGTAGAACCTGAAACGAGAGAGCGGTAGGAAGCCTGGCTCACAAGGCCTAGCAGCAGGACAGTCCTTGTCCTACATCTTTTGTGGCCCTGCCCGCCCACCCAGCATCCCTCTGTCTACTCCATAGCCTGAAAGCGCCCAGCGCTGTCAGCGCTGTGTAGACAGCTCTTGGTCCTAGCACTTACTGTGTCAGTTCATACACATGAAGTCAGAGGTCAGCCTCAGCTGTCATTCCTCAAGTCACTGCCCACCTCATTCTTTGACAGGGTGTCTCAGTATTCGAGAGCTCACCAAGTAGACTAGGTTGGCTCACCAGTGAATCTCCAGAGATCTGCCTAGCTTCATTTCCCGGCACCCGGATTACAAGCAAGACCACACCTGGCTTTTTACCATGAGTGCTGGAAACGGGGCCTCAGGCCCTCCCGCCTGCAAAGTAAGAACTTCACCCGCTGAGCCGTTGCCCAGCCCCCGGCACTTACTTCTTCGCTTTGGCACTGTTGGGGAAGTCTACCACCACGCCGCCAGTGAAGCCTGCCCTCGTGGCCTGGGTTGTGATCAGTTCCAGCTGAGGAGAGGTGTCAGGAATGGACAGAGGGACAACAGGGACAAGAAAGGGACAGAAGCTCAAGATATCCTCAGCCCTCATTGGTCAGAATCTAAAGTACTCTCTAGCTAGACCATTCCCACTCCCGAGGCCTAGAAAGCCACCAAGGCAGAATTCAGGCTGTAGCCAGTCTCAGCAGCCCCACCCTGAGGGAGTATCAGAACAAACCAGTTTTGTTTACTCCCCGCTGTCTGGTCCAGGGAACCCTCTCCCAGCCCTCAGGAAATGAACGAGGCCAACTGGAGCAGACTTGGTTCTGTTACTAGAGAATCGCTCCCTTAGCCACACAGGACGGAGCTGCTGAGGTCCTCTTACCTGCCCCTATCTACCTATTGGGTCATGGAAATGGGCAGCATCAGCATCACCTGACATCATCTTAACTCTCCTCTCTCAGGGATGCAGATGGAGGCCAGGTCCCAGTGCACACTACATGAGACTAAACCAACCCCAGGTTCCCTACCATCTCACCTGTCAACAGAGGACAACACTCCAGCCTCCCCTACAGATACACCCCCTCTCGGGAAGCCATCTGGGGTCACAGCGCCATCACTAGGGTGCCCATTCCCTTGTGGTGCCCAGTGCCAAGATGGCAGCTGAGCGGAGAAAACTGTTCCATGTTCTACGCGCTCCCCTCCGAGGCCCTAGCTGCCTGCTCACCTGCTCTGAGTTCTCAGGATACAGCTGCAGGACAGCTCGGGCCCCACGGACCTGTAGGAAACAAATGCCACAGCCACATAAGCGGTCTGTGGAACGGTGACCATGGCACCCCCATCATGGGCAAGGTACCATTCTTACAGCTCAGAATACCGCCACCAACAAAAGACTCCTAAACTTCCAGACTGCATGCTGGCAAAGCAGATGCTGAACTTAGAAGAAAACTCGGGGCCAGGTGGTACACATCTATAACCTAAGCCTTCAGCAGGCAGAGGAAGAAGGATCACCATGTGCTCAAGTCCAGCCTGGCCGACACAGTTTAAGTCCCTGTCTCAAAAGAAAAGGGACAATAAACAAAACTAACCCAGTCAGTTCTGGGATTAAAGGTGTTTGTCATGGGCTGGAGAGATGATGGCTCAGTGGTTAAGAACACTGGCTGCCCTCCTGGAGGACCTGGGATCCACTCCCAGCACAGATGTGGCAGCTCACAACCATCGGTAACCCCAGATCCAGAAGATCTGCCACCTTCATCTGGCCTCTGCACACATCAAGCACGATGTGGTGCACAGACATACATGCAGACAAGACATTCACGCATGTAATAATAAAAGAAAATAAAAAAAAAAGGAAAAAGGTATATGCTACAGCACCTGGCATGATTTTTTTGTTTGTTTGTTTCTCGAGACAAGGTATCTCTGTGTAGCCCTGGCTATCCTGGAACTCACTCTATTGACTGGGCTGACCTTAAACTCAGAGATCTGCCTGCCTGTGCCTCCAGAGTGCAGGGATTAAAGGTGTGCACCACCACCCAGCTAAGAGATATTTTTTTTCAAAACAAAGAAAAAGTTAGAGAAGGGCTGGAGAGGAGATGGCTCAACGATTAAGAGCACTGACTGCTCTTCCAGAGGTCCTGTGTCCGATTCCCAGCAACCACATGGTGGCTCATGGCCCTCTGTAATGGGATCTGATGCCCTCTTCTGCTGTGTCTGTAGACAGTACAGTGTACTCATACATAAAGTAAATAAATACAAGGAGGAGGTATGGGAGGAACTTGTAGAGGACAGGGCCCTCTGCCAGGTGACCTCTATGCACTACACGTCTCTTCTCGCTCAACTCATGTGCTGGCCACACTGGGCCTGGGCTTGATCACAATGTCAGCCTTCTGCACCTAGGCTGTTTTCTTTTGCATTTTTGAGACCTCTCTGGTTGACTTTGAACTTCCTATGTATCGAAGGCTGGACTTGAACTCCAGACTGTCCCCTCTCTGCCTCCAAGTGCTAGGATTCCATGTCTACACCACAACACGCAGTTGAGTCTCCATGGGCTGTGCACTCCTTTCCTAGCAGCCTTATCACGGAACCCTCAACTTCATCCTTCCACTTACAAGACAGGAAGACAGACAGACAGATGACATGCAGAGGAAGGAGCTTACACTCACCAGGGCAGAGTACAGAGAAGAAAAGAAGAGGTACAGGCGCCTGGCAGGGACATCCGACTTCCTGTTTGCGTTGCAGAGCCACTGCACGGCAGAGATGCTGCAAAGGAAGAGATCCCGTAAGCAGGACCAACCGATGCCTTCCCCAAAGGCTCCCGAGGCCTCTGCCATCGCCCACCCTGACCTGTTGCCTAGGCTCCCATCCTGCAGAGGCCAGGCCACTCTTGACCACTTCTTTATAACACAGGACCACTTGGGGAAGAACTTCCTTCCTCCAACCATTCCAGGAAAACGTTTTCTACCCCTTCATTCTCTCCCACCAAAGGACACCCACCGGACAGCACTGAGGCCCGGCCTCAGCTTCCGCTTTATCTCCTGCTGTATCTATTACGTCTCTAAACCACGCTGATCTCAAACCCTCTGCAGTTATGTTCTCTGCTTCTGGCCCATCCTTCTTCACACCCAGCCACAGAGTGCCATCTTTCTAGCCTGGCCTGAGCAAGGTCTCCAGTGTGATCTCCAATGCCACAAAACCAAACCAACACATCACTCAGGTTGTGTACACATTTAATTCCAGCACTTGGGAGGCAGAGGCAAGTAGATCTCTGAGTCCACATAGGGAGTCTGGGCCAGATAGGGCTACATAGTGAAATCCTGTCTTTAAAAACAAAACAGAACCCCCCCCCAAATGCTTCATATTTCTTTAATATTATTGCTTTAACTTTGAGCCAGGATCTTATGCAGCCTAGCCTCTCCAATTCATGTGGCAGACGATGAGCCTGAACTGCTAATCCTCCTGCCTCCATCTCCCAAGTGCAGGGATTCCAACCACATGCAGCAACATTTCATATTTGCAGCAGAAATTTCAATACTCCAAAGCTGGTTATTAACATTCAGGGGCCGGAAAGACGATCAGTGATTGAGTTTTTGCCGCTCTTGCAAGACACAAGTTCAGTTCCCACCACACACACAGTGGTTCACAAGCATCTCCAGTTCCAGGGGACTGGCCACTGTCCTCGAGCAACCACAGGGACCAGGCATGCATGTGGTACATGCCCATGCACATAGGCCAACATATGCATGAAATAAAAATAAATAAATCTTGCCAATGAGAGCTCGTCTGAAACTAAAGGTAGTGTCTAAGGACCCACACCCCAGGGTGCCTCTACTTGTCTGTACCCACAAACACAAGAATGTGCACACACACACACAACTATATTTTAACTGTCTTTGTCCTCATATATCTAAAAATCTCAGAACATGTACATTTGTTCAGTTACATTTATTTACTGGGCCTGCATCCTGGTTCATGTATGGAGAGCAAATAATAATCTTCAAGAATCTTCTTTCTCTCCACCATGTGTTTTCTGGATATCAAAGGTTTGCCAGGCTTGGTAACAAGCCCCAGTGACCACTGAGCCAGATCCTCAGAACACATACATTTTTAAATGTGATGCAGTGACTGCAATATAGCCAGGTTTAGAAAACGCTCATCTCTGAAACTAAAAGTAGCAGGTAAAGACTGTCACCTGATGCAGCCATCAAAAGACCCAGGTCTGAAAGGGACCCCCTGGCCCATGTCCCCTAGCAGCAGGTCTCCCTCTGTGTCTCGGTCCAAGGCGGCATCTACATTGGAAGAAAACAAAGTATGGTACAGCTGACACAGACAGGTGTGGTGGGCAGGCCCGTGATCTCGGTAACAAGGAGGCTGAGGCAGGTATATCCCAAGTTGGGGACTAGCCTGGGCTATATAGCAAGACCTTATCTCAAGCAAAAATCCAATTCAGCTGCTCCACACAAAAGGGGTTGGTGACCTTGGTACGGGGCAGGGAACACACACTTACCCAGCATGGCAGGGCTGATGTCAATGCCCACCCAGTAGTGTCCCTCTTCTGAGATATAATCTCCACTCAGTCCAGAACCGCAACTAGAAGGAACAATCCATTGGGACTCACACTGCTGAGTCTTGGAAACCCTCCACCCTGACCCAGACAATGGACCTGGGCCCAGGACCTCACCCGACGTCTAACAGATAAGAGGGCTGACCCTCTGGCAAACAGAGGAGCTCCAGAGCTCGCTCAGTCATCTTGGTCTGGATGTCAATCATCCGTGAGCTGGGAAGTAGAAAACATAGGAAAACATAGGAGCAATTACGGAATTCCAGGTCATATTTCTCCTAGACCAAAGAAGCAATAATCAGCTACAGGTACTTTTTCTTCTTTCTTCTTTAAATTCTTTTTATTTTTGTGCGTGCGTGCGTGCGTGCGTGCATGCGTGTGTGTGTGTACAGCACTGGAGATCAGAGGCCAAGTTGCTCAATTTGCTCTCTTCTTCCCACATGAATTTCTAGGGATTGAACTCACGTCATAAAGCTTGGGAATACTCCCTGAGCTATCTGGCAGCCAGTGCTCAACATTTTAAACCTACAGTTTTAACTTGACATCAACAAACTCAAAGGCAGTTATTTTTTTTTTTTTGGTTTTTCGAGACAGGGTTTCTCTGTGTAGCCTTGGCTGTCCTGGAACTCACTTTGTAGACCAGGCTAGCCTCGAACTCAGAAATCCTCCTGTCTCTGCCTCCCAAGTGCTGGGATTAAAGGCGTGCGCCACCACCGCCCGGCTTCAAAGGCAGTTATTAAAAGTAGTTCCATGATGGGCATGGATGCTCCCACAAAATTTCTGTACTCAAACAGTTGAGGAAAAACTAAGAATTTAAGGCCAACCTGGGCAAGACCCTGTCTCAAAACACCACCAATAAAGTAGTCCCAGGGGCTGGAGAGATGGCTCAGTGGGTAAGAGCAACGACTGCTCTTCCAAAGGTCCTGAGTTCAAATCCCAGCACCCACATAGTGGCTCACAACCATCTGTAAGGAGATCTGATGCCCTCTTCTGGTGCGTCTGAAGACAGTCACAGTGTACTTACATATAGTAATAAATAAATCTTTAAAAAAGCAAAAAAATAAATAAATAAATAAAGTAGTCCCAAAGGTCCATTTGGCTGGGCGGTGGTGGCGCACGCCTTTAATCAGCACTTGGGAGGCAGAGGCAGGAGGATTTCTGAGTTCGAGGCCAGCCTGGTCTACAAAGTGAGTTCCAGGACAGCCAGGGCTACACAGAGAAACCCTGTCTCGAAAAAAACCAAAAAAAAAAAAAAAAACCAAAGGTCCATTTGATAGAGGCGCATGTCATTTTACTGTGCACATGTTTTATTAAAATGTGTTTGTGTGAGTATATATATATATATATATATATATATATATATATTCCTATGTTTGGCTGTATCTCAAAAAAATAATAGGAAAAATAAACTATAATCAATTTATTTAACTCTATATACTGAAGAATGACTTTTAGGCCAATATACTCAAAATGTTATTTCAATATTGTGAGATGTGGTGTGTGTGTGTGTGTGTGTTCATTTCTTCACATTAGGCCATTCAGACTTACAGAATTTTAATAACTAGCTATTGGCTGCCATATTGAACAGAATGGTCACACCTGGCCTTTCCAAAAACCAAGGTAAACAACCGCACAGAATAGTGCTTCATAGAGTCACACATGCTGGACCAGGCCTGCAATCTTCAGTCACCTCCACTACATAGCAAGTTCAAGAATACCCTGGGCCATATGAGACCGTGTTTCAAACAAACAAAACCAAATAAACTGACAGGTAGAGGATTCAGATATTATTTATGTCCATGGTTGCCATAACAACTCAGTGTAATCATGCATTTAAATTAAGGACCACAATAAATCCACAATGAGTATGTCCTCCCTCTAATAGTACTGATTCCTTCTGGGGCTGTAGCCTAATGGTAGAGTGCTTCTCAGAATTCTCCAGTGAATGGCTAGGGGTGTGCCTCAAAGGTAAAACGTCTACTTAGAATCGCCAAGCGAGGGGCAGGAGGTGTCGCTCAGTGACAGATCACTTATACAATATGACAGTACCCTATTCGTATCTTCTAACTGTTGCTTACTTTACCACATATTTAAAACACATTGTCAAATGACCTAGTGTAAACTGGAGATGAATATACCCACACTGGTACCGAGGTAGCAAGATCTTTCCAGGAGCTCAATGGTTTAAAGCTCACTTTATCAGTGACAGAATTAAATTCACACACACACACACACACACACACACACACACACACACTCCCAATTCTACATGCTTTCCAAGCGACGCCCATAATCGGGGCGATTTGCCAATCCCGACCCCCGCGATGCTGCTCAACAGCCATGCTATCCTTACTTGCGAACGTATTTCCGGGCTTCATTCTGGTCATAAAACTGTTGAGAAGAGAAAAACACATGGGGTTTGAAGGGAAGAATCCAAAAGCAGTCATTCTAGAAAAAGACCAAGACCTGGCGGGGCTCTCACCAGCTCTGGCGGTCCGCTGTGTTCGGGTCTCCGGCTACGAGATGCCATCTCTAAGGTATGGCAACACGCTGGGACCGGAGAAACTAGCGCAATGTTTTGACGTCACCAATCTGCGACTGCATCAAGCTAAACTTTCCCCGCCTTTCCTTTTATTTGATTGGCTATAAGGCGGGAACGCCGCTCAGGATTCGAGGCCTTCATTGGCTGTCTTGGCACCGCCCTGGCCCCGCCACAACATGGCGGCCGCGCGCTGCCTAGGGTGGCCCCTGTCACCGCTATGGAGATGGTGGCACGTCCGGGGGTTGCCTCAAAGTTCGGTCACGGGCTTATGCTCGCGAGTGAGGACTTACTCCCGCACCGCCCTCTATGAGCTGCTAGGCGTCCCCTCCACGGCCACGCAGGCACAGATCAAAGCGGCGTACTACCGGCAGAGCTTCCTCTACCATCCGGATCGCAATCCCGGGAGCACCGAGGCCGCCGAGCGCTTCACGCGCATCTCCGAAGCTTATCTGGTCTTGGGCAGTACCATCCTCCGTCGCAAGTATGACCGAGGTTTGCTCAGCGACCAGGACCTGCGCGGACCTGGTGTCAAGCCCTCTAAGACGACCGTGGCCGATCCCACTCCTCCCCGCCCTCCTCCCTCCACTCCTCGAGCTCACAGTGGCTTTCGGGCTTCTCCCGGCGGCGGTCGCACTATGTTCGACTTTGACGCCTTCTACCAGGCGCACTACGGAGAACAGCTAGAGAGAGAGCGGCGTCTGCGCGCCCGAAGGGAAGCCCTTCGCAAAAAACAGGAGGACCAGGCCAACAAGGAGTCTCGCTGGGACGATACCCGAGATGCCACTTTCTTTGTCGTCCTTTTCCTTATCTTCGTCTTTGTTGGCTTTCGTATTTAATCGGAGAAAAGGAGGGAAAGGGATCCAGCCGAAGAAACCTGCCTTTCTAGACCTTTGAACTATTGGTCTACGTTTAAATTGACTTCCTCTAGTGGTGTTGTCTTGACCCTTCTGACACCCTCCAGCCTGGCCAGTGATCAACACATCCCTCTCCTTTGGTCCAGAAAAAGACACTTTTCAGTGGCCAAGAAAGAGGCCCCAGGATAAAGATTCCTATGAATGAAGTTTAATGCTTTCCAGAACCCCCTGGGTGCCTGCTCATTTCTCGAAGTTACCTTCCAGATGCCAACTCCCAGAACACTTGCTACAGGTTTTATCCGGAAGCCCTGAGCAAGATTTGCCTTGTACCCTACCACATGTCTGTATGATAGGTGGTGCTTTCCCTGTAACCTCTGAACCGTGCAATACGACTGGTTGTCCGATGCCAAAAAGATTTAATTCTTGGGCACTCGAGTGAAATTTGTTTCTCTCTGTTACCCCAAATCACAGGTGATCAACGATCCAGCAGGCGCTGGGGATGTAGCTCAGTGAACGGATGCTACCAGCAAAAGGCACCGGGTTTAGGCCCCAGCTTGGTCGTCTTTGAGTCCCCCTTCCCCATAAGAAAAAAGTTAGTCAAAGATTGCCAGTTTTTCCCTCAGGTCTGTGCTACGCCATTTCTGTTCTATGGGAGCGAGAAAAACAAAGCCTTGCGGGTGAGGAATACCGTCCTGTGTGTATGTTTATCTAGGGAGTGCCCTGGGTGCTGTGTGAGCCTAACAGCAGAAGGAGATGATTTGGCCTCCCAAGGTCTGTCCCCATTACTCATATTCTGCTCCACAGTGGTGGCTAGGGTGGTGTTCTTGGCGGCAAATTCATCTTGGGGACAGCATGCCTGTCCTTGGTCTTTCACTAGCCACTTGCATTGTGAAGTGTGCAGCCTGTTAACTGTCACAAGACTTGGTGTTTGAGTTTCCGAGTGTGGTCCTCACTTCTGCAGTGCTGATCACAGGCGCCACAAGTCAAATCCCTCTAAGGAGGCTGTTGGACTGTGTGAGTAATTTGGGCCTAGAAGAAGCAGGAGGCTCACTGGTCAGGGTACAGATGAAAGGTAGGCCTGTAATCCAGGGAGGCCGAGGCTGGGGGCTGTGACAGATCGCATAGCAAGACCTGTCTTTGAAAGGATACAAAATGACACACGGGACCTGCGCAAAGCCAAGAGGCTACGATCCACAGCATTGCTCAGACTGTGGCTTAGTTGGTAGGGCGCATGCGTCAGATACTAAACCGCTGGGTTCCACCCCCAGCACCACATAAACCAGGCTTCATGGCACTGTGAGCTTCGCACATTTTGGAAACAGTAGCAACTTTGTATCACAGACTGGCCTAGACCTTTCCATCCCCTGCCTCAGGCTCCTGGGTACTAGGCCCTCAGGCATGGGCCACAGACCCACAGGAATGTAGGAGGCTTTCAGGAGAGCTGCCAGGAAGTGGTTCCCTTGGTAACATTGTAGGTTTCCCATCTCCCAAGATTTTACAGGGTTTCCTGTCCTGGCGAGAGTAAATGTGACGGTGGACATTAGTCCTGCCTTCGGGGCTCTTCCCCACCCCTGGCAGTGGGGGGGGAGGGACTGGGGAGATGAGCGAAGGCGCATAGGAAGGCAGCAGGAGTGAGGCTCAGCCGGGAAGATGAGAGACAAGGATGCACGTATCTGGTGCTCTCTTCTTGCCAGACCTCTAAAGTGGGTATATGGGTAAACTGAGTAAAATACCTATCACAGTGTTGATACAACCAGATCTCTTCCTAACTCCTTCCCACGTCCCGTCAGGTCAGCCACACGGTGCATCTTTGTCCTCTGTCATAGTTCAGGACATGACAGCGTCTGTATAATCCCAGCATGTGGCAGGCTGAGGCAGGAAGGTCTCCAGCTGAAGGCTGTCTCAAGAAAGGCAGAGCCTGCCGGGCAGTGGTGGCGCACGCCTTTAATCCCAGCACTTGGGAGGCAGAGGCAGACGGATTTCTGAGTTCGAGGCCTGGTCTACAGAGTGAGTTCCAGGACAGCCAGGGCTACACAGAGAAACCCTGTCTCAAAAAACAAACAAACAACAACAACAAACAAAAAAGCAGAGCCTGGGCAGAGCCTGGGCAGAGCCTGGGCATGGTGCTCCACACTTATGCCGGCACTGGGAAGGCAGAAACAGGAGGATCGCCCACAGTTTGGTGGACCGGCTGGGTCTCCATACTGAGTCTCGGGCCAGCTAGGGCTACATAGCAAGGCCCTGTTTCAAACAGAGTGGCTCAAAGGGTTAAGGAGTTTGTCATGTCCCTAAGCCTGAGAACTTACTCCTGAAGCAGCCCTCTACCCTCCATATAAGCATAACGGTAAGGGTGTGTAGAACCATGTGCATCCTCATACCTCACACAAGACAAAATAAAGAAAGAAATCATGTACATAAATGTAGAAAAAAAAACCATTGACTCAGGAGAGTCCCCACAGCATCACGAGAACGGCCACCAACACTCATTTGGGAAACAAGAAGTCCTGTATCTTGAACCTATGTGTCTCCTGGAAGGTCACCAGACCATGAAGAGAGAAAAAGAACAGCTGACAAGTCATAGACCTCTCTCTGCCACTGTCTTGAGTGGGTGAGGATGGAGAGAATGGGAGTGTGGCTCAGTGGGTAGTGTTTACGACACCCTGGGTTCCAGCTGCAGCAGTGCATACCCTAAGTGTGGTGGTGCAGACCTGTAATCACAGCGCTTCAGCAAAGGCAAGAGGGTCCAAGGTTCAGGGTCATCCCAAGACACAGAGTTTAAGGCCAGCCTAGGCTACATAAGACTCTGTCTCTAAATAAATTAATTAATTAAAATGGGTGAATTCCAGATTTGAACAGCTCTCAGTTGAGCTTCCCCGTGATGAAGTCACGCTTGTATCTGCCTGAGGGTGACATCGTAGGAAGCATGTGCCTCAGCAGCGTCCCGCGCCGATCCAACTCGCAGCTTAGGTATATGCCCTTGAGCCTCTGGGTTGATGAGTAGTGGCCCTCTGCTAAAACCACAGGTTTGTTTTGTTTATCAGTACACGGTAGCTGTCTTCAGACACACCAGAAGAGGGCGTCAGATCTCATTATAGATGGTTGTGAGCCACCATGTGGCTGCTAGGATTTGAACTCAGGACCTCTGGAAGGGCAGTCAGTGCTCTTAACTGCTGAGCCATCTCTCCAGCCCTTTTATTTTTAAAGATTTATTTATTTATGTATATGAGTACACTGTAGCTGTACTGATGGTTGTGAGCCATCATGTGGTTGCTGGGAATTTGAATTCAAGACCTCCCTGCTCCCTCCAGTCTAATGATTTATTTATTATATGTAAGTACACTGTAGCTGTCTTCAGATGCACCAGAAGAGAGTGTCAGATCTCATTACGGATGGTTGTGAGCCACCATGTGCTTTCTGGGATTTGAACTCAGGACCTTTGGAAGAGCAGTCAGTGCTCTTAACTGCTGAGACATCTCTCCAGCCCAAAACCACAGTTTTAACTGGGATGGAGTATGCACGAAGCCCTGGGTCCCATCTCTATCACAGCAGCAGTAGAAATGGCGGCTCTGGTGCACCATTTATAAGTCCAGTACACAGGAACTGGAGGAAGAAGGACAGAACGTCAGTGTCTTCTCTGGATGCAGTTGCATACGCCTTTAATGCCAGCACTCAGGAGGCAGAGGCAGGTGGATCTCTGTGAATCTGAGGCCAGCCTGGTCTACACAGTGAGTTCCAGGACAGCCAGAGCTACACAGTGAGACCCTGCCACAAACCATAACAACACCAGAGTTTGGGGCTTGGAGGAATGGGGGATGGTTCTGTGGTTAAGAGAATGGCCTGCTCTTATGGAGGACCCAAGTTCAGATCCTAGCACTCAAATCAAGAGGTTCACAATGGTCTGTGACTCTTGCTCCAAGGGATCCGACACCCTTTTCTGGTCTCTGTGGTATTACACTCAGACACACACACACACACACACAAACATAAAAATAAAAAAGGATGGCCAGGTGATGGTGGCACACACCCTAGCACTTGAGAGGCAGAGAAAGGTGGATTTCTGAGCCTGGTCTACAAAGCAGGTTCTAGGATAGCCTGGGCTACAAAGAAAAACCTGGTCTCAAAAAATAAAACAAAAAAAAACCCATGCCAGGCAGTGGTGGAGCACGCCTTTAATCCCAGCACTTGGGAGGCAGAGGCAGGTGGATTTCTGAGTTCGAGGCCAGCCTGATCTACAGAGTGAGCTCCAGGACAGCCAGGGCTACACAGAGAAACCCTGTCTCCAAAAACAAAAACAAAAACAAAAAAAAGAGAGAGAGAGGACTGGAGAGATGTCTCAATGGTTAAGAGCACTGACTGCTCTTCCAGAGGTCCTGAGTTCAATTCCCAGTAACCACATGATGGCTCACAACTATCTATAATGAGATTTGGCACCCTCTTCTGCTGTGCAGGCATATATACAGAAAAACACTGTATACATAATAAATAAATCTTAAAAAAGAGAAAAGATGAAGCCTTTGAGTCAGCTTAGGCTACACATGAGACAGTATCTCAAAACAACCACATAAAGAAGAGAAAAGCAGAAAGAAAAGAATTACTCATATAAACGGACTACTTTGCATTACCTCATCACTGTGCAGACCCTGCAGGATGATGTAATAACTTATGCCTGGGCCAATGAGGTGACCCAACAGGTATAGATGCGTACCACAAACCTGACAACCTGAGCTAAGCCTGATCCCTAGGAGCAACGGGAGAAAGAGAACCAACTCCCACAAGTTGTCCTCTGACCTCCGCTCGTGTGCATACACCCACACACACAATTTCTTTTAAAGAACCCTTACTATATAAAGAAAAAATGAGTATAAATCATTTTTTTCTAAGTTTTTTTATTTACATTGCAAATGATTTCCCCTAGTATAAATCTTAATATATAATTTTTGCAGCAGGCTTTCTCTGTGTAGCTTTGGCTGAACTAGAACTAGCTCTGTAGACCAGGCTGACCTCGAACTCAGAAAGATACACGTGCCTCTGCCTGCTGATTGCTGGGATTAAAAGCATGGGCCACCACCACTCAGATTTAAATCTTAACTTTTTTTCACTGCTGGGGATTGAACCCAAGACTTGCACATACTAGGCAAATGCTCTACCACTGAGCCACGCCCCCAGCCCCTCCCTGGGGGATTCTAGGCAGGGGCTCTACCACTGAGCCACGCCCCCAGCCCCTCCCTGGGGGATTCTAGGCAGGGGCTCTACCACTGAGCCACGCCCCCAGCCCCTCCCTGGGGGATTCTAGGTAGGGGCTCTACCACTGAGCCACGCCCCCAGCCCCTCCCTGGGGGATTCTAGGCAGGGGCTCTACCACTGAGCCACGCCCCCAGCCCCTCCCTGGGGGATTCTGGGCAATGTCTATCCATACTTTGTAGTTACTTAGAGTCCCAGGTCCTGAGTGTAAGTCGCTTTAGTTAGGAGTCATGGGTGAGTTTGTTATCATTTGGGGGTGGAGGGCAGATACTAGTATCTCTATGTAGCCCAGGCTAGCCTTTAATTGTCCCTATTCCTTACAGGTACACTGAGGACCTTAGAGATCTCTGACAATGGCAAGGGCTTAGCCAAGTGTAGAAGTCTGTGGTACAGTCACACCAATTCTGCCACTCAACCCCAAGGGTAAAACTGGAGAACAAAGTGAGATAAACCCACAGTTAGATCAGATGTTGGAAACCATCTCTTTCTCGGTTCCTGGGCGATTAAGTTCTTAGCCAGAGCTTTGGTTGGCAACTGCCAGACTCGATGAGCCTTGCTGGTACACTGTTTACTCAGCAGGGTATAGTGGCTCATGCTTTTAATCCAAGCACTTGGAAGGCAGAGGCAAGTGGATCTCTGTGAATTCAAGGCCAGCTTGGTCTACATAGCGAGATCCTATCTCAAGGGGGAGGGGTGGAGAGAATGGAGAGAGAGGTGGGGGAGGGGCAACATGTTTCCTACTGAAAAATGAGGGACTCTGAGGAAAAGATGATGATGATGATGATGATGATTAGTTATCAGTATTATTTTGCAAAACCAGATTGGGATAGAGAGGAGTTTGGGCAATTAAGAGCACCGTCTGTGGAATCTCAGGGAGTGGAGTTCAGAGCTCAGGATCTAGGTAATGAGCCATTCGTCCCACATACCCCTGTGACCCCAGCTCTGAGCCAGGCAGAAATATGCGGCTGTCCAGGGCTCGATAGCTGAGAAAATATGAGCCCCAGGTTCAGGGGGAGACCCTGCCTCAAAACACTAGGCAGAGAGTCCGGTGGTGGTGACGCTGCAGGCCTTTAATCCCAGCCCTCAGTAGGCAGAGGTGGGTGGATCTCTAAGTTCAAGACTAGCCTGGTCTACAGAGTTCCAGGACTGCCAGGGCTACATAGAGAAAATGTCTCAAAAAATACCTGATGCCCTCTTATAGCCTCTGCAAGCTGAGAAGTATATCTTCCCAAACACACCACACCACACACACACACACACACACACAAATCAAAAAACCCAAAACACTATGTTTACAAACCCAGTTCCCAACCCCTGCAAAACAAAACAAGCCAGCAATGGTGGCACAACTTTAATCCCAGCGCTCCAGAGACTGAGGCAGTCGGATGGATTTCTATGAGTTCAAGGCCAACCTGGTCTACAGCATGAGTTCCAGACTGGCCAGGACTACACCAAGAAACCCTTACTCGCAAAACCAGAATCAAACTAAACCAATAGGGGCTTGCAAGATGGTTTAGTAGGTGAAAGCACTCGGTGCCAAGCCTGACCCGATGCCCTGAGTTTGCTCCCCGAGATCCGCACAGTGGAGGCAGAGAACTAACTTCCATAAGTTGTTCTCTGACTGCAAAAGGACATGTGGTCTCCCCTATAAATTAAATAAATAAATGGAATTTAAAGATATTCAAATTCTCCAAATAAAAAACCATCCGTTCCTGGAGTTCGGGGTGTGTGCCACGGTGCCAGCTGCAGGGTCTGTCACAGGTAGATTTTCCCCCTTGGCAGAGGGGATGGAATACAAGCCATCACAGATGCCAGACATTTGATTTACTATTCAGGAACATTTATGGCCCATAGGTAAGACTTTCTGGAAGCTGGAAAGATGGCTCAGCGGTTAAGAGCCCTGACTGCCCTTCCAGAGGTCCTGAGTTCAAATCCCAGCAACCACATGGTGGCTCACAACCATCTGTAATGGGATCTGATGCCCTCTTCTGGTGTGTGTGAAGACAGCTACAGTGTACTCATATGTATAAAATAAATAAATCTTTAAAAAAAAAAGCTTTCTTCCTGGCTCCCTCATGGAGTACCCTAGCTTTTTCCTCTATCACAAAGGGTCATCCCAGAGTCATTTTGGATATGTTCATTATCTAGAACCTGGAAACAGAACATTGAAAATAAGAATGCCCAAAATCTTCAGAATCTATACATCTATTAGCAAGAGGCATTGAGTCTTTGATTTGGTTTTTTGTTTGTTTGTTTTGTTTTGTTTTGTTATGAGTCAGAGTATGTCCTCAAACTCGCTCTGTTGATCAGGCTGGCCTTAAACTCAGAGATCCACCTGCTTCTGCCTCCCAAGTGCTGGGATTAAAGGTCTGGGCCACCACATCTCACTGTAAGGCAACCTGAAGGACCCATCTGGTTTCCACGGTAACACATCCCTTCCTATGCCCTCTCTGGGTTGGGTCCTTTATTTGTTTGGTTTGGTTTTGTTTTGAGACAGGATCTCTCTGTGTAGCCCTGGCTATTCTGGAACTCACTCTGTAGACCAGGCTGGTTTTGAACTCACAGAGATCTGCTTGCCTCTGCTTCCTGAGTGCTGCGATTAAAAGCATGCACCACCATTGCCCTTCGGGTCTTTTGTTTTGAATCTTGAAACAGGGTTTCATTTAGCCCAGGCTGGCCTTAAACTTCCTATGTAGTAGTCACGGACAGCCTTGTCCCTCCTGCCTCCAGCTCTCTCACTTGGGGATTACAGATGTGACTACCACACCTGGTTTATGCATCCTGGGGATGCCCGCTAGGCAGGCATGCCAATTAAACCATACCCCAAGCTGCCTGGCTTTGTATCTGTCCTAGGGAAGGAAGAAGACTGAAGCCAGTCCTAGATACTAACCTTCTAGAAACTATTTCTCAAATTCCTGATTATGGAAAAAGAGGTAGCCAGGCCCAGTTTTAGGCCTCCCCGACGCCACATTTTTGAGACAAACTCTCACTGTGTAGCCTCGGCTGGAATGGGATTCACAGAGATCCTCCTGCCTCTGCCTCCCAAATGCTGAAATCAAAGGCATGCGCCACCACACCCTGCCTCTTTCTCTTTTCAGTTATATTCTTAAACAAAACCACCTGGAATGTTGGTCTCATGTGTCAAAGACAGCACTGAAAAGTCTGGGAAAACAAAGATCACATCCAGCAAGGTTTCTCCAGCGGGCGCTCTTCCCTGCGCCCTTCTGGGGATGACTCGTTAAGCTTAAAGGCTCTAGGGTCCAGTCAGGTGGTGGTGACATACACCTTTGATCCCAGCACTAGGGAGGCAGAGGCAGGCAGATATCTGTGAGTTCTAGACCAGCCTCCTCTACAGAGAGAGTTTCATGACAACCAGAGCTACACAGGGAAACCCTGTCTGGGAGTGGGGTGAGGGGGTCTCTAAGATCTAGCAAAATTCTTAAGCTCTTCTCACACATCAGCAGGGATCCCACCTTCGAGAACAGCCACTAAGAGCCCTCACATGGAGCCCACTTCTGGTCCCTAAGTTCTCCTGCCGTTGCTCTTAACTCTATCCTCAAAGTTGTCCTTGGGATATCCTGGGCTGAACACACACTTTTATATATATATACATATATATACATACATATATATATATATATATATATGTATATATATATATTTTTTTCACCATTGCGCTCCCCCCCCTCTGGTTTTTCGAGACAAGGTTTCTCTGTGTAGCCCTGGCTGTCCAGGAACTCACTCTGTAGACCAGGCTGGCCTCGAACCCAGAAATTTGCCTGCCTCTGCCTCCCAAGTGCTGGGATTAAAGGCATGTGCCACCACTGCCCAGCTCATTGCTCTCTTTAGACACAAGAGGGCATCAGACCCCATTGCAGATGGTTGTGAGCCACCATGTGGTTGCTGGGAACTGAACTCAGGACCTCTGGAAAAACAATCAGTGCTCTTAACCACTGAGCCATCTCCCCAGCCCAAACACACATTTTTCTATTTGCACACTTTTCTATTCTGGAGAACTTAGTCCCAAGCCTCCTTCTCACCCTTTATACTCCAAAGAGGCCAATGTGCTGTCTCTTTTATATAGAAAACTTCAGTGAAAAATAGAGTCAACCCAAAAACCTCATTAAAGCCCTTGGTTCTCAACCTGTGGGTCAAGACCCCTTGGGCTGACCTCCATCCCACCAAGCCCAATATTTACATTGTGATTCTTAACAGTAGCAAAATTACAGTTATGAAGTCACAAAGAAAATAATTTTCTGGTGGGGGGGTCACCACAACTCAAGGAACTGTATTGAAGGGTCCCAGCATTAGGAAAGTTGAGAACCACTCTTCTAGATGGTTCTTTAGTAATGAGAGCAAAGTCTACACCAGCATTTTTTTTTGGTTTTTCGAGACAGGGTTTCTCTGTGTAGCCCTGGCTGTCCTGGAACTCACTTTGTAGACCAGGCTGGCCTCGAACTCAGAAATCCTCCTGCCTCTGCCTCCCAAGTGCTGGGATTAAAGGCGTGCGCCACCACCGCCCGGCTCTACACAAGCATTTTAAGCTTCAATAGCACCCTTGTTAATTTGAGACAATGCCTCACTCTGCTTAGGGTAGCCTGGAACCCATTACCCCAGGCTAGACCCAAACTCAAGGCAATCCTCCTGCCTATCACGGGAATGCTGGGATAATGGAATTGTGCCACCATGCCTGGCTTCTATAGTGCTTTGGCAGCCTACCATTATTTGCAGGAGTTTCTGTGCCTCTTGGCCAAATCTCCTTTACTGTAGACTTGACCTTGGCTGACCCAAGAATGCTACTGCTGCGATAGGAATCTCACCATGTATTTGGACTCAAATTCTTATGTAGGCTAGCTTTGATTTGATTTTTTTTTGGGGGGGGGGTGAGAGTGACCTTGAACTCCTGACCTTTCATCCTCCACCCCAGGTGCTAGATTACAAGTGTGACCCAACATGCCTGATTTAGGGAGTGGTAGGGATCGAACCCACGGCTTCCTGCATGCTACACAAGCACTCTTCCAACTATGCTATGTTCCCAGCCCTGGGTCTTTGAACTTTCAATCTTCCTGATTCAGCCTGCCACGTTCTGGGGTCACATTCTGTTTGCCAGTCTTCTTGCCCTACATCCATCTGCCGAGATGGCCACTTCATGTCTCCCTAGTGGAAGACAGATGCCCACATTTCTAACAGAACCCCTCCGTCACCCACTGAAGGTACCATCAGTGGAGTCACGGTGGCACCGTCCTGATCCAGCTTGACAAACAATCCTGGAGAAGAAGTGCGAGCCAGGTGAGGGAACTGGAGACGAGGAGCAGGCAGAGTCACTTCCGGCCATGCTGGGAAGTGAGGCTTCGGAAAGGTTCTCAGGAGCGGGAAGTCAGGCAGCTTCTCGCAGGAGGCTGCGGTGGGCCTTGCAGGTCAGTTGAGCCTTGGATGGGCAGGGAAAAGAAGGGCGTCTCCGTAGGAGGGAGCACCAGAGCAGGAGGCGTGGAGGCTGGCTGAGGGAGCAGAGAGGAGGCGGGGCAGCATCACCGTCATCCATCAGCACATTTATTGACAGCCCCTAGGAGGCGGGGCTGGGGACAGAACATACAAAGACAAGGACCTGCCCTCAAAAAGGTTCCATTCTAAGGAGACAGGGACAGAAAAATACAGAATGGTCTTTCCTGGGGGTGGCAGGCTCTCACCTGTGCAGGTCAGAAGCCTCTGTCCTACCTTGCCCCAGGGCCAGCTGCAAGGCCATTGGGGGTGTCCCTGGGCCCGCAGCTGGGGCACGAACACCCGGCTCCTAGGCGGCGGGCCCCCGAACTGCAGGAAGGGTTAGCTCAGGATATGAGGAGAACAATCCAGTAAGCCTTGGCGGTTGCTCGATCCCAGTAGTGTGGCAGGGTGCGACAGACCCCCAAGCAGGACCCCCCCTGGAGGAAGCAGGACCCCATAAAGTTCTTTTTCATTTGAGGGCCTGGCTTGGCACCCTGGAGGCCCCAGCCGGGGAGACGAAAAAAATAAAATAAAAAGGCAGAGTTTCCTTGGTGACCGAAGTCCAGCACCCTGCCCGCCCCACCCCCAGCCCTCTACGGGCCTCTTCGGGGAGCCCCTCTTCCCCAGCTCAGCCTCCAGGGCCCTGGGCCTGCCTGAGGCTAGGGGGAGGGGCCTGCCCCTCCCCCCACCCAGGCAGTGGGGGAGGGGAGGAGCCACGAATCAAGTTTGTCTGGACCCCCGCTGGGAGGCCGCACCCTGGCTCCTACCGATGAGGGGGTTCAGGCTGAGAGGGTCGAGGGCTCAGCAAAGGGGCTGGGCCAAAAGGGCACCCGGGGGAGCCCTTCACTGGGGGCACTGGGCGGGAGTCCAAGGGGGGCAGGCTCCGGGGTACTGCTGGAGGTGGTCCCCGGGCGGCCCCAGTGGGCAGGACGGCAGCAGCAGGGAAGGGTTTGGGGGGCTCCGTGGCGGTGGCGGCGGCGGCGGCGGCAGCAGTCGTGGGGGCCGGCTGGGCAGAGCGCTCTCGACGCCTCAGCACTTCCTGTAGTTTCTCTGCCTGTGTCCGCCTCAGGTGGGCCAGGGCACGGCCCCTCTGGAAGGCTGGCAGGAAGGCCTCCAGGCTCTGTTCCCCTAGCAGCAGCTGCTCCATCTGGACCTGGGTAGCGTCCAGGAGGGAAAGCGAGAGTTGGGGAGGCAATCTGATCAGAGCCTGACTCCTTCTTCCCCACGGGGACCAGCCAGCAGAGGCCCTGAGCTTCCGACCTGGCCCAGCCTCTGGGTTATCCAGACTGGACAGGCGACCACCTGATTTCCACAATGAGGGCCGTCCCCGTACCCTTCGACACACTTAAGCATCCGCTCCCAGCCCAGCCCAGAGAAACGGGCCTGACTACACAACCGACCCTGCCCTCCAATGTCTGTAGACACCCCTAGGACATCGAACTCTGCTGTCCCGAGCAGAGTCCAGAAAGTTCGGTTAGGCAATCATGGAGGGCTTCTCGGAGAAGGCCCCAATGAGACCAGGTTGGTTTCCCTCCCTGCTCACCTGGACCCAGCCACCTCTACCCCTCACCTCAGCCTCCTGCTCAGCCTCTTCCAGCTCAGCCTGCAGCCAGCCAAGCGCACATTGGGGGCTCCAGCGATGCATGCTCTTCTCTGAGGACCACAGGGGGACAGACAGGGACTCTGACTCTCCCATTGACTGCAGGTGACTCTACAGTTCCCATCTCTGTGGCCTCCAAATCCTCAACTGATTTTGTTTTCTTTTGAGGCAGGGCCTCATATATGGCCTCTAACTTGGAACTCACTGTGTAGCCCAGGCTATCCTTGAACTCCTGATCCTCCAGACTCTAGACCTCAAAAATGCTGAGACTGGAGGCACGAGCAAACAAGTTCAGCTTATTTTTTTTGTTTGTTTGTCTGCTATACTGTTGTTTCTTTTTCTTTTAAAAAAAAGAATTTAATTTTAATTATATGTATGTGTCTGTGTATGGGCTCGTGAGAACCTGAGTGCAGACTCCTGAAGAAGCCAGAGGTTGTCAGACGTGAAGCTGGAGTGTGTGAACTGCCCAGCATGGAAGCTGGGAACCAAACTCTATCCTTTCCAACAGCTGAGCCATCTCTCCAGCCGCCACAGTAGCCGCCGCCATCATCATCATCAATTGAGATAGGTCTTACTGTATAGCCCAGGCTAGCCTGCCAAATGGGATTATTTTTGCCTCAGTCTCCTGAGTGCCGGGATTACAAACATGTACCACCATACCTGGCTCAGTATGTTTAATAACATGGGCACTACTGAGTGTCTGTGGGCAGAAGGCCTCTTCAATTCCACATTGAAGCTACCACTCCCAACCCATTAGTTAGTCAGACATGAGGTGGTCCTACATCCTAGAATAAAAAATAAGGCACTGTGGTTCTGACCACTTGAACACCTGAAGCTTTGAGTTTCTTTTCTTCCTTTTTTTTTTAAATTTTTATTTCATGTGTGTGCGTGTTTTGCCTGCATGTATGTATGTGTACCCATAGAGATCAGAGATATTATTGGGTTTCATGGAACTGGAATTATATAGGCCATTGTGAGTTGCCATGTGGGTGCTGGGAATCGAACCCAGGTCCTCTGGAAGAGTAACCGGTGCTCTTAACTTCTGAGTCATCTCTCCAGCCCCATTTCTCAGTTTCTGTTTTGATGTTGGGGTTTTTCTTTATTTAAATGTATTTATTTTGGTTTTATTTGCATCTGTGTTTGGCCTGCATGTGTGTCTATGCGCAGGTGTCAGATCTTGGCGTTACAGACAGTTGTGGGCTGTTATGAGGGTCCGGGGGTTTGAACCCGGGTCCTCTGGAGGCACAGTCCTCAGTGCCTTCAAATGCTGAGCCAACTCTCCAGCCCCTAATGTTTTTTTTAAATGTTGTAAATTACATTTTTATTTTGTGTTCTTGTGTGTATATGGGTGGGCACACTCACACCACTAAAGAGTTGTAGAGGTCAGAGGTCAATTTAGAGGAGGTGGTTTTCTCCTTCCACCTTGTTGGCCCTAGGAATCAAACTCGTTTGCCATCTAGTATCCTTCCTCCATGAACCTTCTCATTCATCAGCCTTGATGAGATTTTGTCGTAGGGTTTTGGTTTGTTTTTTATTTTTGAGATAGGGTCTTAGGTAGCCCAGGCTGGCCTCAAACTCACTCTAGCCAAGTTTGGCCTTGAACTACTGATCCTCCCGTGTCTGCCTCCCAAGTGGTGGGAATATATGTGTATGTCACCATGCCTGGCTTGGATTTCCTTTCTTCTACTGCCCAGGGTCACCATCAGGCCTCTCGAACACAACCATTTGTTTTTTGGTTTTGAGGCAGGATCTCCCCTCAAAAGACAGAGCAGTCTGATCGAGAACTCGCTACATAACCTAGGGTTGGTCGGAGTTTTGTGATCCTCCTGCCTCTGCCTCCCAAGTCCTGGAATTACACACAATGGGGGACCCAGCCCAGTTTTCCATGCCTGCCTCCACAGCTCACCACCTCGCCTTTCCAGGAGGCCAAAACCAATTCCCTTCACACTCGGTCCAGGAGTGGGTGTGTCCCCGCCCCACCCTCAAGAACCAGGCACAAATTAAGGCCAGCCCCGCCCCAGCAGGTCTCCTGGGCCGCCCCTCACCCAGTCTCTGCAGTTTGTCTGCGCAGTTCTCGGCCACCTCTCGAAGCTCTTGGTACTTGATGGCCAGGGCTGTCCGGCCCATCTCCAGGCGGGGCCGCAAGGCCAGGTTCTCCTTGGCCAGCGCGTAGTTAGAGGCCAAGCAGGCATCCCGCTCCAGCTGCAGACCCTGGAACTGCCGGTGGAGAAGAGCTAAGAGGCCTGGGTTCAGACTGCCCAGGGTCACCTGGAGTCCACCCTTGCACAACACCCACCACAGGCCTGGCCAAAGGCACCTGGCAGCCCCCCGACCTGCAAGGGTGACGGGACCAACAGGTGGAGGGACCAGGCTCTGCCTTACACCTTTTCTTTGGGCCCCAGTTTCTACTACAATTAAAAGCAAAACAAAACATAAACAAAACAAAACAAAAAGAAAAACCCTCCTATCTTACCGAGCTGTTGTGAGACTTAAGTGAACCAAACTATGAAGGCCTCAACAAATGTTAGTTAATTTTTAATTTTTCAATTAATATGTCTGCTTAGGTCCCGGAGGGCTACCCCCTCCCTCCTCTGTCCCATTTTCTATGCTTGGACAGCTTGCCTCTCATACCAGGCCTTTGTCTCGCTTTCTCCTCAGGTGTTTGTGTGGAAAGCATCCCCACCCCCTGGTCTGACTCTTGGGGGAGTGATGTTTTCACCCTGTACGTTCCCAGCAACCCCGACTCAGGTCACCCTCTCATCTCTTCTACCCCCTTGTCGGCCCTCTACTGGAACCCCGCACGCCCCCGCGAATACAATACACACCCCCTTGCTTCCGTGGTCCCCTGCACCTGCTGGCTGTTCACCTAGCAGAAGGCAGCGCTGGGGCCCTGAAGAAGGCTTTTTGAGCCTGTTTCTAGAAGGGCCAAGCCTAGCTCCCCGCCCCTGGAGAATGCGCTCCCCTCCATCTGTCCCCTGATTCACGCACATGCCCCTCCTGGTCTGGCTCCTTCTAACATACACTTTCTCTTTCTGTACCCCCCTCCCTCCCAACAGACAACCAGCCCGGGCCTATGTCTCCCGTGAAATATACAACTTTCTCTTATGGTGGCCTACGGAATACAAGCCTCTGTATTCCAAGACCCATACCCAATGGCAGACACAAAGCCCCCTCCCCATCTAATGCTTAACCCCCCCCCTTCCCAGCTATCCTCTCCACCCCAGGTGTCAAGCAGGCCTTCAGTTCTCCCCCGAGCAAGGCGCCTCCCCTTTCTGGCCCTACAGAACGTGGGTGTGCTGAGCCAGGGCCCCCCACAACACAGCTCACCCTCCACCTCCCGCCCCCCAGAACACACCTCCCCGGAGCATCCTCGGGAGGGCACGCCTCGCGGCCATCCCGGGGTGCACGGGTGCATCCCCGGGCGCCCCCCCTCCGCACCACTCGCCCCAGGCTGGATCGGGGCGCCCCCCATCCTCCGGGGGCGGCTCCGCGGGGCCCACTCGGACGTGCCAGGCTCCCATGATCCCGAGGCCTGGCAGCTCCAGGGGGGTGGCCTCCGCTGGCTGGGTCTCCGGGTCCCCGCAGGCCGCAGCCCGACCTCTCCATCCCCCCACACCCTCCTCCTGCCCGCGCCCCCCGCGTTACCTTCCTGCTGAGCCGCACGATCCGGTCCAGCTTGGGCTCATCTTGAAGCAGATCCCGGAGCTGCCCGGTGCTGAGGATCCCAAAGCGCCCCGGGCTGCCGGGCTCCGGCCCCGCCCGCGCCGCCCGGGCCCGGTACATACCGCCCGCCCGCGCCCCCAGCTCGGCTGCTGGCTCGGCCCGATCGGCCCCGCTCCGCTCCGGCTCCGCTCCGGGCTCCGGGCTCCGGCTCCAGCTCCGGCCGCGCGCTGCGCTGTCCGCGTTCCGCCACCAGGGGGCGCCTTGACCGCTCTTAAAGGGGCCGCCGCCGCTGCTGGCCAGACTGGGGGTGGGGCAGATAGGGGGCGGGCCGCACCCGGAGATCTCCCGCCCGGGTGCTTTCGAACCACAGCAAACCTGTCGCTCAAAGCGGGGCTCTCTCCAGAAGTCCATCCTCCTACCTGTATCTGGAAATCCAAATTATGGTCTCATCTCGCCCCTTCATCCTGCCACGCTTCAGCGCGAGCTCTCCCACCCCAGGAGCCTACAGTTTGCAAGGCTCTTTCAGGTCTCCCCTTTGGATACCTACAGCTTTCTGAGTTGGGCTGGGCGCCAAAGCCCCTGTCTGGCTGCTAACGTGGACACGTCATTCATCGCCTCCGTGCCTCAGTATTTTTCATCTGTGAAATGGGGGAGTTGAAGAACCACGCGCACTGAGATCGTGAATACTGAGTACCTGGGGGGCAGGGCAGGTGAATGTGTAACTAACTTCCCGAGTTTCTGTTACTTTAGAGATACCGAGGCGCCACCAAGTGCTAGTGGCCCTTGGCTGTAGTTTGTGCGTTTGCCTAGCCTGAGCAACGCCCTATATTCTATCCCTGACACCACCAAGAAAAAAAATTAATAAAAGGTAACTTACAAAATAAAATAGATTTTAAAATCTCAAAGATGACATCACCTTCCTAAAGTCATATTACTCTGATTGACAATCCTTGTTCCCTTTTGTGTGACGAGGTCCACAGAGCACAAGGGCTGAGTCACAACCTGGGGGGGGGGCATTGTCCCCATCTTCAAGGAGTTCGCAGGTTAAGGCACTGTCTCAGCCCGATGTTTAGTGCAAGACAGAATGGCAGAGGCAGACTTGGTGTAATCCCATCGCTAGAATGGCTGAGGCAGGGGGATTATCTAGATTTTGATGCCAGTCTGGGCTTTAGAGCAAGGCTCTGTCCCCAAAATACAGATTGCAGAAGCAAGGGAACTGGCTTAGCTGTGAAATGCTTGTCATACAGGAAGGAGGATCTGAGTTCAAGTCCTAGAACACAGGTAAGAAGCCAGACAAGGTGGGGAGGTGGTGGTCCACGCCTTTGATCCCAGCACATGGGATGTTGAGGCAGGAGGATCGGAGTTCGAGGCCAGTCTGGTCTGCAGAGCAAGTTCCAGGATAGGCAGGGCTACACAGAGAAACCCTGTCTGGGAAAACCAAACAACAACCAACCAACAGACATGGTTGTTCAGGTTCCTCCGCACAGCTCTGCAGATGTAGCTGGACTTCCAGGACTCAATGGTCAACCAGCCTGGCCTGATCAGTGAGGTCCAGGCCCGATCTAAAACCAAACCAACAAGCCAAAGCAGTCACGACAGGCGGGCGTTGACCTCTGCTTTCCATGTGCATATTCCCAGGCACGTACACTTACATAGTGAGTGTGTTCCCTGTATGTAAACACACACACACACACACACATACACACACAGCACTATGAAAGCACATGACTGGTTCCAGAAAGATTTATCTGAGGAGGTAACCACTGAATGGGGTTTCATAGACTGAATAGGAGTTCTAGAAAAGCCCTGAAGCCAAGCATAGGGACAAAAAGAGTTCAATAAGTCTGTCCCTAATCCACTCCATCCTCCTGCCTCAGCTCCCAAGTGTTAAGATGACGGGTGTGCACTGCCACATTGGATCTAACTTAGCCATAACTGAAATCCACTCATATGACAGGGCCACCGTCTCTGGAAGCCGGCTCCACCTCCCCGGTCTGGGCTCCTTTTTTTTGTGAGTTCACCATTCTGTTCTCCCTTGACTGTAGCTCCCAGCATTATCAACAGTCCATCTCTGAACGCCCTACCGACCTCCCCTAATCTGCTTCTCCCAAGCCGGTTATTTCTGGGAGCTTTGTAGGGAATTCCTGTCTGGCTCTCTCTTGGCCCCTCCTACTCCTTAGCTTTGAGGGAGATGGCAGGGGGGTTCCTGCCTCTCTGGTCTGTTTATTCAGCCCCCAAGCCTCACATAACTGCTCTCTGTAAGATAACCCTTCCCCCTTTCCTTTCCCCAAGTCCTAGAGACTGAAGAGATGGCTCAGCTGTTATGAGCATTTGCTACTCTTGCAAAGGACCAGGGTTTGGGTCTCAGAATCCACATGGTGGCCCGTAGCTGCCTGTAATTTCAGTGCTAGGGGATCTCATGCCCTCTCCTAGCTTCCCCTGACACTTGTACACATATGATGCTCTCTCTCTCTCTCTCTCTCTCTCTCTCTCTCTCACACACACACACACACCACACACACTAAGCCTTTGTTGTTGTTTAGCCATAGCTGGCCTGGAATTCACTCTGTAGACATAAAGATCTGCCTGCCTCTGCCTCCTGAATGCTGGGATTAAAGGTGTGCACCACCATCTTTGGCAATAAATATGTCTTTTTTTCTTTTTCTTTTTCTTTAGAGACCACGTTTCCATGCCTCTCTCCAGAACTCCACTGTCTATCCTAGAAAGATACCTCTGTCTCTCCTGCCCTGTTTCTCAGGATGCCCTATGCACCTGCCCTTTGTCCCAATTCCCTCTGGCCTCCAGGAAGAATGACCTCTCTTCATTCACAAGTCAACACAGACAGAGGTTGCCTTGATCTGAGGATCACCTCAGTTCTCACTTCTGAGGTGACCGGCTAGTCCCTTAGTCCGTTCCTGATGACTTCTTTCTTGTTCACCTTAGTTTCTGCTTTAACTGACTCCCTTTTATCCCCACCCTACCTCCAGTTTTTAAAATTTATTTGAGGTGATAGGAATAGAAACAGAGGACTTACCCATACAAAGCAAGCGACCTACCACTGAGCCACGCCCCGGGCCCCTCACTGGGGGATTCTAGGCAGGGGCTCTACCACTGTGTTAGATTTCAGTCTTAATTTTTTTGTTTTATTTTCTACACAGGATTTCATCACATAGCCCACACACACATACACAGACATACATATATGGATGGATGGATGGATAGACAGACAGATGGAGGGACGGACAGACGGACAGAGGGACAGACAGAGAGACAGACAGACAGACAGGCAGGCAGGCAGGCAGACAGACAGACAGACAAACAGATAGACAGACAGACAGACAGGTTTCTAAGGGCTGGAGGAAAGTGTAGAGTGTTGTTTGAGGCACATTGTGGCCTCTTGATTCCTTAGCAGCTGTGTTTCCTTTCCCAAGCCCAGCTGAGCTGACCCCCACTCCATCACAGGGTGGGGCGGGTATGGTGGCACAGGCCTTTCATCTCAGCCCCTGGGAAGCAAAGACAGAAAGGCAGAGCTCTGTGAGTTCGAGGCCAGCCTGGTCTGCAGAGTGAGTTCCAGGCCAGCTCAAGTATACAATAGGGAGTGCCTATCTCAAAACAAAACAAAACAAAAGAAAAAAACCCATGAAGTTGTAAAGAAACAAATTAAAAAGCCCAAAAATGCCCATATCAACTCCACTCTTTAGCTATTTTCTTCAGTACTTTCTGTATGCTGATTATCTCCTCCTATTAAGACTAAAAAGAAGCCGGGCGGTGGTTGCGCACGCCTTTAATCCCAGCACTTGGGAGGCAGAGGCAGGCGGATTTCTGAGTTCGAGGCCAGCCTGGTCTACAGAGTGAGTGCCAGGACAGCCAGGGCTACACAGAGAAACCCTGCCTTGAAAAACCAAAAAAAAAAAAAAGACTAAAAAGAAACACTGGACCCTTTCCCCATGGGGACTTTGGTGTGTAATGGTTGGAAACAGTAGCCTCCTTGGTAGTGTGTGTAGCCTAGTGTCTATATGGGTTGCCACAAGGGATGTTGGAGATAATTTTCTGGCAGTTGATAATCAAGTCTCTGATCACAATGCTGTCCCTGATCTAGACTCCAGACAGGTATGCATGGTGTCTTTGGGAAGCCCCAGGGCACAGTGGCCAGGGTTCACATTGGCCAGGTCATCATGTCCATCCTCACCAAGCTGCAGAATAAGGAACATGTGACTGAGGCTCTGTGCAGAGCCAAGTTCAAGTTTCCTGGCCGCCAGAGGTAGGTGGTGGTATTTAGATTCCTAAGTTCTTCTGTTTTCTTGCTCTGAACCTTCTTGCTGAGTTGTTTTTTTTTTCCTATTTTCTTCTAGTTAGTAAAATTTAATAATTAAAAAAAAAGAATAGAAAAGAAAAAGAAACATGGGACCTGTAAGGTGACTCTTATGTGCAGCTCTAATGACCTAAGTTCCATTCCCAGGACCCACATAAAAATGGGGGAGAACTGACTCCTGCCCTCTGACCTCCACATGCATGCTGTACTATGTGAAAACATGCAGACACAATACCACTCCCATAGCACTAGTAAGATGGCTAAGCATGGGGAAGGAGCTTGTCACTGCATCATGGCGCCTGATAATCTGGGTTTGGTCCCTCGGTCCCACAAGCTAGAAGGAGAGAACCAACTCCCACAAGCTGTCATGTGACCTCCTTGGAAGCTCTGCAGCACACATGCACACGTGTGTACACACAATTATTAGTTAATTTAAAGACTAGGGAGAAAGGACAAATGAATCACTCATTTGGGGGTTCCCATTGAGCTTCCTCACCCCAATGGCTGAGCTTCTAGATTCTATCTTCCATTGAAGGCACCCTCCCCACCTCCCAAAACAGGGTCTCACTATGTACTGGCTGGTTTTGTGTGTCAACTTGACACAAGCGCAAGTTATCACAGAGAAAGGAGCCTCCCTTGAGGAAATGCCTCCATGAGGTCCAGCTCTAATGCATTTTCTCAATTAGTGATTAAGGGGGTGGGGGGAGGGTGGTTCTATCCCTGGGCTGATAGTCTTGGATTCTCTAAGAAAGCAGACTGAGCAAGCCAGTAAGTAGCATCCCTCCATGGCCTCTGCATCAGCTCCTGCTTCCTGACCTGCTTGAGTTCCAGTCCTGACTTCCTTTGGTGATGAACAGCAATGTGGAAGTGTAAGCTGAATAAACCCTTTCCTCCCCAACTTGCTTCTTAGTCATGATGTTTTGTGCAGGAATAGAAACCTTGGCTAAGACACACTATATACCTCTGACTGGCCTGAAACTCACTATGTAAACCAGGTTGGCCTTGAACTCACAGATATCTGCCTGCCTCTGTCTCCCGAGTGCTGGGATTAAAGGCGTGCATCACCACTGCCCAGCCACGGCTAGCACTTTTATTCCATGGGGTGAACACTGGTGACCTCTGTTAGATATGGGTCACCTTCCAGCTGTCCTCAAGGACACGCCTGAGCTGTTTTGCTGTTCTCTTCCCTCCCTCTCATAGACTTAGGAGGACACTTGACATCAACAATATTCTTGGGTCTGAAATGGGGGTGGGGCAAGGTCACTTCCAGAGCCGGCTTCTTAGTGAGCTTGAACAGCATTTGACAGTTGACCAGCTTGCTGTCTGTTATAAAGCATCTGAGGTAAGATGACATCAAAGAAGGGGTGGGCTCCCAGTTGTTTTGTTTTGGGCTCACAGCTTCTGATGGCCAGTCATGCATATTCAAAGTTTGCAGTCGCAGGCTTTCAGGAGCAGTTCTTCCAGGGAAACCATCAAGACAAAAAAGTCATCATCTAGGGCCTGGAGTGATTGCTCAGTGGTTAAGAGCTCTTTTAGAGGTCCCAGGTTCAATTCCCAGAGCCTCAGTGACAACATGAAATATAGGGGGAGGAGGAGGAGGAGGAGGAGGAAGGGGAGGGGGAGAGGGAGGAGAGGGAGGAAAAGAAGGAGAAAGGGAGGAGAGGGAGGAAAAGAAGGAGAAAGGGAGGAGAGGGAGGAGAGGGAGAAAAGGAGAAGAGTTTATTTTATTTTTATGTTCTTATGTGTATGGGTGTTTGCCTACATGTAAGTCTGGACACCACATGTGTGCCTGATGCCTACGTAGATCAAAAGGGGGAGTTAGACCTCTGATACTAGAGTTACAGATGTTGTGGGCCGCCATATGTGTGCTAAGGACTGAACCTGGCAGACAGTGCTTTAACCACTGCGCCATCTCTCCATCTTTATCTTCCAAAGCCTTCTATGTAGCATCGAGTCTTCCTCAGCTCTCTCTTTCTCTCCCAGCCTTTGATTCTATGCCCTCTATACCCGCTCCTTTCTGCTGCTTCTAGCTACTCTGCATTTTCTAGGATTTTATAAAGTTAGATTCATACTGTATTATTTTTGTTTTGTTTGTTTATTTTGAAGTCATGGGTCTCTGTGTAGCCCTGACTGTCCTGGAACTTGCTCTATAGACCAGGCTGGCCTCAAACTCATAGAGATCTACCTGCCTCTGCCTCCTGAGAGTGGAATTAAAGGCGTGTGCCAACACTACCTGACTTTTATTCTATTTTTAAAGCTTGTATTGATTATGTGTAATAGCAGGTTTCATTATGTTATTTTCATGGGTTCACACAATGTCTATTTCTCTCCCCCCCTCCCTCTCCCCCACCCATTTCCTCTTCCCAACCATTCCCCCGTTTACTTTCTCTTTCTCTTACTCTCCTTTCTGGAGACTCAGAGAGTAACTGGGGTTGCTTATAAGAACATGGCTGTGTATTATTTTTCATGTGGCTTCTTTCTGAATTGTGTGCATTGTTATCTACTTGACGGCAGAGCATTCATTAAGTATCTTCTTAAAAATTTTTTATGATTTTTAATTATGTGTAGATGTGTGTGTGTGTGTGTGTGTGTGTGTGTGTGTGAGAGAGAGAGAGAGGGGGGGGTTCAGAGGACAATTTCTGGGAGTCCATTCTTTCTTTCTACAGTGTGGGTCCTGGGGCTTGAACTCAGGTAGTCAAGTTTGGCAGCAACACCTTTTTTTTTGGTTTTTTTCGAGATAGGGTTTCTCTGTATAGCCCTGGCTGTCCTGGAACTCGCTCTGTAGACCAGGCTGGCCTCGAACTAAGAAATCCGCCTGCCTCTGCCTCCTAAGTGCTAGGATTAAAGGCGTGTGCCACCACCGCCCGGCTGGCAGCAAACACCTTTAATGTCTAAACCATCTTGTCAGCCCTCCACCTTAGTTTTTGAGACCAAGTCTCTCTCTCTCTCTCAGTGAGCCTTAGACTGATGAACCCAGCAGGGTGCCTGCCTAATGTCTAGGGATGGGCCTGTCTCAGCATCTCCAGCACTGGAATGAAGACATGTGTTGTTGCGAATCTGACTTAATTTTTTTTTATTATTTTATTTTATTTTGTTGTTTTTCAAGACAATAGTTTCTCTGTGTAGCCCTGGCTGTCCTGGAACTTGCTCTGAAGATCACACTGGCCTCGAACTCACTGTGATCTCTCTGCCTCCTTGGTGCCAAGATTAAAGGTGTGCACATCCACCGCTCAGACTTTCTGTTAGTGTTGTGGATTCAACTAAGGTCCTTGGGCTTCTGTAGCAAATGCTGAACCCACTGAGCAACCTTCTGGGCTTCCTTCCCACCTCTTCCACTGCTGCTCAAAGCGTCCTTGCACCCAAAGCTTTCCCCTCTTTTCACCCTTTACCCTAAAGCTCAAATGACAAAAGGTCTGAAGCATCCTCTCTGGCCTCTCAGGAGCTGTCTGATCTGTACTGCAGTCATTTAGGATTTGCACAGTCCATGAAAGAAGAGGCTGTGTTCACTTCTCTCCAGTCTCGGCCCCTGACATAGGATCACTTCTTCCACCACCCAGGCAGAGAAGCGCCATCACGGGACGAAGCGCCAGCAGGAGCCACGACAAGTTACAGAGCATCCTTGTGCTCTGTGCTCTTCCTTCTCTTCCTTCCTTTCTTCCATCCATCCATTCTCCTCCTCCTCCTCTTCCTCCTCCTTTTCCTCCTCCTCCTCCTTTTCCTCCTCCCCCTCTTCCTCTTCATCTTCTTCCTCCTCCTCTTCTTCCTCCTCCTCCTCTCCCTCTTCCTCCTCCTCTCCCTCCTCCTCCTATCCCTCCTCCTCTTCTCCCTCCTCCTCCTCTCCCCCCCATCCTCCTCTTCCTTTTTCTTCTTTGGTCTTTTGAGACAGGGTTTCTCTATGCAGCCCTGGTTGTCCTGGAACTAGTTCTGTAGACCAGGCTGGCCTCGAACTCACAGAGATCCACCTGCCTCTGCCTCTGCCTCTGCCTCTGCCTCTGCCTCTGCCTCTGTCTCTGCCTCCCAAGTTCTGAGCTTAGAGGGATGCACCACCACAGGCCAGTTTCCTCTTTCTTGCCACCCCCTCCCCCACCTTTTAAGTTGGTATTTCATGTACCCCAGACTGGCCTTAAACTCACTATGTTGCCCAAGCTTCCATTGAACTCACAGACTTCTTCCCTCAGACTCCCGGATGCTGGGATTACAGACATGCAGCACCATGCCTGGTTTGTGCAGTGTTGGTGCTGGAATCCTGGGCTTCCAATGTGTGATGTGCTAGGCAGACACTCTAACAGCAGCTCCGTATCCAACCCCTCCCTTTTCTTATTAATAAAACAGGGAGCAGTCACCCACCTCCTCTGCTTGTTAATGGATGGAGTGAGTCTATCCACATAAAGATCTGAGAAGATGAGGGAGGGACCCTAGCAAGCACTGAGTACTGGGAAGTCATCAGGAAGTAAGAGGCAGTCAGGTAGAGCAGGATCACGCAGCTATGTAATCCAAAGATTGGGAATTCGAGGCTATCCTGGACTAGAAAACAAAAAGGCTCTTTTTAAAAAAAAATTCTTTTTAAAAGATTTCTTTATTTAATGTATATGAGTTCACTGTCCCTCTCTTAGACATGCCAGAAGAGGGCATTGGCTCCCATTACAGATGGTTATGAGCCACCATGTGGTTGCTGGGAATTGAACTCAGGACCCCTAGAGAAGCAGTCAATGCTCTTAACCGCCGAGCCATCTCTCCAGCCCCCCAAAAGGCTCTTTGTTTTTGGTAGTTAACCAAATATATTTATGTGTATAAAACTCCCAGTTACATAACGCCAAATCACAATGATAAAGTTTTATCCCAATATTTCTAACCTCTCAGCACACCAGAAACACATCTGACGCCATCTGGATCTGCGCGTCTCCTCCTCTGCTCCCCAAAAGGCTCTTTCGAGGAAGGTTTCTGTTGATCTTCTGGGGCCTTCCTTACACAAGGACACCCCACATCCATTGAGCAAGGGAGAGCAATCCACAAGAAAGCATCCTCCACCTTCCTCAGCATTCAAGTACCTCTAAAAATCTCAGGCTTGGTGTTCAACTCAGCACGAGAGCACCGGGCTGGAATCCCCCAGTGAGGCACTGAGAATGCGCCTCAAAGTAACACTTGCCAAGCACACACCAGACTCCGTGTTCCATCCCCCGTCAGCTGCCTTCCAGGACCAGACCTGTTCTCGAAGTTTCTACCTATCTTCACCTCGTCTCTCCGACAGAGTCCACGACCACAGTTCTCCCTACTTCCCATCCCCATCTTACCCTGTCCTCCTGTTGCTTTGCCTGAGATAGATGTGAACACAGCCGTGGCCTTCCAGATCCGTCTGTGATTGGCTTCAGCACGTAGCTAGAGCCAGGACAGGACCTGGATGACAGTGTTTTGCCCAAATTCCTGCTTCCACCATTTTGTGAATGGGTAGGGCCAACCCAAGTAATTCTGAGGTTTTGGTTTTTTGTTTTATTTTATTTTTTATTTTTTGATTTTGTTTGTTTGTTTGTTTGGTTGGTTTTTCAAGTTAGAGTTTCTCTGTGTAGCCCTGGCTGTCCTGGAACTTACTCTGTAGACCAGGCTGGCTTTGAACTCTAAGATCCACCTGCCTCTGCCTCCAGAGTGCTGGGATAAAAGGCTTGGGCCACCATTGACTGCTATGTATCTCTGGCTGGGTTGGAATGCATCTTATGTCTGCTTTCTGAGTGCGGGGACTGGTGGTGTGTACCCCTCTACCCGACTGAAACTTGAATTTTCGAAAAATGTTATCAGTAATATTTGATTTTCCATAGCTTACCTCCAGATAACACAAGAAAACTCTGGCCAGTGAGATTGCTTAGCTAGTCAGTGTGCTTGCTACCAAGCCCGAGGACCCGAGTCTGATGCTCAGGGGCGTCTTGGTGGAAGGAGAGCCGACCCTCACAAGCTAGCTTCAGACTTCCACATGGATGCCTTGGCAGGCATGTGCCCAGGCACATAGACATACATGTGCACACACAATACATAAGTAAAATGTATAGCTTTTCTTTGTTTGTTTACTATTAGATTTATATTTTTATTTTATTTTATTTATTTATTTATTTATTTATTTATTTTTTTGTTTTTCGAGACAGGGTTTCTCTGTATAGCCCTGGCTGTCCTGGAACTCACTGTGTAGACCAGGCTGGCCTCAAACTCAGAAATCTGCCTGCCTCTGCCTCCCAAGTGCTGGGATTAAAGGCGTGCGCCACCACCGCTCGGCATATTTTTATTTTATATGAGAATGTTTTGCATACATTATGAATGTATGCATGTGTTGTGCCCACAGAGGTCAGAAGAAGGAAGGCGTTGGGTTTCCTGGAGTTGTGGATGCTGCTGAGAATCAAGCTGTGGTCCTCTCCAAGAGCAACCAGTTCTCACAACCTGGCACCATCTTTCCAGTCCCCTGTAATAACTTTTAAAAAGAGAAATCCTTAGCTAGGCAGTGGTGGTGCATGCCTTTATTCCCGGCAATCCGAACACAGAGGCAGACAGATCTCTGTAAGTTCAAAGCCAGCCTGGTCTACAGAGTGAGTTCTGGGACAGCCAGGGCTACACAGAGAAACTCTGTCTGGAAAAACAGAGAGAGAGAGAGAGAGAGAGAGAGAGAGAGAGAGAGAGAGAGAGAGAAGAAATATTATTACAAAGCATAAATCTTTGTTGCTAGACGTGATGACCCACCCCTGCAACACCAGTACCAGTCAATCCTCAGCTACACTGAGAGAGTTCCAGACCAGCCTGGGCTAGAGATCCTGTTTCCAAAAAGGAGGATTTAGGGCTGATGGCTTGGTGGTTAAGATGACTTGTTGCTCTTGCGAGAGAGGGCCAAGTCAGTTCCCATCCAGTTCCAGGGGATCTGAGTCCCTTCAGGACACCTGTACTCAACATACACCGTGCTCACGCCATCACACACACACACACACACACACACACACACACACACACACACACACACGACTCAAGAGGAGGAGACAGAACCGAACAGGGTTGAGAAGGGGAGGATGCTCCAGGAGGGACATGACTAGGGAGATGTGGCATTTGGGGAAGAGAAGGGAGCTTAGGGAACAAGGGGCCACCTCAGCGGAGGACTCAGGGTGGAACGAACTCCCTGGGAGATAGGTGGAGACCAGTGAGTTCATGGAAGTTGCAGACAAGAGAAACCCACAACCCCGAGTGAGTTTCAAATAGGGCCTGGGGTTGGGGCTGGGGCTGGGGCTGGGGCTGGGGCTGAGACTCCTTCTACTCTTCTCGGTCCCCAAATCTGGGCCTCCTCCCTTTTCGCACCCAATCTACAGTTTGGGACCTAGACATCAAGCCCCCGGGGAGTGGGGGGTTAAAGGTGAGCGGGGCACGAGCGGGGCGGCAGAAGGTGATTGGCAGGCTCCTGAGCCCACGGCGCGCGCCACCGCCGCTCCACAGGCCACCAGCCGGAGGAGAGGCTGCCATCCACGTGCTAAGGAGAGAAGGAGGCACCGGACCAAGGGGCAAAGGACACCTCGGAGCGGGAGGGCGGGGGAACCTGCAGCGCCCAGCCGTCCACACCCCAGTCTAAAAGCCGGGCTTCGTGCGGGCGCAGCGCACGGAGCCCTCTGCCGCCTGCGCGGGGAAGGCGCGGGGTGAGGCCGCAGCGGCCTGAGCATCTGCAGCCCCGCAGAGACCCGAGGTCCCAAGATCCGAGTCGAGTCCGACGCCATCTGCAGATCGCGTGGAGCCCAGGTGAGCAGGGAAGATCTTCAGTTATCAGAGGGACATAGATGCCTGACACAAGAGGACTCAGAGACTGGCCAGACCTCAGTTTGGAGGGGCGTTGAAGAGTGCAATGAAGAGGGGCGTTCCTAAATCGCGACTGGAGTAGGGGGCTCCCACTCTCTGTGCCCCCCAGCCCCCACTTGCTCATGCTCAGAGCCAGAGGGGAAAGAAGCAGGCTGAGATGCCAGAAAGGACTGGGCATCAGGAATGCCAGTCTATCTTGTTTGACTCCTTAGGACCACAGGCTCTGGTCTCCTGGGTCCCCCATCTTGAGCTGAGATTGAGTGGTGATCTGTTGAAGGGGGGCCAGACTGGATCCAGGGAGGCAGGAGGGAGGGGACAGATGCCAGGGTGGGGCCTGTGGATTTCCGGTCACCCAGCCTGGCAGCAGGCAGGGGCTAGGGACCTAGTTGAAGGCCTACCCACTGGGTGTAACCTGGAGGAGCCAGAGCTTCGAGCTGGCCCTCGACCCCTCTGTCCTCAGGCCTGTGGCTCTTGAGCCCATCATGGTGGGAGAGGGGACCATGTGGCCGGGTCTGGGAAGTGTTTCTGTCTTTAGATGCCTGTCTTTGTGACCTTGGCCCTTTTCCGGGCCTGGTTCTTCCTCTGTGACACTGGAAACTTCCTCCAGGGCCACCTGTATGGAGACAGGGACAGAATAAAATGGGACACCAAGATGCCTTGGGAGGAAAGGGCAGGTGGCTCCGATCAAGGTCCCTCTGCGTCTTCACATGGGGTTTTTACACATCAGCTGGGGTGGAGATGTGCCATCTTACCCAAGAGCTCGGTTCTTCTCAGCAACTGGCCTGTCTCTCCTCCTGCCCTAGCCCCCCTTATCCAAAGGAAGGCTCAAATGGGACTACAGCAGGGGAGTGGTACCTGCCTATAATCCCAGTGCTCAAAAGGATGAGGCAGGAGGATTGATGAGTTTGAGACCAGCCAAACTGCAGTGTGAAACACTGTTCTCAATACAAATAAACAAGGACTGGGGCTGTAGTTCCAGGGCAGAGCTCGTGCCTGGTGGGCACAAAGCTCTGACTTCCATACCCAACACTGCGTGTGTAAGCCAGGTGTGGTGCTGCAGGGCCTGGAATTCTAGCATTGTGGGGGTAGAGGAAGGAGTTCAAGATCATCCTGGGCTTCACAGCAAGTCTGAGGCCTGCCGGAGACACATGGGACCCTGTCTCAAGACAGAACAACAAAGGACAATAGCCAAAGGCCATGCATGGTGACATACACCTTTAATTCAAGTACTCTCTTTAAGCTCAAGGCTGGCCTTGTTCCATAGTGAGTTCCAAGTCAGCCAAGGTTACATAGTGAGACCCCATCTCAAAAGAACAGCAGCAGCAGCAGCAGCAACAACAACACACAAACTCACACACATATACACCATTGCCACCACCAACACAACCAACACAACCAAAAATGTAAAAACTAAGGACTGTCTTTGGCCAGAGGATTAAAGAATGGAAAACTAGTCTACATTTACTGCAAAACAAGCACCATGTGGGGCTTTCCTTGGCCCTATTCCTCCTTCATGACCGCCTGAGACAGAAAGGATATTATCTACACTTTGTAGTTGAGGAAAAAGAGGCTCAGAGAAGTCAAGGCAGTGGCTACAGTTTACACAGCCTAGCAGCAGCAGACCTGGGATACGAACCCCGGGTAGCCTGATCACAGTGCTGTTTTCTGCTTTCTCTGCTGCCTTGGACTCTTCTATTATCGTCTCTGGCTTCATTCCACCCATCTGTGCCTGGGGCTAGATACACTGTAGGCAGGTAAGTGCGCGCTCGGCCTTGGCAGGCTGTGTATGCTACGACCCTGTCCTGGGTCAGGTCCTAAGTGTCCAGAAGCCGGGTACCTGCCCCTTCTATCTTACCTCCACTCTCCCCATCCCTCTTAAGCCTGAGACTCCAACAAGGTGGCTCACGCCTGCCTCTCCTCTTTGAAGCTGGTGATGCTGACATTAGAGGAGAGGGTCCCCCACCCACCGGGGCTCGGAACAGAACATTTCCCAGAGCTACTTGTGACACTGATAAATACCGATGCCTCTCCTTGGCGAGTCCAGGACAGAGGTTCAAGTTCACAATCCCAGAGTCACTGCCTACTGGATGGCTCTGGGGGTCACCTCAACTTCTGTCTCACAATCAGCCCAGCTGGGTGTGTGACCCTGGGTGAGAGATTTGTCCCAGAGACCCATTTTCTCTCTTGACCCAGTGGCCTGATGCCTTAACATAACTGTTGTGAATCACTGATCCCAGAGGGGACAGGGCTGACAATCTAGGCAGAGGAAAAACTGTGGCCTGTCCCCGCTGGCTTTGGAGACCTTTTCTATCTTACGTCCCTTTGAGAAATTCGTCAGGCTGTCCATATTCTAGGTTGTTATTTCCAAGTTCTATCATGTATTTATTATTATTATTATATTATCATTATTATTTACATTTTAATTTATTGGAGTGTAATGTGTGTGTGTATGTATGGACACCATGTGGGCCCAGGGATTGAACTCGGGTCATCAGGCTTGGCTGTAGGTGCCTTTATCCGCTGAGGTGCCTCTCCGGCCCTATTTAACATTTTGCAACAACACTATAAAGTAAATGGCACATCCCATCTTTGCCTTTACCACCAAGAAGGCAGAACCGGTCTCCCAAGCCGCTGAGCTGTTCCTGTGGAGGGTTCCTTCTTGCACAGTGGAGCTCACGACCATGCAGCGGGAAAGTGTCTCGGTTGTGCCTGCACCCCACAGCTCTGTACCAGGGAGCCCTGAACCTTATAGACACATATCTCCTCGATGGCTGTGTCTGACTCTGCTCTTCCCAAGTAGAAGGTGACTGGGGATAGAACAACTTTGACTGTCACCCTATGACCCAAGGTCCTCCATTTTCATCTCAGCAACATGCACAGAGCCTACCCAGGCACATAGGGAGAGGCTGGAGATAGTCTTCCAGTAATGTTCAAAGGCAGAGGCTGCACTGCAGAATATACCTGCTGAGTGGCCTCAGTATTTCCACCTGGAAATGGGCAGATTGTAACCATAGTTTCTGCCCTGAGCCTTCTGGATCTTAGTTCCTCTCTTCCTTTTTGTCTCCGTCTCTCCATTTTCTGTCTTCATTTCCTCTGTCTGTCTGTCTGTCTGCCTGCCTGCCTGCCTGCCTGTCTGTCTGTCTGCTTCTCTAATTTTATCTTTGTCTCTGTTTCTGTGTGCGTGTGTGTTTTTGTGTCTGTCTTTGCTCTCTTTTTCTTTCTCTGTATATCACTCTCCATCTCTGTCTGTCTCTGTCTCTCTCTCTTTCTCCCTCTCTCTCTTTGAGACATGGTTTCTCTGTGGAGCCCTGGCTATCCTGGAACTCATTCTTTAGACTAAGCTGGCCTCGGACTCAGAATCTCCCAAGTGCTGAGATTAAAGGTGTTTGTCCCCACTGCCTGGCAGGTCCTTCTTTCTTTTCTTATTTTTTTTTTTTAATTTTCCTCTCTCCTCTTTGCGTCTCTGTTTTATCGTCTGTTTCTTTCTCCTCCTCTCTGTCTCTCTTGGTCTTTCTGTTCCTTCCCTCTTTTTTTTTTCTCATCCATCTCTCTTGCCTCTCTGTCTTCTTCTTTTTCTTTCTGGCTTCCCTCCAATGATGCAAGGCCCAGGGCCAGGAGGCTTTGTTTGTTCCCTGGGGAGCAACTGCTGGGAGGGACTTGAGACTGATTCGCATCCCTTGCCTAACTTCCTTGCTAAAGGGATGAGCCCTGATCCTTGCATTTCCTCCCGCAGAGCCAGGCCAGGCTTCCCAGCCAAGGAACACAAGGTCACTGTTGTTTTTATTATTTACACTGTAAGCAGTGGTTCTTAACGTGTGGGTAGAGACCCCTTTGGGTATTGAATGGCCCTTTCACAGGGGTCACCTAGGACCATAGGGAAACACAGGTATTTACATTACTATTCATAACAGTAGCCAAATTACAGTTATGAAGTAACAATGAAAATAATTTTAGGGCTGTGGTTGGGGGTCTCCACAACATGAGGAACTGTATTAAAGGATCGAAGCATTCGGAAGGTCTCGAACCAGTGGTTTACAGGGTTTCCGCTATGTAGTTCTGGCTGCCTTTGAACTCAGAACTCAAAGTGGCATTAAAGGTATTTGCCACCATGCTCAGCAAATTGTTTAAAGATTTAGTCTTTCTGGGTATAGTGGCATACACCTTAGATCCCGGCACTCAGGAAGCAGAGGCACACAGACCTATTTAAGTGTTATGTGTGCATATGAATGTGCAGGTGCCCTCAGAGCTCAGAAGAGGGTGTTTGAGTTGGGGTTGCAGGCAACCAGGGGTGTGGAGAACTGAACTCAGGTCCTCTGCAAGAGCAGTACAAGGTCTTAACCACTGAGCCATCCCTCCAGCCTTCATCAGTGTGTGGTTTTGTCTTTTTGTCTTCTTGGTCCTGGTGACTAAACTCTACCACTGAGCTACAGGGTTACTTAGTTACTTATCTATTTGTGTTGCGATGGTTTTTTTCTTTTTCTTTCTCTGTTTTGTTTTGTTTTGTTTTGAGGCCCTGGTCTCAAACTCCCTGTGTAGGTGAAGCTGGCCTTGAACTCCCAACCCTCTTGCCACAGGTGTACGATAACATGTTCAGCTTCCCATTTCCTAAGAAATTTCCAGACAGGATCTTAAGTTGCCCAGGTTAGTGTGTGGAACTCACTATGTAGCCTAGGCTGGCCTGGAATGGATGGTCTGCCTATCTTGGTTTTCTCAGTGCTGGGATTGCAAACATATGTGAGCACACCAGGCTTGCTCTGAACTTGTATGGTTTAGATGACTGAGGTTGTGGTCCGGTGGCTTAATTAGATTGATTGACAGGTCTGCAGGCAGCTGCCGTGTTTGATAGTGTTGTAAGGAGGAGCATGCTTTTGTTTTTTTAAGGTTGCTGGTGACCCCAGAGAAAGTTTAAACATGTGTGCTAGGTAGCAGAAACTAAAGCAAAGAGTTAGCTTTTCTTTTCTTTTTTCTTCTCCCTCCCTCCCTCCCTCCCTCCCTCCCTCCCTCCCTCCCTCCCTCCCTCATTGAAACAAAGCCTCATTGAATCTCGCTGTCCTGGTACTCTCTCTGTAGGTCAGGCTGTCCTCAAACTCACAGAGATCTGCCTGCTTCTGCCTCAAAGGCGTATGCCATTATGCCTGGCTAAAATGCTTACATTTTGAACAACTCCCCCCCTCTCACTTCTAGAGAGGGAAAAAGAACTAACTGGAGGTTAAGTTCAACCCCCGTATCTGACAGTTTTTCATTACTGTAACAAAATGCCGGGGCCTCTAACATTATAGAGAAAAAAGGCGTGGGCTAAGAATGTGGGTCAGTTGGCTGAATGCTTACCTAATGTGCACAAAGCCAAGAGTCCCCTTCCCAGCGCCATCTAAAGCCATGGTTGTAGCGCACACTTACAGTCCTAGCCCTCAAGAGACAGAAGGAAAAGGACTGTCATGAGTTTGAGGCTAGCCTGGGCTATATAGTGAGTTCCATTTTCAGACTACCTGGGACTAAAATAACATTCTGGGATTTGTTTTTGTCTTTCTTTCTTTCTTTCTTTCTTTCTTTCTTTCTTTCTTTCTTCCTTCCTTCCTTCCTTCCTTCCTTCCTCCCTCCCTCCCTCCCTCCCTCCCTCCCTCCCTCTCTCCCTCCCTCTCTCTCTCTCTCTCCCTCCCTCCCTCTTTCCTCCATGCCTTCCTTCCTTCCTTCTTTCTTCTCCTGTATGTAGGATATGTGTGTGTGTGTATGTGTATGTGTGTGCACACATGCACACACAGACACACACACCGTTGAACACAATGGGGAGGAAATGCACACTTGGAGGTCAGAGTACAACTTTTATGGAGTCTTCTCTTCTGCCTTTACGTGGGTTCTGGGAATCAAACTCGAATTTCCAGGCTTGCGAGGCATCCCCGCCAGCTGACCAACCTTGCTGCCAAAGAAGAGGGAAAATTTTTCAGCCTCTTCATATTATTGGTGTGTCACTATGGTGACTAAAAACCGTAATTCAGGGAAATAAATCATATTCAAGCCCAGGAGTCATCAAAGACTTAGTCAACCACAGCTGTATAATACAGTCTCTATCAAAACCACTGTTCGAGCCGGGCAGTGGTTCATGCCTTTAATCCCAGTACCTGGGAGGCAGAGGTAGGTGGATCTTTGAGTTCAAGGCCAACTTGGTCTATATAGTGAGTTCTGGGACAGCCAGGGCTACACAGAGACATTCTATCTTGAAAAACCACAAACAACCAGCACCAGCACCACCATCACCACCTCCAACAACAGAAAACACTAACTAACTATCCAGTAGGGCCTCAGTGCATAAAATACTTGCATAGTATGCATGAAGCCCTTCCTCCCATCACCGACACTGCACAAACTGGGTATGGTGGTACCAGTTCTGTGATCCCAGCACCGGGGAAGAGGAGAGAGAAAGATCTGGAGTTCCAGCCTGAGCTATATGATGTTCTGTCTCCAAAAAAAAGAAAGAATAAAACAGCAACATCCAGATATGCCCCAGCACTCAGGAGGCAGAGGCAGGTGGACCTCTGTGAGTTTAAGACCAGCCTGGGCTGTATAGTCACCTGTACATACATACACCTGTCTTTCTTTTAAAAAAAATCTATCTATCTATCTATCTATCTATCTATCTATCTATCTATCTATCTATCTATCCATCTATCTATCTATCTAGTGTGTGTGTTGTATGTGTGTGTGTTTGTGTGAGTGGTGTGTGTGTGTGTGTGTGATGTTGGGGAAAGGCATTCTCCATGGTAAATACTCTTATTTCTGAGCTACCCTCCAATGTCTTGGGATAGCATACAATCTCCTGAGCACCCTTCTCAGCTTTCCTGAGATAGGTCCCATGTATGCGGGTGCGTGTTTGGGTAGCAAATAGACAAAGAAACGGAAGAATAAATACACCGGATGTGTGCAAATGCCTGCAGGTCTAGTATTCTGGAAGTAGAGGCGACAGTAAATTTTAAATGGGAGGGCGGGTAAATGTGCACATGGAAATATGGAATGGCATGTAAACAAATTGACTGTAGGAGACTGGCGGAGAAACAGGAAGATGGAACTGGGTGAGGTCCACGCACCTGTAATTCCAGCACTCAGGAGGCTTAGGCAAGGGAGACAGACAGATAGACAGACAGACAGACAGACAGACACACACACACACACAGAGAAAGAGAGAGAGAGAGAGAGAGCGAGAGAGAGAGGAGAGAGAGGAGAGAGCATGATTGATAGCTGAGTTGGGTGGGTTAATGGATGGGTGGGTGGACTGTTGGGTTGGTGGATGGACAGAGATATGACTGATGTAGGTGAACAGCAGATGGTAGATGCATTGATAATTGGGGGATGGCTAGACAAATAGGTTAATTGTTGGAGTTCAGGAATCTCCCCACAAACCGTATGAACACTGCTCTTAGTTAAGCAAGAGCAGTTTATGGAACATACACCTTAGTCCTGACCAGTCCAGGGACATAGCTTCAGAACAGGGTCTTGGACTATGTCATCAAACACTTCTCAGAGCAGGCTTATAAAGGAAAAAAACAAAACAAAACCCACAATGAGTTCATATGCAGGTGCAGGAAGTGCAGCCTCTGACCCCAGGTATTCTAGACATAACAGTTCATATTGACCTTGAACTTGATGGATCCTACCTGAAGCTTTGTGGAATTTCTTAAGATTAACAAATTTCATAACATAACATAACATAACATAACAGGGGATGTGGTCTGCATGATCCTGTTCTGAGCCAAGTCACTTTTCTCGGTCAGTGACTGGCAGACATGTTACAGCAGCAATATGAAATAGCTTGGCAGACACAGAACAAAATGGCTACCTCCATTCTGGAGTGAGGGGGGCGGGACTATCAGACCTCAACAAAATGACTGTATGGGTAGAGAGGGTGGAGAGAAGACAGGATGATGGAACAGGAGGGAGGCTTCCTCTTCTCCTCTTCCTCTGTTGCCTCCTCAGCCCTCTTACCCTCTCAGAGTGCAGAGATGGACAGGAGGCAGTTTACGTGGACAGCCGTAGTATACAATGTGTGACCAATATGATTGTGCTAATTGTGTGGTGATAGCTTTGTTGTTATTGCTGTTTTGAGGCAGAGGTTCACTGTGTAGCCTCCACTCATACTCCTCCTGTCTCAGTCTCCCAAGTGAGGAAATTAGCATTCCATCACTCATGTAGCCCAGGCTGCCCTTGCACTTGCTGCATCGTCGAGGATGACCTTGAACTTCTGATCCTCCCGCCTCCATCTTCCAAGTGTTGGGATTTAAAGGTGAGCACCACCTCGTCCGAGTTGATGTGAACTCACAGGTTTGTGAGTTCCAGGCAAGCATTCCACCAACTGAACCACAACCCCGCCCCAAGGTTCATTTTTATTTTTTTCTTTTTTGAGATTGAGTTTCTTTGTGTAGACCGCCTATCCTGGAACTCACTCTGTAGACCAGGATGGCCTTGAACTCAGAGATTGCACCTTGCCTCTGGCTCTTGAGTGCTGGAATTAAAGGCATGGGCCGCCACCTGGCTTCTCATAGTTTGATACAAACAATTAATCCAATATTTCCTCCTTTGACATATTTACATTTATTAAAGTATGGAGATCAGAGGACAACTTGCAGGAGTCAGTTCTCCTGTCCACCATGTGGGTCCTGGAAATTGAACTCAGGTTGGCTGTGTTTGCAGCAAGCGCCTCTAACCTGCTGAGCCACCCCACTAGCCTACATTTACCAGTGACATTCAGACTCAGTCATGCAGAGGCTCAAAGCTCACACCTAGACAAGGAAGTGGCTTCCCTCCTTGATACGACTTAGTCACACAGTAAAGTCTCTCAGTCTCTGTCTCTCTCTACAGACTTTCATCCTTAGTCCCAGCTGCCTTGGCACTCACTATGTGCCTAGAATGCCCCCAACTCTCAGCAATCCTCCTGCTTCAGCCTCCCAAGGGCTGAGATTAAAAGCATGAGCTGTTATGCCTGCAGTCTTCCTAGCTACATGTTTTTCGACAGGCAGTGGTAGCGGTGCACACTTTTAATCCCGGGACTCAGGAGGCAAAGGCAGGTGGATATCTGAATTTGAGGCCAGTCTGATATACAGAGTGAGTTCCAGGACAGCCAGGGCTAGAGAGAAACCCTGTCTTGAAAACACACACACACACACACACACACACACACACACACACACACACACACACAGAGAGAGAGAGAGAGAGAGAGAGAGAGAGAGAGAGAGAGAGAGAGAGTGAGAGAGAGAGAGAGAGTCTTTAAAAACTAAACAAATAGAAAAAGAAGCCTAAAGCAAACCTTTTCAACACTCATATGATCTTCAACAAAGCTTCCATTCCTGTCTGGAAAATGGGTATAAAGTCAGGAGGCTGCAAAGGCCTCAACCATCAGGTTAGGTAATGAACAGTCCATCCATAAATATCAGCTGTTTATTACCAGTCCTCACAGCACCCCTCTGAATAACTTCACCCTTAGGAGCCTCAATTTCCCCTTCTGTAAAATGGATGTGGAAATGTTAGCTCACCTTCATCCTCACAATTGAGAAGATGACCAGAAAACAGAATCATGTATACAAGTCCCTATTTCTTTCTTTCTTTTTATGCATTTTATCTGCATGCATGCCTGTGCGCTGTGTGCCTTAGTATCCCCAGAGGCCAAAAGAGGGTGTCAGATCCCCTAAGACTGAAGTTACAGACAGCTGTGAGCTGCCATTTGCATGCTGAGAATTGAACCTAGGTTCTCTAGAAGAGCAGCCAGGACTCCCAACCTCTGAGCTATCTGTCCAGTACCTAGTTTTTATTGAGATATAATTTGTGTATTATAAAATTTATCCATTTTCTTTCTGATAAAACTTTAAATTATATTTATTTATTTGTGTGTGTGTGTGCGTGTGTGTGTGTGTGTGTGCGTGTGTGTGTGTGTGTGTGTGCATGTGTGTGTGCGTGTGTGTGTGTGCGCGCGTGTGTGTGTGTGTGCGTGCATGTGTGTGTGTGTGTGTGTGTGTGTGTGTGTGCATGCCAAGGAACACATGGCATTCAGAGGACAACTTTTAGGAATTTGTTCTCTCCTTCCACTGTGTGTGTGTTCTGGGTATCAAACTCAGATCTTCATGTTTGGCAGCAAGCACCTTTACCCACTGAGCCATCTTGCTGGCCCATTCCCCTTTTTAATTTTTAAACACTTAACCCATGTTTAAATGGTTCTTGGTGTATTCGGAGTTGAGCAACCCTTTCTGCTATCGAATTAGTTTCATCACCGCAAAGGAAATGAGCATCTGTGCAGTCTGCCAGCTGTGGCAGTGACTTACTGTGAGCTTCAGCACTCAAGAGGAGGGAGGCTGGGGAATCAGAAGTTCAAAGTCATCCACGGTTACATAGTGCAGCCTGGCCTACTAGAGACCCTATCTAAAATAAAATAAAAATCCAAACAAACAACAAAGCTCATGCCTCCCAGAAAAGAAACGAAGAAACAAAGATCAGAAAAATCACCACTATTCCCTGTCAGCTTCTGAGTCCCCCACTCCTGGCCCCTGAAAATTATCATTTCCGCTTGTTTGTTTGTTGGTTTGTTTTTCAAGACGTGGTTTCTCTGTGTAGCCCTGGCTGTCCTGGAACTCACTCTATAGACCAGGCTGGCCTCGAACTCAGAAATCCACCTGCCTCTGCCTCCCAAGTGCTAGGATTAAAGGCGTGCGCCACCACTGCCCGGCTTCAAATTACATTTTCATTTATTTATTTTGTGTAAGTGTGTGGGCACGAGAGTGGCTTGGCAGGTGGGGAGGTCAGAGGACAACTATAGACATCACCTATCTCCTTCCTCCCTGAGGGCTCAGGGCTCTAACTCTGATCTTTAGGCTTGACAGCAAGAGTTTTTGCCCACATCTTGCTGTCTGTTGTTAATTTAGTTTCAAATTCTATGGCTTGTGTATAATAAAGTGCTAGATAATTATTTTTCCTGATTTATTTTTGTTGTTGTTGTTGATAGAGAGAGGGTCTGGTCCTGTAGCCCAGGCTAGCCTGGGACTTCTGATCCTCTTGCTTCAGTGCCCTGGACTGCAGACATGCATCCCCATCTCTAGTACTTTTTAGAGTTGCTGCTTAACAGTGGTTGGTCAGTTAGTATGTTTAGACACACACTCCAAACATGTAGATTCTTAGCACTGAATAGCTAAGCTTAGCTGCAATAAAATGTATTTCATTCTCTCTCTCCCTCCCTCCATGCATGTAGATTGATAGGTAGAAAGATGATAGATGGGTAGATGCATTTATAGACAGATGGTTGGATGACAGATACGTGGGATAAGATAAGAATTGGAAGATGAGGCCAGGTGTTGTGGTGTGCGCCTTTAATCCCAGCATTCAGGAGGCAAAGGCAGGCAGAGCTCTGTGGGTTCAAGTCCAAGATGGTCTGTATAGTGAGTTCCAGGCCAGTCACAGCCACACAGTAAGACCCTGCCTCAAAAGCGGGGAGGGGGGGGAGAGAAAGAGAGAGAAATAGAGAGAGAGAGAGAGAGAGAGGCTTTTGTTTTGAGATGGGCCTGTGCACATGTCCAGAACGGGATTCTTTTGATCTTGTTCACTGAGGCAGGAAGACCCATCCACTGTGGGTGGCTCTATTCCCTAGCCGGGATCCTAGGCTGTGTAGAAGGAGAAAGGTTGTGGAGCAGGGGCAGCTTCCATAGTTTCTGCTTCCTGATAGAGGGTGTGGCCAGATGCTTCAAGCTGCTGCTGCCTTGACCTCTCCTCCATGACCCATGGTGCCTTTGAATTGTGCGCTAGAGTAAACACTTTCTCCCTTAATTTACTTTTGTTGGAGTATTTTATTACAGCAACGGGAAAAGTAACTAAGATACAGTCGATGGGATGCATAGGCGATGGGGAGATTGATCAGTTGAGGAACAGATGAATAATAGATGCATGGATATATGGGTAGGCAAATGGATCAGGCCGGTAGATGGATGCATCCAAGGATAGTTAGATGGGTCAATAGATAGATGGATTGGTAGATAATGGGATGGATGAGTAGACGCGTGGATGAACAGATGAACAGTTGAATCGACAACAGATCCGGTAGATGGACACTATATGGGCGGACAGACAGAGATGGGTGGACAGTGGGTGAATATACATGGATAAATAGATGATGAATGGACTGGTGGGTGGATAGATAGATGATGGGTACTCATGAGTGAAAGTAGATAGACAGACAACTAAATACATGATGGCCAGAGAAGGGATGGATGAGAGATGGATAGATGATGATGGATGGATGGTTGGATAGATGGATGGATGGATGAATGGGTGGGTGGGTGGATGGGAGGATGGATGGGTGGATGGATGGATGGATGGATGAATGGGTGGGTGGGTGGATGGGAGGATGGATGGGTGGGTAGGTGGGTGGGTGGATGGATGGATGGGTGGGTGGGTGGATGGATGGATGGATGAATGGGTGGGTGGGTAGGTGGGTGGATGGATGGATGGATGCGTGGGTGGGTGGGTGGACAGATATATAGATGGACAGCAGGTGAGTGGCTGGACCCACATAGCTAGCAGATAAATGTGATATAAACTCATCTATTCAGCAAATATACATTGGCTTGGTTGTATTTGTTTGTTTGGTTGGTTGATCTGGTTTGGAGACAGGTTCTTACTATGTTGCTCTGGCTGTCCTGCTGGAGCTCACTGTGTAGATCAGGCTGGCCATGAACTCTCAGAGATCCTCCTGCCTCTGCCTTCCCCAGTGCTGGGATTGAGGGTGTGAATCACCACATCTGGCCACGTTAAGGGGAAGTTGGACTGTAGCGAGGCACAGATTCTTCGTTTTTTGCCAATGAGTGTGCCATCTAGTGGGAAAGAGAAGCCTCGCACCCTCTGTGAGTCTCAGGCTGAAGAAAATCCAATGGTGATCAGAAGCAGGGTATGGAAAACTCAGGGAGGGGATGGCATTTCGGTGTGGACAGGCCAGAGGGGAACCTCGAGAGGCACCCAGAAGAGGGTGTCAGGAAGGATCCCAGGGGAAAACTGGGTCTCCGTGTCCAGTAAGGATTTCATCTTGCAATCTCTGTGGATCGTGAACCCTATTTATTTATTTAAGAGGCCATGAACTCTGGGCATCGGGTACTAGAGGGCAGGCGAGAAAGGCAATGAGAGGCGATCCAGGCTGCTGACACCATGCCACCTGGAAGGGGCATCAAGTCATGTCCTGCACTGCCACCAAGGACAAAATCAAAAGATTGGGGCATTCTTGCATCTCTAAGCTTTCGTTTGTTTTATTTTGACTTTGTTTTACACTTATTTTATTCATTCCTTGTGTATGAGAGAGAGAGAGAGAGAGAGGAAAAGAGAAAGGGGGAGAGAGAGAGAGAGAGAGAGAGAGAGAGAGAGAACATGTGCCAACAGTGTGCATGGGTGAAGGTCGGGCAACAACTTGTGAGAGTAGGTTCTCTTCTTCCACCATGTGGGTTCCAAGGATTGGTCATCAGCCTTGGCAGCAAGCACCTTCACCCGCTGAGCCATCTCACAGGTCATGTTTTATTTTGGAGAGATGAGGTTGTGTGTGTGTGTGGGGGGGTGTCTCACTATGTAGCCCAGGCTAGCCTCAAACTTGCTATGTAGCCAAACATGACTTTGGACTCTGATCCTCTGCCTCTATCTTTCCAGTGCTGAGATTACAGACATAGCATGCCACACCTGGTTTATGCAGTGCTGGGGATGGAACCTACAGCTTTCCAATGGCTGGGCACGCTCTCTACCAGCTAAACTACAGGCCCAGCCTGAGTCTGGAAACTACTTCCTGTTGTTGTTGTTGGGGGTGGGGTGGTAGTGGTGGTGATTTGTTGTTGTTGTTGTTGTTTGGTTTGGTTTTTTTGTTCCTTTGTTTGTTTTACAAGACGGGGTTTCTCTTTGCCTAGCCCTGACTGTCTTGAAACTTACACTGTAGACCAGGCTGGCCTCGAACTTACAGATCTACCTGCCCCTGCCTCTGGAGCACTGGGATTAAAGGCGTGTGCCACCACCACCCCCCACCACCACCACCACCCAGAGATATGGAACTTTCCATGGAGACTAGAATTTAAATTTTATGGTCTTCTTGTCTCTGCTTCCAAAGTGCTGGGAGTTTTATAGACAAGCTTATCTTTCTAGATTTCGCTGAGGTCGTCAGAGGTTTTCTCAGGGCCTGGGAAACAGAATGGAGATGCAGAGGAAGCTGCTTGGAGAGCAACTGATGGTGGGGGTGGGGGGTGAAGGGGTGGGGGGTGATGACGTAGAGTCGCCCACAATCCTTCCACCCGACTCAGACATAGTTGACTTTTCCACTGGGCACTGCTGGGGAAGCCAGGGACCCTTTAAGCGTTTTTTTCAACCAACATCTAGACATCTAGATCAGGATTTTAGATAATTGGCTGTATTGTCATTCTGGTGTTGTGTGTCTTGGACAAGAGTTTGTTTGTTTGCTTGTTTTTGTACACTGCTGGGGATCGAACCCGGGACTTTGCTGAGGTTAGATAAACATTCTACCACTGAGCCATCCCTAGCTGGGGCCTCAGAAAAGGACTTGTACCTGTTCAGTTAGGTGTCTGTTGTGAATGCCCAGCCTAGTGTTTGGCCTTTCAAAAGCAGGAAACCACAGGGTCCGGGGTGGGGTGAGGTGGGGGGCGCACATGCATTTATTTCCAGACTCAGGAGTAAGAGGCAGACAGATCTCTGAGTTGGAAGCCAGCCTGGTCTACAGAGTGAGTTCTAGGACAATCTGGAGTACACAGAGAAACGCTGTCTAGAAAAACAACAAAACAAAACAGAGAAAGAAAGAAAGAAAGAAAGAAAGAAAGAAAGAAAGAAAGAAAGAAAGAAAGAAAGAAAGAAAAGCAGGAACAGAAAAAAGCTGGACTTCAGGGCTGGTGAGAAAACTTCCTGAGCAGAAAGTCCGAGGACAGGGGAGGTGATCTAGACAGGGTGAACGCTCAGAGTCCCCTTCTGAACTCTGCTGTACAGGTATAGAACAATCATAAGGGCACCTGGATGCAAGCTAGCATTGGATCAAACTGCTGGGTCAACCCTGGGAAAGTGAAGGCAGGTGAGTGATTTTCTGAACTCACTATGAAGCAGAGAATGACCCTGAATTTCTGATTATCTATCTATCTATCTATCTATCTATCTATCTATCTATCTATCTATCTATCTATCTATCTATCTACTATCTGTCTGTCTAGTGTTTATGTGCCTAGGAATACATATGGAGCTCAGAGGTCAAATTTTAAAAATCGGGTATTTTCTTCCAACATGTGGCTCCTAGGGCTAGAACCCCCGTCCTTGAGCCTGTCGGCAAACGCTTTTACCAGCTAGCCATCTTGTCAGCTGGACCGTCTGATCATTTTTGTCTCCATCTGTAAGTGTTGCACTTACAGAATCACCCCCCCTCCCCATGCTAAGTTTCTGTGGCACGGAGGATAGAACCCAAGGCTTCGTGCATGCTAGGCAAACACTGTGCCAACCGAGTTGCAGCCTCAGCCCCAGTTGCAACCTGAAACCTGAAAAGTAGAGACGAAAAAAGTGCTCACAACAGATAGAAAGGGGAGGCACAGCCAAAGCTCCAGGACCAGAGGTTTCACACCATGCTCACTGATTATGCTAATTTAAACATCACCTTCCCCAAACTAAGACCACGCCCACCACGAGGACCTATCAGGAGAACAGGGGCGTGGCCGTGGTAATGAGGCTCAGCAGCCTAGGTTCGGCTCTCAAACTGCTCTCCAGAGTGCCCGGGAGTTGGTGACAATAGTGGCCATGGCGCGCGCGCTGGCGGATCTATCCGTGAACTTGCAGGTCCCCCGGGTCGTCCCCAGCCCGGATTCGGACTCAGATACGGACTTGGAGGATCCGAGTCCCCGGCGCAACGCGGGTGGCCTGCATCGATCACAGGTCATCCACAGCGGACACTTCATGGTGTCCTCGCCGCACAGCGACTCGCTGACCCGGCGACGCGACCAGGAGGGGCCCGTGGGGCTCGCCGACTTCGGGCCGCGCAGCATCGATCCGACTCTCACCCGCCTCTTCGAGTGCTTGAGCCTGGCTTACAGGTGAGGGCGGACCGGGGAGCCCGAGTCCCAGCTTTACCGTGATGGGACCGCTCACTGGGGCTCTGGTCCCAAACTGCTAACGGGGACTCTGGATACAACTTAGTAGGGCATTATCTCCCTCGCCGGGTCCTGAGCCAGCCCACGGACCCTCGTGAATCATTTGTGTCCCATCACCTGCATGTGGCGCCACTGTCCTGTCCTCCACCTCTGTAGGGCACCTCAGTTGCCTCCCCCCCCACCCCGTTCTCTGATTCTTCTGATTTTGCCCTTAAATGCCAGGTGGCTTTCACACTCCTTAGACTATAAGCCATCCCGTTCACTCCCTCCCTCCACCCGTGTGAGATGCCTGAATTGTTTCGTTCATCCCCAGCAGTCCCTGCAAAATCCCACTGGTTTCCCTGCACGCCGCAGTTGTCCCGTGGTCGCCCTCATAGCCAGTGACAACTTCTGTGGAAACAGTTTCTTGCACACTTCCCGATTGCCCGGGCACCGTTTATTTGGTTTGATTTAGTTTGGTGAACCAGAGTCTCGCTCTAAAGTTCAGACTGGCATGGAGCTAGGTAGCCCAGGCTGGACTCCTATCTCAACCTCCCAAATACCGGGATTACAGGCATGAGCCACCATGCCTGATTTAGAACGCTATGTCAGGGTTGGCGGGAAGACGGTGCCCAGCACCAGCCCAGAGCCAGCAGGGGGTGCTACAGTCCACCCTGGGTCGGGCAGGGAAAGCCTGGTCTCCCCGAACCCGGTATCTGTAAGAGTCTGAATCGCAGCCTGGAACCCTGCCGCTACGGCTCAGAACTCGGGGGCCGCACCCAGCTCCAGCCCCACCTACATGTCCCAGGGGAGGGCGCGAACTGGGGTCTTGGCCCAGTGCCCTGGAGCAAAGTTCCCGGGAGCAGAGAAACGAGGATAAATTATCAACCGAAAACAGTAGGAGAGAAAGAGGGATCGGCAGGCCTTGATCTTTCCTCTCTGTAAATACCACGCTTCTTCAGCGAGCCTCCTCCCCTTCGTAGGACCGCTGGCTGTAGACCCGCACCTGCCCCATAGGGGACCTGGAGCTGGGGTGGGAATTGCGGAAGAGCGTGGCCCACCTCGTGGCGGCAGAGCCACGCGACCCCATTAGCTGGAGGCAAAGTAACCTTGGCCCACAAGTTCTGGCCTCAAGCCCAGGTCATGTTGCAACCTGATAGTTCAGGGCGCTGAGACCGATGTGGAAAGTTCAAATTCCCTGTCCCGCTCCCCCTCCCCCGCCCTTGGACATCATGAGACTGCCTGGGAAGGAGTCATCTAAGGTCTCAGGACACCAGGAGCCGCTCACACTGGGACAGGGTTTTAGTTATCAAAGATTCCGTTTATTGGGGTTACACAGAGGAGAGGGGGGATATCCCTCACTCTCTCATTGAGTCTCACACTGTAGACTAAGCTAGCCTGGAACTCACTGTAGAACCGAGGCTAGCCTGGAATTCTGCTCTGGCCTCCCGAGTGCTGGAATTATAGACACGAGTCACAAGAAGCCTAGGGTTCCTATGTTCCCCCAAAGGGTCTCCCATTTCCTGACCACTCCCAGCTCAGGCTTCAGGGAAAGAGCACGTGGACAGAGGGCACTCCCTGCACTTCTGCTCCCTTCTGAGACTAGGAACTCCAGCTAGGAGCTAACTCAAGCAAGCTCTGTGATCCCCACCCGCCAAAAAGACGGACTATTAAATTCTCTCGAGTGGGGATCTGAGGATACCCAAGGATGAGTGTAGCCAAGTACACAGGAGTCTTTGGCTTTGCGCCCTTGGTGAAGGAAAAAAGGTACAACGTGGTCTGGGAGAGGCTCCACCAGTGAGGGTGCTTAATGCCCGGACTCGTGACCTGAGTTTGATTCCCGGAACCCACATCAAAGTGGCTACATAGAATTGACTCCATAGAGTTGCCTGAACTCTGACCTCCATGTGCCGAGCACGAGCATCCCTCCCAGTGATACAGGAAAATAAAAACAAAAGCAAACACCCCACGCTCAGGCTCACAAAGCCTGTGGGGTTGAGCATGCCTGAAATCCCAGAACTCAGGCTGAGGACGGAGGTCAGGAGGTCAAGGTTATCCTCCACTGCGTCGGAATTTAAGGGTTGAGGCCAGCCTGAGATAGTATGGAATCCTGTCTCAAATAAATAAACGAATCCAAGCTCAGACTAGAAGACGACATCCCTAGAGCCTCTGTGAATAGGGGTTCTCTGCAGCAAAGGGGATTTCAGAGGGAGCAGTTAGAAAGGTGGGGGTGGGGTGGCCAGGCAGGGGGTCTGGTGGTGGGCGGAACTGGTCAGTTAGGCAGGGAGAAGGACAGCTTGCAGACAGCCTACAGACGCCTTGGCGCCTCGCCCCTGCTGAAGAGCTCCCGTGGCACACTGTGTTCCCTGGGTCTGTGGGTGGAAGTCCCAGGGAGGACAGCTGTAAGCGGTGCAAGAAGGAAGGCTCTTGTCTAGGGAGTGGTGGCACGGGCCGATCATCTCTGTAGGCTGAGGCAGGATCCAGTCCAGCCTGGACTACAAAGCAACCGCCCCAACCTCCCTGCCACCCCCCTCCCCCGCATTAAAACAAACAAGCTGGCAAAAAAGAGGGACTTGGGGTAAACCGCCGGCTGCCTGTAGCCGCCTGCTAACCAGCTTAGTTTATTTGGTTGCTGAGTTTCAGGCCAATGAGAGACTCTGGCTCAAAAACCAAGGCAGATGCGGTCTGAAGAACCGTATTTGAGTTTGTCCTCTGGTCTGGACAAGCATATGCATCTCCCATCCTCCCTCTCTCCCACTGCTGAAGTCTTCCGGTTTACCCCATTGCACACAGCTTTTGAACCTTGGCCCTAGACTTTTTGCACCAAACCAGACTCTTGCTGGTCACACGCATTCAACCAAATCCTTTCTTCTTGACCTGGATGTTGTCACTGGCTCGCGTCCCTCCTCTAGGCTACCAACCCTCTGAGGGGGCTGGAGGAGGGACAGCCGAAGGCTGGGGTAGGATCCCGGGGATTAGAACCTAATGGTTGCTGGGATACAGACAGGGGGTCACAAACTTAGGAGTGTCCCCCATTCGCCCTATACCACAAAAAAGAGCTGTCCCAGGAAGGATTAGTGTCCCCCACCCAATCATGTTTCCTTCGTGGACAGATGGTATTTATCTAGCTATGAGAGGTAGGGGCCCAGCCATCAGGCTAGGGCGGCCTATTTGGGTAATGAAGCCTGTTGTCTCCTGAGGTGGCAGCCCCTGCCACCCCACATCCCACACCCTGGCAGCCACCATTAGCTCAAAGCAAATACTGGAGCTTGGAGACCAGAAAGGAGAGGAGAGCCAATGAGCCATGCACTCAAGGTAGTACAGGAAGAGAAGGAGGAATCAGATGCTCACCTAGGCATCCCTCACCCCTCACACGAGGGAGAGCAGGCCTTCCATTGTGTATGTGTGTGTCTATACAGTGTTGAGGATGGAATCCAGGTCTTGTCCAATTCCCGGGAAAGCTGCCACTGAGCCACGCCCCCAGCCCCTCCCTGGGGGATTCTAGGCAGGGGCTCTACCACTGAGCCACGCCCCCAGCCCCTCACTGGGGGACTCTAGAAAGTGCTCTGTTGGCAGAACCATACTCCTGGCTTTCTGGACGGCTAAACCTTTGAAGCTCTCTGTTTGAGCGAGGAGTGGAAAGATAGGCCAGACTGACTTGGAGGCAAGACTGGTTTATAGACCATGAGGAAGGAAGGTCAGAAGGACTAAAGAGGAGACAGGAAGGTGTCCAAGACCTTGATCATCTTGACTTCTTGGGCCAGCTTCCAGGTAGTGATAATTTGGCCTGTTTTCAGAGGAACTTTGAGAGTTGAAGCCATTGCTTATGCATAGCCCCTGACTTGGTGGACCTCTAGGTTAAGTTCAAGGGTAAGATTCTATTTCTAGCCAGCGATGGCGCATGACCTTAATCCCAGCACTCAGGAGGCAGGGGCGGACAGATCTCTGATTCAAGGCCAGCCTGGTCTACATAATGAGTTCCAAAACAGCCAGGGATACACAGCAAGATGCTCTAAGTCTTACCGTGTCCCTTTGGAAGTATCTCTTTCACTCTGTGACCCTCAGGCAGATAGATCACTTCATCCTGTCTTTAACAAATGAATGTTTGGAGCTAGAGACATGGTTTGGGTTGACTAGGAGCACTCGCTGCTCTTGCATTGGACCCAGGTTTGGTTCCCAGCACCCGCATGGCAGCTCAGCCATCAGTAACACCAGTTCCAGGGGATCGGATGCCCTCTTTTGTTGCTCGTAGCCACCAGGCATTCATGTGATATGGATAGGCACTCATAAACATAAAATAAAATAAACAAAACCTTTTGTTTAAAAAAGGTGTAAGAGCCAGCTTGGTCTCCAGAGTGAGCTCCAGGACAGTGCAAGAGAAACGCTGACTCAAACAAACAAATAAATAAATAAATAAATAAATAAAATTTAAAAGGTATAAAGGTGGGTATGAGAAACTGGGGTTTCGTACAGGTGGTAGTGCACACCTGTAATCCCAGTATTCTGGAGGCAGAGGCAGGAGGATGGGGAGGGGGGGCGAGCTCAAGGCCAGCCTTGGCTACATATTGAGCCCAAGATTACACACTGAAGACTTGTTCTGAAGATGACATAAAGACCCTCTGTTGGGATAGAGAGATGACTCAGTGGTTAAGAACACTGGCTGCTCTTCCAGAGGTCCTGAGTTCAATTCCCAGCAACCACATGGTGGCTGACGACCATCTGTAATGGGATCTGATGCCCTCTTCTAGTACGCAGGTATACATGCAGATAGAGCACTCATATACATAAAATAAATATTTTAAAAAATTAAAGAAGATTCCCTCTCAAAGACAAAAGAAAAGAGACTGGAGGGCCCTGCATGGTGATATACACATCCTGTAATTGAAGTATAGAAAATGTTGAGGCAGGAGGATTCCTCCAGTATTCCTCAGGTATGCTAATTATACAAGAGTGCATTTCATTATGGCATTTTTATGCATGTCGATTGCACTCTTTGTCTTCCCATGCCAGCTCATCTCATTCTCTTCATAATTCTCTGTTACTTTCATGTCTTACTTGGAGTGGGGGCAGTCTTTGTATAGCCCTGGCTGTCCTGGAACTCACGCTGTAGACTAGGCTGACCTTGAACTCAGAGATCTGCCTCTGCCTCCTGAGTGCTGGGATTAAAAACATGTGCCGCCACCACTCAGGCCTCATGTCTTACATTTTAAAATAACATTTATTTAGTGTGAGAGTGTGTGTGTGCATGTGTATGTGTGTGTGCATGTGTGGTGTATGTGTGGTGTGTGTGTGTGTGTGTGTGTTGTGTGCATGTGCAGGGTTGCAGTCCATACCCTGTTGTGGTGGTCAGAGAACAATTTGTGGGCTCTATAGCCTTCAACCATGTGGGTCATGGGGATCAAACTCAGGTCATTAGGCTTGGCAGCAAGCACCCTTACCTGGTAAGCCATCTAGCCGGCCCTCGTTCCTTCTTTTGTAGTTGTTATCCAGTAAGTATAGGGTTGCTATGGGTTCATGGCTGAGAGGTTGTTCAGGAACATGGTCGCCTTAACAGTGTCTACAGCACCAAGGAATCCAGCTCACCCTCCCCCTGCACCTACTCCCTGCCAAGAGGATGGAGTAGGGCCTCTAGAGTCTCTCTGACCATGAGACAATATGATTTCTAATTCCAGGCCATCCTGGACTATCTATAGAAACTCTCGGGCTTGACAGATGGCTCAGCGGAATAGAAGAACTCTGGAAGAGTTCAATTCCCAGCATCCACACGGCAGCTCACCACTGTCCGGAACTCCAGTTCCAGGGGATCTGACACATAGACACACAGACAGGCAAAGACACCAGTGCACACAAAAATAAATAAATCTTAAAAAATGAGAGATAGAAACTCTTTCCTCTTCTACACACACACACACACACACACACACACACACACACACACACACCCCAACCATACTGGATGTGAACTCTCTTACCTTTAAGGCCAATAGACAGTGTTAATCTGAAGACAGGTGATAACAAGTACCTGCCTTTGGATGGGAGGAGATAGCCCATGACCAAAGGGTGGGGATTTCAGGCATGTTAGATAATAGACAGGATTTGAGGACTCCAGAGAAATTGCAGCCATCATGACAGGCTACTGCAGAAATCCTCCTGCCTTCTCTTTTCCTGCCCCATCCTGATAGTCTTTCCTCTTATTCTGTCTAACAGTGGCAAGCTGGTCTCTCCCAAGTGGAAGAACTTCAAAGGCCTCAAGTTGCTATGCCGGGACAAGATCCGTCTGAACAACGCCATCTGGAGAGCCTGGTACATTCAGTGTGAGTGGGTGCCGTGGGTCCCTTGGGTTTGGGAGGCTCTTTCTAGCCAGAGGGCGGCACCTGTGGAACCCAGTGCCAGCATCTGCAGAGCGCACAGTGCCAGCCTCGTCGGGGAGAGCAAGCTGTACAAGGACTCTTGAACACCGTGAGGCAAGGGATGCAACAGAGGGCACCTTGAAATCTCTGAAGAAGGCTGCACCGTGGGTGCTGGGTCAAGATCCCTTCAGCATTCCTTTCATTGAGTAAATCTACTAGGAATGCTTTGGGAAAGAAGTCAGTTCAGGCCAGAAAAGTGGCTCAGGGGTAGAACACCTGCCCAGAGTCCCCAAGAACTCTGGGCATTACTCAGTAGGAGAGCACCTGCTTAGAGTCTCAGAGTCGGGACCTGGGGAGGGATCATCCAGTGGTAAAGTGTCTGCCTAGAATCCACCAAGGAGTGACGGATGCTGGGAGTGGATCAACAGTAATACTACATTTACTTAGCATATTGAAGCCCCTCGGTTCCAATCCCAGTACCATAGAAAGGGTATGGAGGCATTTACACACCATGCCGGTCCAATTGCAACGATTGAGTGAGGAAAATTCTGCGTGGATTGCCATCAGCTTTTCTCTGTGTAGCCCTGGATATACAGAGCACCTCCATAGCCCATGCTGGCCTCGAACTCAGAGAACTGCTTCCCTCTGCCCCCTGAGCTGGAATTAAAGGCCTGCACCACTACCCAACACCATCAGCCTTTCAATGAACTCCCTCTAGTGACCTGCTGGGATTTAGGCAGATGAAGTCTATAAAGACATGTTGGAAAAAGTGCTGGGCTTAGAGTTGCTCAGATTGGTTCCTCATCTCTGCATCTTACCAGCTGTGTGACTTCAAGCAAGCCACCTAATCTCTTTGAACCTACTTCCCTGTCTGTCCAATGAAGCCACTATTCCTAACCTCTCATGGCTGGTATGGTAAAAACAGATATAAGGGTATATCTTAGGGTTTTTATTGCCGTGAAGAGACACCATGACCAAGGCAACACTTTTTTTTAAAAAAAAATTATTTATTTTATGTATTATGAGTACACTGTAGCTGTCTTCAGACACACCAGAAGAGAGCATCAGATCCCATTACAGATGGTTGTGAACCACCATGTGGTTGCTGGGAATTGAACTCAGGACCTCTGGAAGAACAGTCAGTGCTCTTAACCACTGAGCCATTTCTCCAGCCCCCAACACTTTTTTTATTATTTATTTTTATTTTATGTGCATTGGTGTTTGCCCCTCATATATGTATGAGGATGTCAGAGTCCCCTGGAGCTGGCATTAGAGACAGTTTTGTGCTGCCGTATAGGTACTTGGAATTGAACTTGAATCCTCTGGAAGAGCAGCTAGTGCCCTTAACCACTGAACCATCTCTCTAGCCCCAGGGCAGCTCTTATAAAGGAAAACATTTAATTGGGGCTGGTTTACAGTTTCAGAGGTTTAGTCCATTGTCATCGTGGTGGGAAGCATGGCAGCTTCCAGGCAGACATGGTGCTGGAGGGGGAGGTGGAGAGTTCTACATCTTGATTTACAGGGAGCAGAAAGAGACTGTATCACACTGGACACAACTTGAGCATAGGAGACTCAAAGCCCGCCCCCACGGTGACACACTTCCTTTAACAAGGCCCACTCCAGCAAGGCCACACCTCCTAATATTACCCCTCCCTATGGGCCAAGCATCCAAGCATGCAAACACATGAGTCTATATCTATTCAAACCACCACAGAGAGCCTAGCCTAGCACTAAGTTGAGGTTTTGTGAACGATGGGACAAGAGGAGGTTACAGTCATGTATTTGGGGACAGCCCCTCTGGAGCAAGGCAGTAAGATCAAAGGTCGCGTTGAGCTGGAAACACAGCTCTGGAGGAATACATTTACCTTTCTTTTTACTGGCCATGCTGGATCCCATCCAAGCATAGTGGAACTGTGACATTGTAGTTTCTATTGATCCATGTGACCGACTCCTGAATAAATTTTCTTATTTAAGACTCGCCAGGTGTGATGCCGGAGTCTACAGGCGGAGGCAGGAGGATCTCTGTGAGTCTGAGGCCAGCTTTATCAGCCCAGTGAGTGAGCGTCAGACCAGCCAGGTCCACACAGAGAGATCCTGTGGAGGTCACAGAAGCATTGGGCGCAGCAAGGGCAGCTTGCAAACACCTGACAGGGCAGCTTCAAACTTGGGAAGCAGAAGCAGGGCGGCATCCTGCATTCCTCCTGCTATGTAGCGGGTTCTGGGCCAGCCTGGGCTAGGTGAAATCCTATCTGACAGAAAGGTGGGGGTTTCAGAACACTTTCAGGGAGAGCTTTCACCCTCCCACAGCTGTACAGCATATGGCCCATACCCAGCATCCCCCAGTGAAGGACTCACAGCCAGTGGGGGTGCGGCTCAACCAGAGAGCACTTGTCTAGACTCGCCCAGCGAGGCACACAAGGACTACCTGCCCTGTTGCGTGGCTTCTCTGGGTCTCCGAGAGGTTATCTGACAGGCTCTAGGCAAATTAGGAAACTGGGATGTAGAAATTTTTAATCCTAATCCAAGATTTCTACCCTACCTTTGACCATTTAGTTCCTGGATAAAAGACATACACAACCTTTATATTTACAATAAGCCTCACTCCGCACTAGAGCTGACACTTATCTACCCTCTAGGCTATTAATGCTTTATTATTCTATCGATAACCCCGAGTTATTACTTAACTGTGTTTCAGCTGGGCTGCTCTGAACTGGCCAGCCCTCAGGGCCACGTTTTCATGACTCACCTAACCCATGGTGGCTTCTCTCTCTCCCTTCACCTTCCCTCTCTTCAGGGTTCTCCTCTGACGCCCCCCCCCCTCGCCCCAGGCCCAGGAACCATAAAAGAGCCTATATCTCTTCTGCCTAGCTATTGGCTGTCAGCATCTTTATTCACCAATCAGAAATGACTTGGGGGAAGGTCACATAGCATCACTTGACTCTTATCTGTGGGGCAATCTGGTCTTGAGGAACCAGTGTCAGCATTAGAATATGCAGGTGTACAAGGATATATAAAGGAATAAAGTCAACCTTGGCTATTATTCTATCTCACTGCCTGGAACTAAGTAAGTTAGGCCTGCTGGCCAGGGAAGTGAGTCTTGGGGATTTCCTGGAGTGCCAAACGTGCACCCAACTTTTTTTTTTTTAACATAAATTGTGAGCATTGAGCGTAGGTCCTGATGGTTCCAGAGACTGTAAGGATGGCGCCATTTCAGCTCCTCCCTCTCGTCCTTTCTCCCTTTCTTTCAAATCAGGGTTTCATTTTTTTCTTTTTCTTTTCTTAGATTTATTTATTATTATATGTAAGGACACTGTAGCTGTCTTCAGACACTCCAGAAGAGGGCATGAGATCCCATTACAGATGGTTGTGAGCCACCATGTGGTTGCTGGGATTTGAACTCAGGACCTTCTAAAGAGCAGTCAGTGCTCTTAATCCCTGAGCCATCATCTCTCCAGATCCAAAACAGGGTTTCATATAGCCCAGGTAAGACCTGAATTCAGTGTGTAACCAAGGGTGACCTTGAACTCCCGATCTTTCTCTACCTCCCGAGTGATAGGCATACAGCGAAGCGCTCACCCCCATAGGCGGCCTTCTGTGAGCTTTGCTTTATTTCTCCTCTTCTTCTTTCGAGACAGGTTTCACTATGTATCCTTGACTGTCACCATGTACACCAGGCTGGCCCCAGACGCACAGAGGTGGGTCTGCCTCTGCTTCCCAGGTGCTGACGTCAAAGGCGTGTGCCACAATGTCAGGCTTTTCCAAGATTTTCTTTTGACCCTTAGTCTGTGCACATGTGTATCGCGTACTCGGCTCCATGGGTCTGGGGAGGTAGGGAGGCTGGGACCTCAGCGTTCTTGTCTTAGGGCAAAGCCGGGTGTGATGGTATAGACCCCAGCCTCCTCAGGCTGAAGAAGGGTCTCGAGTTCAAAGCCAGCCTGTGTAACCTACTGAGCTTATATCTCAAAATAAAAAATATAGTGTGAGCAAGAGATGTAGCTCATTGGTAGAGGACCAGCCTAGAGTCCCCCAGGGAGGGTTTAGAGGTGTGACTTAGCATGGTTTAGCAGTAACACATTTGCAAGGCATGCAGGAGGACCCTGGTTCAATATTCAGCCCAATAATCAATTAATAAACCAGTCAGTAAATAAATAAATAAATTTGAAAAATGAGGAAGCTAGAAAGCCAGGGGGCATGGCTTTCCCCCACTTTGAGTTTCTGGGGGCTGGAGAGATGCCTCAGTGGTTAAGAGCACTTGTTGCTTTTGTACAGGACCTGGGTTTGGTTCCCAGCACCCACACAGTGGCTCTCAACCATCTACAACTCCGTTTTCAAAGGACCTGATGCCCTCTTCTGACGTCCACAGGTACCAGGCACACACACACACACACACACACACACACACACACACACACACACACACGGAAAACACTCAAATAAATAAACCTTTAAAATATTCTAAATATTTAAAAAGGTGATTATGGGCCCCAGCAGGGTGGTGCACATTTTTACTCCCAACACTCAGGAAGCAGAGGTAGACAGATCTTTGAGTTCGAGGCCTGCCTGGTCTACATAGTGAGTTCCGTGACAGCCAGAGCTACACAGAGAAACCCTGTTTGAAAAACAAAAAAAAAAAAAAAAAAAAAAAAGGAATTGTGATGGTGTAGGCCTGTAATATCTGTGCGTACTGTAGAAGCTAAGAGAATTCGGTCGGGACTACACAGAAAGACAGTATTATATGTATATGTATACATATATATGTATATATACATATACATATATATGTTTATACATACATACATACATACATACATACATAAGATGGCAGGCAATATAACTTGGTGGATAAAGGTGTTTTCCACTGTGTTTGACGACCTGAATTTGGTTCACTGGACTGACAGGATGACGGAGGAAGAGAACAAACTCTAGAAAGTTTTTTTTCTGACCTCCATATGTGCACCGCGGCACACATGTACTCCTCTTCCCTCCCACACAGAATAAAAAATGGTCATAAAAATATAACTCATCATAATAATGGTAAGCTCTGGATGTAGCTCAGTGGTAGCTCTTAGGTTCAATCCAAAGTTGGAGACAGTCACACGCCTGTGGAGAAAGCCTGGCTCGCCCCCAGCAGAAAGTGTCATCCTCATCTCACCCAGCAGGGGGCGCTACTACCATGCTGCAGTTCCCTAAGTTCATCCTGACCAGCCGTGTCCTTCCCTGTCTGCGCTACTCCTCTCCCACACTCCCAAAGCCCTTGGTTTCTCCTCAGAGCTGCCAAGGCACTTTGCACCTCTCCCTGAGCAGGAGGGACTTTCCACTTGGCTTTATCTACCCCATGTTTGTTTACCTTATCTCTCCTATGTTGAGCAGCAGAGATTTCTCCCTGAGCCTCTCATCTCGGCATTGGCCCCTGCAAAGGTGCAAAGGGTTATGTAGTGAATGGCGGCCAGGGGAGGAAGAATCACCAACCTGGAATCCCCCCCAGGGAGGGGCTGGGGGCAAGGCGCTGTAGCAGAGCAAATGCACAGAGGATATGATCGGTGTTAAATAAAACCTGTCACAGCCGTCTGTGCAGAGCACAGGATCCCTGGGCGGGGGGGGGGGGGGGGAGGAGACAGACAGGGCTCAGTCGTTCCTGGATATGTTTAATCTTTCCTGGTGTTCATGTCCTCATTTGGGAAGTCAGGAGGGAGATGCTCTGGAACCTTCCCTGCTCTAGACCCTGCGGACCTACACACACAAAGGTCCATCCGTGTCTTCTCTTCTTACCCTCTACCTCCCTTTCTTCTTGTTGTATCTTATGTAGCCCAAACTAACTTAAACTTAGTGTCACATTTTGACCTGCCTGCTTCCATTCCTCAAACGCTGAAAGTGTAGGCATGTGCCATCGCATTGGCATGGAGTTTCTAGTCCTCCCCCTCTCTCTTTCCCTTCCTCCCCTCCTTCCTCATCTCCTGTTCTCTTTTCTTCCTCCCTTCTTATATCTCTTTGTTTGTGATACTGAGGCTGGAACCCAGACCCTCACATATACTAGCCATACCACTGAGTCACGCCCCCAGCCTCTCCCTGGAGGATTCTAGACAGGGTCTCTACCACTGAGCCACGCCCCCAGCCCCTCCCTGGGGGATTCTAGGCAGGGGCTCTACCACTGAGCCACGCCCCCAGCCCCCTCACTGGGAGATTCTAGGCAGGGGCTCTACCACTGAGCCACGCCCCCAGCCCCTCCCTGGGGGATTCTAGGCAGGGGCTCTACCACTGAGCCACGCCCCAGCCCCTCCCTGGGGGATTCTAGGCAGGGGCTCTACCACTGAGCCACGCCCCAGCCCCTCCCTGGGGGATTCTAGGCAGGGGCTCTACCACTGAGCCACGCCCCCAGCCCCTCACTGGAGGATTCTAGGCAGGTGCTCTACCACTGAGCCACGCTCCCAGCCCCTCACTGGGGGATTCTAGGCAGGGGCTCTACCACTGAGCCACGCCCCAGCCCCTCCCTGGGGGATTCTAGGCAGGGGCTCTACCACTGAGTCACACCCCCAGTCCCTCCCTGGGGGATTCTAGGCAGGGGCTCTACCACTGAGCCACGCCCCAGCCCCTCCCTGGGGGATTCTAGGCAGGGGCTCTACCATTGAGCCACGTCCCCAGCCCCTTACTGGAGGATTCTAGGCAGGGACTCTACTACTGAGTCACGCCCCCAGCCCCTCCCTGGGGGATTCTAGGCAGGGGCTCTACCACTGAACTACATAGCACTCAGCACTGTCTGTGATGAAGTTCTGTTGAGTCAATAGACCCTGAAGAGAAATAACTGTGTAGCATGAGAGGAAATCACAAGAATTGGAGGAAGGTGTTTTCTGTAGAAGGTGTTGCTGTCTTCTAGAAAAGAACCTAGTGGCAGGGCTCGTGCCTGAAGTAGCATTCAAGAAGCTAAAGCAGGAGGATCACGAGTTCGAGGCCCTCTAGGACTATCTTTGGACCTGTTTTATAAACCAAACAAATAAAAGAGAGTGTAGGCTATGACTTCAGGGTGAGACACATGATGGAGATAGGAAGCTGGGCAGCCAGGTCCGGAGGAGGGGTGTGCTCCCGAGCCTGGAGGCTGCAGGGAGCTATGAAGTGTTTTAGAGCAGTAGCAGCAGCAATGATGACCTCATGGCTGCGTGTGTTCAGGCTTGAGTCCGGGAGGTCTATGCAAGGAATGACTCAGCCGGGGGATGCAAGAGAAAGGATGGGGAGGAGGGGATGTGGAGGAACTGTCACGGACCCTGTGGAATTGACATGGCTGGACTCGGAACGCTGAGAGCTGGTAAGGACATTTGCAGGTTTTGGAATTATTTGCAGTTCAGGGAACAACGCAGAGGAGTCAGGAGGCAGATAGAGGGGGGAACTCCTGGGGCTTGTGGAGGAGGTGGGTGCTGGACAGGGTGGGGGTAGAGGAGACACTGAGTTTCCAGCGCTGAACATGGGGTGGGAGTGGTGAGCACATGGGATACCTGTAGAACCTTAGCATGAGAAGAATAAGATGTCCATTTCTTTCCTTTTTTTTGTAAAGATTTATTTATTTTATGTATATGAGTACACTGTAGCTGTCTTCAGATACACCCGAAGAGGGCATCACATCTCATTACGGATGGTTGTGAGCCACCATGTGGGTCCTGGGATTTTAATTTGAACTCAAGACCTTCGAAAGAGCAGTCAGTGCTCTTAACCGCTGAGCCATCTCTCCAGCCCAAGATATCCATTTCTTAGAGTAACAAAAGGAAGAGGAAAATTGTGGGGATCAGAAAAGAGCCCGTAGCTAAAAAAGCAAGACGGGAGGTTTGGGATGGCTCAGTGGGTAGTATTTCTAGCATGCACGAAGCCCTGGGTTCCTTCACCATCACTGCTTAAAATGGACATGGCAGTGCTCTTGGGAGGCTGAGGCAGAAAAAACACTGGCTCGAGGTCATGTTTAGCTAATGAGTTTGAGACCAGCAAAGGACCAATGTCGGGGGGAAAAAGATAATGGTCCAGCACGATTATAAAGTGTGGCACCGACTTCCCATCGCAGGTTGGTGGGTGCCTCTAACCTGGCCTTCTTCCATCAGATGTGCAGCGGAGGAAGAGCCCAGTGTGTGGCTTCGTGACCCCTCTGCAGGGGTCTGAAGCAGATGAGCACCGGAAACCTCAGGTAGCTGGCGACTGGGCTGCCCACGCATCCTCTTATCCACCCAGAGGTTCCCTCCTGCGGTGGGGATTGGGTGTGAGATGGGGTTTGGGGAGATCGACCATCTGGGGTGTCACCCTTCGCACTAAGTGAGCCCTGACACCTGCCCTTCCCCAGGCTGTCGTCCTGGAGGGTAATTACTGGAAGCGGCGCATCGAGGTGGTGATGCGCGAATACCACAAGTGGAGAATCTACTACAAGAAGCGGGTCAGTGGGACTGGCACTGGCAGAGTGTCACCTTGGGGCTTAAGAGCCCTGGAGGGGATCGCAGGACCCCACCCTAACCCATACCCACCTCCATTAGTCCCAGCCTAGTAGCTCCACAGGGTTTGCCTAGCCGTACCCCCCCTCCCCCCAGCAGCCAGCCTTCTTCCTGCCCCTGCTCTCCCTCGGTGGTGGAAAGGGGCGGGGCCTGGGAAAATAGAAGCGCCAATGGATGTGGGTGGATGGGGGGACTGACTCTGGGGACAGAGGATCCAGTGATAACTTTGTGTCTCCATAGCTCCGTAAGTCCAGCAGGGAAGGGGATTTCCTGGCTCCCAAGCAGGTGAGTGTTCAGTAATTCTAGCAGGAAAGGTGTGAGAAAAATGGAAGTGGTCTCTAAGTTGGGTGTGGGTGATCGCAGCAACTTTCTCTTTTGGAGAAGATCCAGTTGTGAGGCAGGAGGATGGCAGCTAGTTCCAGGCCAGCCTGTGTTGAATAATGACTCCAACACCAGTGTGGGCTTCAGAGACCGCCTTGTCTTAAGAAAAGCAAGCAGGCAGTGGGAGGCCTAGGGGGAAAGGGTCCAGAGGATAGACGTCTCAGATAGAAAACCAGGTATCTGCAGAGGCCAGAGGATTTCAAATTTAAGGTCTGCTCAGGAAGTTTGAGGCTAGTTTGGGGACCGTGTCTTCAAGAACTAAGAACCTTGGCTTGATGGTATATAGCAGCAGTGCTACCACTAAGGAGGCAGAGGTAGTAGGATCACTGGTATCCTCTATTACACAGAGTCCAGGCCAGCCTGGCCTACATGAAACGCTATGTCAAAACATCAAAGTCAGCAAGATGTGATGGTGCTTTGTGTGTGTGTGTGGGGGGGGGATTGTTTTTCTTCCTGAGCCCTGTGTAGCCCTGGCTGTCCTGGAACTCGCTCTGTAGACCAGGCTGGCCTCAAACTCAGAGATCTGCCAGTGAAGATGTACATGCTCAGGCTGCTGCCGCCGCCACCACCACCACCACCACCATCACCAGGGCTGGTGCAGGTTTTTAATCCTAAAACTTGGAAGACAGAGGCAGCTGGGTCTTTGTGAATTGAAGCCAGCCTGGTCAGCCTGGTCTACATAATGAGTTCCTGACCAGCAAAGTCTATGTAGTGAAACTCTATCAAAACAAAACAACCAAAAACAAAAACAACAAACAAACAAGCAGCCAGACTATAGTCTAGAGACCAGGAATGGCTGTCGGCATCCCCCCCTGCTTCATACAGGGAGTCGTTAGAGGCCAATAGGATGGCCTTGGCCTTCTAGACAGAGAACCAGGCTCTCCAGGACAAAGGGAGGTGGTGTCCTTTAGAGAGGCTCTCTAGCCCCGGTGGGGAACCACTTCATCCCCAGGCAAGGGGTACCATGGAAGACCGACCAGGGCAGTGAGCTCTGTGTCCTGCCAGGTGGAAGGTGGGTGGCCGCCACCAGAGCGATGGTGCGAACAGCTCTTCTCCAGCGTGGTGCCTGTGCTGCTCGGGGGCTCCGAGGAGGAGCCTGGGGCCAGGCAGCTTCTCGACCTGGACTGCTTCTTGTCCGATATCTCCGATACACTGTTCACCATGACACAACCCAGCCCCTCGTCCCTGCAGCTGCCCCCAGAGGACGGTGAGGAGTGACTGGGGAAAGCCAGGGGAGAGGGCTGAGACGTCCTCCCAGCCTGCAGCTTCCAACCTCACCCTTGTCCCTGCAGCTTATGTTGGTAATGCTGACATGATCCAACCAGACCTGACGCCGCTGCAGCCCAGCCTGGATGACTTCATGGAGATATCAGGTGAGAGAAATGGGTCCTTTCCCACCAGGCAGGACGGACAGAAAGGGTCAGGTTAAGAAGAAAATTCTAGGAGACATAAGGCTTTGTGCCAGTGAGAGGATGAATGGTGCTTTAACTTGGGGGAGAAGGGGAGAATGTGTTAGTTGGAACTCAAGGCCCTGTGCCAACTAGGCAGGGGCTCTACCACTGAGCCACGCCCCCAGCCCCTCCCTGGGGGATTCTAGGCAGGGGCTCTACCACTGAGCCACGCCCCCAGCCCCTCACTGGGGGATTCTAGGCAGGGGCTCTACCACTGAGCCACGCCCCCAGCCCCTCCCTGGGGGATTCTAGGCAGGGGCTCTACCACTGAGTCACACCCCAGCCCCTCCCTGGGGGATTCTAGGCAGGGGCTCTACCACTGAGCCACGCCCCCAGCCCCTCACTGGAGGATTCTAGGCAGGGGCTCTACCACTGAGCCACGCCCCCAGCCCCTCCCTGGAGGATTCTAGGCAGGGGCTCTACCACTGAGCCACGCCCCCAGCCCCTCACTGGGGGATTCTAGGCAGGGGCTCTACCACTGAGCCACACCCCCAGCCCCTCCCTGGGGGATTCTAGGCAGGGGCTCTACCACTGAGCCACACCCCAGCCCCTCCCTGGGGGAGTCTAGGCAGGGGCTCTGCCACTGAGCCACGCCCCCAGCCCCTCCCTGGTAGATTCTAGGTGGGTACCCTACTACACATTCTTTATGGTCTGGCATGAGAGAATCCTTGGGTTCAATCCTGAGCACTTCATAAGCCACTGTGACTGACAAGAGAAGTCGAGGTATCAAATCTCTTGTCTATTTTTGAAGCAGGGTCTCACTACGCAGCTCTGGTTGTTCTGGAACTCACTGTGTAGACCAGGCTAGCCTCAGGCTCACAGAGGTTTGCCCACCTTTGTCTCCCAAGTGCTGGGATTAAAGGCATGCACCACTCCATCCAGCTTAGATGTATCAAGGGATATTTTTAAGCATTTTGCAAAGTGGCAGGTTTTCTCAGACTCCTCTTTTCTCAGGCTACTGAGTTTCTGATGTGTCCAGGTATTTCCAGATACCCTGACCCTGTCAGTATGAGTTCATGGGGACAATCCCCCCATCTCCTTTTGAGACAGGGCGTTTTTCTTTCTGTTTCTGTGACAAATGCTCTGACCAAAGGAAAGAAAGGGTTTATCTCACCTTAAAGGTTACAGTCCATTGCTGAGGGAAGTCAGGGCAGGAACCTTCTTCATGAAGGATGCTGTGTTCTAGCCCGTTCGAGGACTCATGACTAACGCCCTAGTCAGGGCCACGCTGGTCTCGAACTTGCTGTGTAGCCAAGCTGCCCTGAACGCAGACCCTTCTGAGTACTGGGCCTAGAGGACAGACATGTATATCACCATGCCTAGAGCATACTCTCTCCCTTCTCCTCTCCCATTCCCTCCCCTACTCCCCATCCAGCACACACGCCCTTCTTACTTGAGATAGAGTCACTATGTAGCCCAGGCTGGCCTCGAACTCATGACACGTCTGTCTCAGTTTCCTGGGTGTCTGGATTCCAAGTGTGAGTCATAATACAACTTGCTTCCTGTTTTCCCATAGGGTCTTCCCCACACTGTTGTCTTGCCTGCATGCATTTCTCTGTCTTTATTTCTTTTTAAATTTTTTAAATTATTTTTTAGTTTTTAGAGTTGTTGTTGTTTTGGTTTTTTGTTTTGTTTTGTTTTGTTTTGAGACAGGATTTCTTTGCTATGATGAAACACCATGAGCAACAGCAACTTGGGGAGGAAGGGGTTAATTCAGCTTATATGAGGAAGTCAGGACAGGAACCCGGAGGCAGGAGTTGATGCAAAAGCCATGGAAGGGCGCTGCGTACTGACTTGCTTCCCTTGGCTTGCTCAGCCTGCTTTCCAGTAGAACGCAGGACCACTAGCCTAGGGTTGGTGTCACCCACAGTGGGCTGGGCCCTCCCCATCCCCCATCACTCACCAGTTAACAACATGCTGTACAGGCCACCTGATCTTATGGAGGCCTCCTCTCAGGCGAAGCTCCCTCCTCTCAGATTATTCAAGCTTGTGTCGAGTAGACATAAAGCGAGCCAACACGACTAGCCAACTCCTACATCAATTAACAATCAAGATAATCCCCAACAGATGGGACAACTGACCAGTTTAGTCTAAGCAGTTCTTCAGTTCCATCCTCCCCTCAGGTCACCCTGGGAAATTGTCAAGTTGACAGTTAAAGCTAACTAGGTAACAAGGATATGAGCCTTAGCCAGGCCACGCTGGTCTCGAACTTGCTGTGTAGCCAAGCTGCCCTGAACGCAGACCTTCTGAGTACTGGGCCTAGAGGACAGACATGTATATCACCATGCCTAGAGCATACTCTCTCCCTTCTCCTCTCCCATTCCCTCCCCTACTCCCCATCCAGCACACACGCCCTTCTTACTTGAGATAGAGTCACTATGTAGCCCAGGCTGGCCTCGAACTCATGACACGTCTGTCTCAGTTTCCTGGGTGTCTGGATTCCAAGTGTGAGTCATAATACAACTTGCTTCCTGTTTTCCCATAGGGTCTTCCCCACACTGTTGTCTTGCCTGCATGCATTTCTCTGTCTTTATTTCTTTTTAAATTTTTTAAATTATTTTTTAGTTTTTAGAGTTGTTGTTGTTTTGGTTTTTTGTTTTGTTTTGTTTTGTTTTGAGACAGGATTTCTTTGTATAGCCCTGGCTGTCCTGGAACTCGCTCCAGGAACTCACAGATCCGACTGCCTCTCTGCCTCTGCCTAAGTGTGTTCACCGCCGCCGTCGCTCAGCCCTGTGTTTATTTCTTGCTCGCTGCTTCTCACAGGGATTCATTTAGGGGCCTTAAAAGCTCCCTAAATGTTGGGGCTCAGAGGGATATCAGGTTATCTCACCCAAATCTGAAAAGATACACTCTTTAAGAGAGAAGCTTCATTTGAGTGACAGCCCCCCTCCCAGCTTCTTCCCTACAGGATCCTGGGTCTGTCATTCAAGAGGTGAGGCCTATAGGGTACTAGGGAATGAGGAACCACCCCCATCCCCACCTCCCCGGCCATAGCCCTGGGAGGGTGGGGTCTGCCAGGGGCAGAAGTGTTGATGGCAGTGCCCTGGAAGCAGACTTGTCCCCCAGGAGAGCAGCTCCCTCGTGGCCCACAGACCCCTACCACAGGTAGGAATTCAGCCGTGCCCACCCAGGCTCTGGGGAAAATGGGGTTAGGTTGGAGTTTGCAGTAACTTGTCAATCAATCCTAGGTGGCAGCTGATTGGGGGCAGGCATGGCTCTCCCAGAACAGGTGGTTACAGTGGCCCTCTCAAGCTGGCCATGATCCAGGAGAGCCTTGAGCCACCAGGGTGTCTATTCTGTCATCTTTCTGGAAACCCTGTTGAAGGCACAAAATTCTACAGAGGCAGGAGGTTGGAGGAGGGCAGGTTCAGGGGCAGAGATTGTGGCTGGTTAGTGAGGTCCAGGTCAGGGAAGGAATGGGGCTTGATGGGAGGCTGGGAGACGGAGGGGATCTCTGGAGGCTGCTGGGAACGGGTGTGGACAGCTCGCAGTAAAGGAACAGGCTGAGGCTCCGGCCTGAAGGGCCGGTTAGACGTAGACCGAGTCCTGGGCTCCAGATGACTTACAAGGACTGAGAGGGGTGGAATGCAGCTGGTGACCTCTTTCTGGTCCCTTCCCAGATCCCTTTGTAAAGAGTGGGGACACAGGAAAGTGTCGAACTACTTCTGATACTGGGAGAGATTTGGGCATGCCACGTGCATTCAGTCACATCCGAGGGACAGACATCCAGAGAGATAGACAGCTTCTTGTCACTGTATACTGGTACCCAGAACCTGTGTAGTCTTCTGGCCAGGTAGAACCACCTAAGACAAACACCCACACGGACACACACACACACACACACACACACACACACATATTCACGCATGCCACGCATAACGCATATATTCATACACACGCACTGTCCCACAAAACATTTTATGCACACATATACACATGGTCACACACATGGACACACATGACAACATATATACATATACCCTACATATGCTCACCCACATGTTCATAGGCCTACATGTATTGTATATATATGTATATACACGTGCACATATCATATACATATATATACATATATGCACGCTTTCACATATGTACACACTTTCACACATGGATATACACATGCATATATATACCTGCTGCACTCCTGTATACATTCTCAACATATGTATATACATATACACACTACATAGACATGCACACACCACATAGGCAAACACAGCCTGACCCTAACTAAGTTGGTGATGAGAGGCGGTTTATGTCAGGAAGTCTGACCAGCTCTCCTGGCTAGGGATTCAGGAGGGGGTGGCTGCAGCCCACCAGTCCCTGTGAGGAGCTACCATGGTGTGGTCTGCTCTGACTGGCCCAGGAGGCCTTGGGTACAGAACACAAGCTGACTAGGGTCAGAGAAAGGTGCCCGGAAGGGAGAGGGTAGGCGGGTGTCGCCCCAGCCCGGGATGTGGTTAGGCCATGAACAGCTTGCTTCCCAAAACCAGAATAGCCCAGAACTTACACAACTTACACCCCTAAACAATCTGGCTGCCTTGCCTGCCTCTCCATAAACATTTCAGGGTTCCTGGCTCCCTGTCACTCACACCCCAACTCTGAACCCATTCTATATCCCCCAAATGTCAACCAGGACTTGACCCCGTTCAGCTTCAATTTCCTGATTTTTCAGCAAGTCTAACCTCTCACTGACCTACTGACCTCTTGAACCTGTTCACCCTTGATTCATCCCTGATGCACTAGGGCAACTCCCCTGTACCCCACCTTTTTCTTTCCCAGGGCCTCTCTGTGACCCCTTCTTTCTAGAATGCCTACAGTGCTAGAAAGGAGAGCAGACACAGGGAGGGGAAGTGATCTAGGATTGGGGCTCCGTGGCTGAGCAGCTTCCTGGGGTCCCCGCTCACTCACTACTAGACCCCACCATCTCCCCCAGGTCCATCCCTCCTGTCTCTACCTCAGTTTCCCCTGAGTGTGACAGGAACTGTTTCACAGTCTCTTGTAGAAGCCGTCTATCTCTCCTGGTCCTTATCTGACCTCTCCCGTGTGGGGACTGTGTCTGTGGCCCGTTCTGAGTTTTTTTTTAAAGATTTATTTATTATTATATCTAAGTACACGGTAGCTGTCTTCAGATACCCCAGAAGAGGGCGTCAAATCTCATTACAGATGGTTATGAACCACCATGTGGGTGCTGGGATTTGAACTCAGGACCTTCGGAAGAGCAGTCAGTGCTCTTAATTGCTGAGTCATCTCACCAGCCCATTCTGAGTCCTTAATGTCATTTGCTACCTTCTGTGTCCCAATTACAGATTTCTTCACCAATTACCGCCCCCCTCAGACGCCCACATCTTCAAACTTCCTGGAGCCCCCCAGCTTTGGCCCCATGGCTAACTCGCACTTCAGCGGGGTCAGCGGTGGGATCCTGGCCCCAGAGATGCCATCTCCAGCCTCCTCTTCCTCCTCCTCGGGAATGACCCCTCTCTCAGGGAATGCACGCCTACAGGTGAGCTTATTCTGCTCTGCCCAGCCTGCCCAGAGCATGTGAGCGCTAGCTCTGCCCCTGCCTGGGGTCAGGAGGTAGCTAGACATTTACTGAGCCAACCAGGCAGAGACCCCAGGAGAATATAAAAGAGAAAAAAAGCCCTACAAAGCAAATACATGAACTGAATGAGAGAGGGGGGGATAAGGGATGGCAGATGGCAGAAGACTCACAGAACAGGGCGCAATCCAGGGGTACGTTTTTAGTTCTGTTTTGTTTTTGAGACAGGATCTCAGGGCCCTGGATGGCCTTGGATTCACAGAGATCAACCTGCCTCTGCCTCCTGAGTGCAGCCATTAAAGGCGTGCACCACCCATACCTGCCTAGATTTCCGAGTCTTACTGAACAGTGAGCTAGAGAAAGAGCAAACCAGATGGGGAGGGACAGGAATGAGTGCATGGAAACAGGATGGGTGTGTGTTAGACAACTGTGAGTTGGCGTCTTGTCTCACTAACCCCTGGGCCTAATTCAGAAGTCATTTCCCTGCCCCGTTAAGTGTCTGTTCTAGTTTCATTTTGTTGTTGTACTAAAATACCCCGAGGAAAATGCAACTTAGGGGGAGAAAGGGGTTTATGCTAGCTTGCCGCCCCAGGTTACAGCCTATCATTGTGGGGGAAATCAAGGCAGGAGCCTCAGCGGTCACACCACATCTACAGTCAGGAGCAGAGAGAAATGACTGCAGGCGTGCTCACCTACTCGCTTACTTACATTCAGCTCCAGGCCTCTGCTCTTACACGGTCGGCATCCTCTGCCTAGGGAATGGGGCCACCCACAGTGGGCTGTGTCTTTCCATATCACCTGGCTTCTGACAATTAAGACAATCCCCAATAGGCACGCTATAGGCCAACCCAGTGTTAGCACTTCATCACTGAGACGCATCCTATGAGAGTTCTTGGTTCTAGGTTGTCATGTTGACAGGTAAACCTAACCATCCACAGTGTCTTTTCCTCCTACCATGCTTTTGTAGTTGATCTTGAGAGGTCTCTCTCTACCACTGGACAGCTTCTTGCTGGAAGGGTTGTCTTGGTCACCATCACATTCTCTGCTCCTAGTCATTTCTGCACAGAGTGTCATTCAATAAATAGTTGCCCACTGAGTGAGTGACTGAGAATACAGAGAGACTTACTTGTGCAGCAGTAAATGGAAAGATCATTGTAGACAATGGTGTGTGCATCTGTAGGTAAGTGAATGTAAAGTAGAGTGAGCTGGTTTAGAACTGATGAACTAGTGGGTGGGTGGCCCAGTGATGTGCAGCTTTGTGGATGGATAGGCAACTTGTTACATGCGTGGTTGGTGAATGTACAGATGGTAGATGGATAGACAGATGGAGTATGGATGGGTGGATGGGAGACAGATGGTGGGGTCGCTTGCTCAGCTGGCCTGTCAGCTGAAGCAGTAGCCAGTCTCTCATCTCTGGGCTACACCCAGAAAAAACAACCCCAGGGAAGGAGTTACCCTGCTCATGGCTTCAGAGGTTCTAGTCTGCCCTGGGGGAGGAGTTGTAACAGAGCTAGGAAGGAAAGATGGAGAGGTTGGGGTGGGGGAGTGCCTTTACTACATGGCTTCCAACCCCCCCAATTATTCCATTTGGACCCCCAGACTTTGAGCTGAGCATCCATGGCATGTCTCCCCTCCCCATATTAGTTACTTCTCCCCTTGCTATGACAAGATACCTGGCTTAAGCAACTTACGGAGAGGTTTCTTTTAGAAGATGGTTTGTGGGATACAGTGGAGAAGGAACAAGAGCAGTACCTCGAGGCAGGGAGCAGAGGGGAGAAGGCTGGTACCCGGCTTGCTTGCTTATTTTCATTTGATTGATTGATGATGATGACAACGACAACGAGGAGTGTGTGTGTGTGTGTGGGCATGTGCGCACGCATGCGCGCAGGAATGATGTAAAGGCGCATGCATGGCATGGCATGTGTGTGGAGGTCAGAGAACAGCTCAAACATAACAGTTTTCTCCTTGCACCATTATACCATGTGGGGCCCAAGTCAAGGCTTGGTGGTAAGTGTTCCACCCACTGAGCCACCTTTCCAGCCCCCATACTTACATTTTCTTAAAAATTTATTTTGCACCGGGCGGTGGTAGCGCACGCCTTTAATCCCAGCACTTGGGAGGCAGAGGCAGGAGGATTTCTGAGTTCGAGGCCAGCCTGGTCTACAGAGTGAGTTCCAGGACAGCCAGGGCTACACAGAGAAACCCTGTCTCGAAAAACCAAAAAAAAAAAAATTTATTTTGCGTGTGTTCATGTGTATGTGTACGCGGGTGCCCATGTGGCGGCCTTCAGGAGTTGGTCCTCTCCTTTCCCCATATGAGTTCCTGTGATCAAACTCAACCCATTGAGCTTGGCATCAAGAGCTTTAAGTTCCTGAGCCATCATGCTGACCCACTTTTTATTCAGTGTGGGGTCCCACCCCCATGGAATGGTTCTGCCCACACCCAGGGTGAGTCTTTTCTCTCAGTTAACCCTCTCTGGAAACATCCTCAGGGACACACCCAAGAGGTGTGTCTCACTAATGCCCCTCCCATTTCTTAGCTGAATCACGTGGACAGTGGAATTTAACCAGCATGCCCCACCCTCTTAGTCTTTCCCCTCTGGAAATGCCCTCAAAGAAACATCAGTATACCTCACCCAGCTCCTAGACATTCCTCAGTCCTATCAAGTTGACAATCTAGATTAACCATCCCAGCTGGGGTTGGAGTAGAGAGTTGGGTGAGTTCATAGATGAGAGAATAAGTTGGTAAATGGGTGCAAAAGACAGATGAATGGACAGGTGGATGGATGGATGGATGGATGGATAGATGAATGGATGGATGGATGGACAGACGGAGGGACGGACGGACGGATGGACAGGTGTGGATGAATGGATGGCTGGGTGGGTGGGTGGGTAGATGGACGGATGGTTAATACAGAGGTTAATGGGTAAGGTGGGTGGGTGAGTGGATATATAGGTGGATGGATGGATGGATGGGTGGGTGGGTGGGTGGATGGATAAAGAATGAACAAATGGGAGAATTGGTGAATGAGTTAGTATTTTGATGGATGAAGGATAAGTGGAAGGATAGATGGTGGATAATTAGTGGATGGATTGATGGATGGATAGATGGATAGATAAATGAAGACTAGATTAGTAGCTATATTGGACAGATTATTTGGTGGACAAGTGATCATCCGTAAGACTGATGCTCTGTGCCATGCCTAATTTGTGCATAAGGATTATGTTGGCTACAGCTGTACATGAGGTTGTAATTTCTAATGTGTGCATGTATGCATATGTGTATGCATGTGTATGCACATATATGGATCAGGTCTCCTCCATACCAAGTCCCATACATAGCCAGGATAGAGGCTTCCTGGTGGTTGCAAGAAGGTGACTCCCTCGCCTGCTCTCTGAGTATAATCCTATATCCCCTGTCCCTCCCCTAGGCTCGAAACAGCTGCTCTGGACCCTTGGATTCCAGTACCTTTCTGAGCTCTGAGTTTCTTCTTCCCGAAGACCCTAAGACCAAGATTCCACCTGCTCCTGTACCAACTCCTCTCCTTCCATATCCCACCCCAGTCAAGGTGCATGGCTTAGAGCCCTGCACTCCCTCTCCCTTCCCTACAATGGCTCCACCTCCCGCTTTGTTGCCAGAAGAGCCTCTCTTCTCTGCCAGGTTCCCCTTCACCACAGTCCCTCCTGCTCCAGGAGTGTCTACACTTCCGGCACCCACAACCTTTGTTCCCACCCCACAGCCTGGCCCTGGCCCTGGCCCTGCCCCTTTCCCCGTAGACCATCTGCCCCATGGGTACCTGGAACCCGTCTTTGGGCCTCACTTCACCGTGCCTCAGGGTATGCAGCCCAGATGCAAGCCCTCCTCCCCATCCCTTGGGGGACGAAAAGCGAGTCCACCCACCTTGGCCTCTGCTACCACCAGCCCCTCTGCCACTGCCAGAGACAACAACCCCTGCCTTACACAGCTGCTCAGGGCAGGTGAGAGTGGAGAGGCGAATGGAAGAGGTACTGGGAGGGAGTGACTCTGGAAGGAATGGGAAAGCCTGAAGGGCAGGGGGCTAGGGCTTCAGGGTGGTCTTGGGGGACAGAGAAGGTAGAATGATATTAGGGATGTGAGCTATGTCTGATAGGGTATGTGGGCTGCTGGGAACAAGACAGGGTTTTAGTTGGTGATGGACTTGATTGGGCCAGTCTAGTGGTCCTTATAGTCCTGCCTGTACCCAGCCAAGCCTGAGCAAGCACTGGAACCTCCGACTGTGCCCAGCACCCTTCTCCGGCCTCCAGAGTCCCCGGTAAGATGGTGGGCACTGGGAGGTAGGGGTCAGTCTAGGGTCTTTACCCCAACTCTGTGCCTGTCTCCACCCCAGCAGGATACAGTCTCTGAAATGCCCCGTGCCCGTGCCTTTTTCCCCCCGATCCCGGTCCCTACACCACCCCGGCCACCTCCAGGCCCAGCCACATTGGCTCCTCCCAGGTCCCTGGTTGTCCCCAAAGCAGAGCGGCTCTCACCTCCAGCATCCAGCGGTAAATAGGGGCTAGAAGGATTGTGGGTCTTAGGGGATGGAGGGAAGGGAAGGATGAAGGGGGCTGTGAGTGGGGTCAAGGCAAGGGGACTTTCTCCCTTGTGTGTCGGTCTGTCTGTGGGTCTGTCCCTGCCACAGGCAGTGAGCGGCGACTATCAGGGGATCTCAACTCCATACAACTCCCGGGGGCACTGAGTGTCCACCTGTCTCCCCCTCAAACTGTCTTAAGCCGGGGTCGTGTAGACAACAACAAGGTATGTGCCATCCCCTGACCCCCAAGATGCAATTGGCTTCCAGTCCTTCCCCCAGCGCTCCCACTTAGACTCACCGCACTTTCTCCTAAGATGGAGAACCGACGCATCACACACATCTCCGCGGAGCAGAAGAGGCGGTTCAATATTAAGCTAGGATTCGACACCCTGCACGGACTTGTCAGCACGCTCAGTGCCCAGCCCAGCCTCAAGGTGAGCCCCCAGCCAGAAATGCACACTCCCTTAGAGTCGTGAAGCCCCTCCTTGGACCAACACCCAACACCAGATCCCAGGGCCTGCCAGCACAGAGGCCCACATTGGTGGCGCTCGCAGGTGAGCAAAGCAACCACGCTTCAGAAGACGGCGGAGTACATCCTGATGTTGCAGCAGGAGCGGGCGGCCATGCAGGAGGAGGCGCAGCAGCTGCGGGATGAAATAGAGGAGCTCAATGCTGCCATCAAGTAAGCCTAGGGTAAAGCCCAGCCTAGAAAACCTGTAGCGAGGGCTTAGAGGTGTGGCTCTGAGGTACCATGCCTGTCAATCAGTGACGGCCTGGGGGCGTGGCTCAGCGAGAGTGCTTTCCTAAAAAGCTGCTAGTAAGGGCTTGGGGGCGTGGCTCAGTGATGGAGACCGCCCCAAATCCGCCACTGAGGAGCTCCAGACTTGGTTTGTCCCAGGGTGCTTACATAGCATATGCAAGAACTGGATTTCATCCCCAGCACCTTAAAAAAACCAAACAACGGCAACAGTACTCAGGGGCTAGGGTAAAGGAGATGTGTCTGCATTCCCTCAACGGCGACTCGTCGCATTTGTAGCTTGTGCCAGCAGCAGCTGCCGGCCACCGGGGTGCCCATCACACATCAGCGCTTTGACCAGATGCGGGACATGTTTGATGACTATGTCCGGACCCGCACGCTGCACAACTGGAAGTTCTGGGTAGTATCCTTATTTGGACTGATGGTCTGAGGACAGTGGTGGCTGCTGTTGCTACAGTCAGTCCCGCTGGGTCTCATACCCCGTGTTGAGCTGTAGAGCCCCAGGGAATGGGCTTTGGTTCTGCTCTCTATTGTCAGGCCCAGGGATTGCAAGATTGCGTGGCAACTGGGACTAGGAGCTGAGCTCAGCAAGAGTAGGGGGAGGAGGTTGGGGATGTCCCTGAAGGCAGTCTGGAAGGATCTATAAAGTCTAAGAACTTTGAGGCCTAGAGAAGGCAGGGCATCTACTCTTCCCTCGATTCAGGCTCAAGTTGTATTTGTTTTCCCATACTAGAGATGGAACATGAACTCTGTCCCAGTCCAATTTTAACTTTTTATTTTGAGACAAATTCTCACTAAGTTGTCCTGGCTAGCCTTGAACTCATGATCCTCATGCCTCAGCCTCCTGAATGGCTGGGATTATGGGCCTGTGCCATCAGACCAGTATTCAAGTCCTTGACTGAGCCTAGAGATGTGGGACCCACTAATACAGAATGAGAGCTCTGGAGGGACTAGGGGAGGGGCTGAGAGATAGATGAGTGGAATACCCTTGGTGGGACGGAGTGGGGGTAGAGTGGCTCCCCACAGCGTTCATGGTTTGACAGTGACAGGTCTTTCTTGGCCCTGGCTTGGGTCAGGTGTTCTGTGTGAAGTGGTAGGATGCTGTCTGGACCACTGGTGTGCTCCTTGACTCCAAAATCCAGTTCAGCATCCTCATCCGACCTTTATTTGAGTCCTTCAATGGGATGGTGTCTACTGCAAGCTTGCACAGCCTTCGCCAGACCTCACTGGCCTGGCTGGAACAGTACTGTTCCCTGCCTGCTCTCCGGCCAAGTATGTGAGACACCATCCTACCACTAAATTGAGAGGCTTTGTAGAGCACTTGTCTAGAATCCCTCAGTGAAGAGCTGGGGGGTGTAGCTCAGTGGTAGAGCCTCTGCCTAGAATCCCCCAGGGAGGGGCTGGGGTGTGGCTCAGGGGTAGAGCCCCTGCCTAGATTCCCACAGTGAGGGGCTGGGGTGTGGCTTAGCAGAAGAGCATTTATTTACATCATCATATATAAGACCCTGAGTTCAATCTCCAGTGACACACATGTACACATGTGCATGCACACATACTTGTGGGTTTCCTGAACAGAGAGTTCAAACCCATCCCGTTTGGTCTCCAAGTTTAGTCTGTCTTGAATACAGCCTAGGATTTGAGGTTATTCTACCACGTCCCATCCTGAATGGTCTTTTAGACTCTAAGTCACCTAAAGGAAAATGTCCTAGGGAAGGGCCACCCACTTAGCTATCTAGTATTTACTCCAAGTTATTGACTTCATCCCTAACCGTAAAGACATCTATCTGTCTTAGTTAGGGTTTCTACTGCTGTGAAGAAACACCATGACCAAGGTAGGTCTTATAAAGAACATTTAACTGGGGCTAGCTTGCAGGTTCAGAGGTTCAGTCCTTTATCATCAAGGCAGGAAGCATGGCAGCATCCAGACAGGCATGGCACTGGAGGAGCTGAGAGTCCTCCATCTTCATCCAAAGGAAGCCAGCTTGGAGGAGGGTCTCAAAGCCCGCCCCATAGTGATACTCTTCCTCCAACAAGGCCATACCTCCTAACAGTGCTGCTCCCTGCGACAAGCATATTCAAACCACCACAGCATCTCACTCTTTTTCCAGCTGTCCTGAATTCCCTTCGCCAACTCAGCACTTCCACCAGCATCCTGACTGACCCGAGCCTCGTGCCTGAGCAAGCCACACGGGCAGTCACAGAGGGTACCCTGGGCAGACCATTGTAATCCTGGTGAAGGTTTCCAAGCTTCAGGAACAACTTGTGCCCACACCTCTCTCGATCCTGGCTGGCCCTTTCCCTGCAGATCTGGCAGGTTCCAAGTGTTCCACTCACCACCTCCTTGGGGTGGCGAAGAACCTGGTTCCGTCCCTGCACTGTTGCTAATACTGTGATCCCTGGTGACTCATACCCCATCTTTGGACCTCTCTTTAATTACAGAGGACCCCAAATGCATTAGGAGCTGCAGCACTGGGGACCTAAGCAGGAGCTGTGATGAGAGATGTCAGTCTGTTTCCTCACAACTTCCTGCTTTGGATAAAGGGTGCCACCCTTAGTTCCTGAGCAGGGAGGCAGAGCAGGGATCTCCTCTCTTTACCCCTGCACTAGTGATATGGGGTGGCTTCCTGGGTAAGGCCACCGAGGTCTGATACCAGGAGAGATCAGGGCAAGGGATAGCCAGAGCATGGCAGGCATCTTGCATGAATGTAGATGTGTGTGTGTGTATGTGGATTTTATAAAAAAAAAAAAAGTTCTTGATCAATAAAAGCAAAAACTCTCTGCAAGGGTTGGTGTTGGTGTGACTGGCAGTGTGTCTCAGTGTGGGACTCAGAGCTGGCAGCAATGAGAGGTGACGTGGTAGAGGACCCTGAGGGTCACAAATTACCTTTTGATTTGTTATTTTTGTTTTTTCAAGCCAGGGTTTCTTTGTGTAGCCCTGGCTGTCCGGGAACTTACCAGATAGACCAGGCTAGCCTCCAACTCAAAGATCCATCCACCCCTGCCTCTAGAATGCTGGGATTAAAGGCATATGCCACCACCGCCCAGCCCTTTGAGTACTTTTCAATTTGCTTGTGTGCAGTTAAGCTCACCTGTGCTTGTGTGGAGGCTGGCGGGTGACATGGGTACCTCCTCGCTGCTCTCTGCTTTAATTTTAAAATGCTTCAGAATATATTTTAGGACTGGGCATGGTGATGCACACCTTTAATCCCAGTTCTTGGGAGGCAGAGGCAGGTTTTTATGAGTGAGACTAGCCTGTTCTGCATATGGGCATATGGAGTTCCAGGCCAGCCAGGGCCATATAGTAAGACCCAGTCTACATACATACACACACACACACACACACACACACACACACACACACACACACACAGAGAGAGAGAGAGAGAGAGAGAGAGAGAGAGAGACAGACAGACAGACAGACTGACTTACTTGTATATATTATATTTGGGGGCAGAGTCTCTGTAGTCTTGGCTGTCCTAAAACTTGCTCTGTAGACCAGGTTTGTTTTAAACAACCAGATCCTCCTGCCTCTGTTAAAAATATTTAAAATTACATTTATTTATATGTGTATGCACACATGCAAATGTCATACACGTGGAGGTCAGGATGACTTTAGGAAACCATTCTCTCCTTCTGCCATGTAAGTGTTGGTTATCAACTCACTCAGGTTATCACCTTTGGCAGCAAGTGCCTCTACTGGCTGAGATGTCTCACCAGCTCCTCTGCCTTATTCCTTCAGACAGGCTCCTCCATTGAACCTAGAACTCACCAGTTTGGCTAGGCTGGCCGGCCAATAAGCACCTGAAATCTACTTGTCTTTACTACCCCAACAATGGGGTTACCACTCCTGGCTTTTAGATTTTGGATGTGTGTCTGCTCTTTAATGACTGGACCAACCCCATGCTCGTAGATATGTATGTATGTAGGTATTATGTATGTATTCTGTATGTATGTATTTTCCCCCCTCAAGACAGGGTTTCACCATGTAGCCCTAGTTGTCCTGGAACTCGCTCTGTAGAAAAGACTGGCTTCAAGCTCAGAGATCCATCTGCCTCTGCCTCCTTAGTGCTGGGATTAAAGGTATTGAGGCCCCAGGTTCAACACACAGCTGCTAATAAGTAAATGAGTACATTTGTAAAAATGGTGTTTCAAGAATTTTTACCCTGTAGTGGGGGTCAGGGTGGAAACTAGAAAACACTCCTTGCCAGAAGGTTCCAATGCAAAACTAAAGTTCAGTTCCACCCATGTTCACCTTGGGTACCACTGAGTGAGTTTGGGTGGCATTAAAGCAGACACATTGGAAGGTCTGCATCCACCAGGAATGATAGGTTTCCCCATAGCTACATGGATGGAGCCCCTCCTTTCGTCCTCCCCTTTAGACAGTGTCTAGAGTGAGGCCCAGAGTAGATGTATGTTGTTGACATGGCCAGAGATATTTTCAGAACCCCAGTGCCATGGCCTCATGGGAATGGCAAAGCCATTCCCTTGTGAGGCCCAGCAGGATGTCATGGCCTGACTCAGTGGTCCAAGAAGTGTGAATACTGATAAGTGTGTGCAGGAAATATCAAACACCGTTTTCTCCCCACCCTCTCTCTCTGCTTCCTGCTTGTGTTTGAGGATGTAATTCTCAGCTTCCTGTTGTTACCATGGTTACCCCCTGCAATCACGGCTCCCTGCCTCCAGGGACTCGTCCCTCTAGAAATGTAAACCAAAATAAACTTTCTTTTTTTTTTTTAATAAGTTGCTTTGATTGTGGCATTTTATTACAGAAGCGGAAAATTAATGTACCTCCTCTCTGCTGAGTGTTAAGTAGTAATGCCTGGGTCTGCATGCTCTCTGCTGCCAAAGATTTCCCTATGTATAGTCTTGGCTGCCTTGGAGCTTTCTCTGTAGATCAAGCTGGTCTTGAACTCACAGAGATCCACTTGCCTATGCCTCCTGAGTGCTGAGAGAAAAGGCATAGACCGCCATGCTGGTTTACACCCTGATTTTCCCGTACCTATCTCCTTCTAGAAGGCTGCTTCATAAACTACCCCCTTGCTGGCCTCGATGGAATGCAGGCATAATCTGACAGGAGACTGAAGCAGAAGGACATGAGTTGGAGGCAGCTCGGGACACATAGTGAGTTCAAGGCTACCCTGGGATATCCTGGGGAAAAAGGCAGGAAGGTTCTGGAGAGATGGCTCAGTGGATAAGTGTGCTTCCTGCTCTTCCAAAGGACCCAACGTTTCACCTGCTCCAGAGGATCTAACGCCATCTTCTGGTCTCCTTGGGGACCTGGCGCAAGGGCCATAATGATGATGATAATACCATAATAACTCTGCAGTGGTGGTACAAGCCTTTAATCCCAGCACTAGGCAGGTAGAGGAAGGCAGATCTCTGTGAGTTCAAGGCCAGCCTCATCTACAGAGTTAGTTCCAGGACAGTCAGAGCTACACAGAGAAACCCCGTCTTGAGAAACAAAAACGACAACGAAAAAGCAAGGAGTTGGGGACATAGTTCAGTCGGTAGAGTGCTTGCCTAGCACACCTGAAGCCCTGAGTTCCATTCACAGGACCATATCAACTAGACCCATTTTTATACCTGTTAGTCCAGTGTTTGGGAGGTGGAGGCAGGAGGATCAAGAGTTCAATATCATCCTTAGCTGAAAAGTGAATTGGATGCCAATGTAGACTACATGAGACCCTATCTCAAAAAGCAAACCAGGGGTTAGAGAAATAGCTTGGCAGTTCAAAGTGCTTGATGCTCTTTCAAAGACCAGATTCTGTTCCTAGCTCCCTGATCAGGCAGTTCACAGACACCTGTAACTCTAGCCTCCAGGGAATTCAGTGCCCCGCGCACGCGCGCGCGCGCACACACACACACACACACACACACACACACACACACACACACACAACCTTCTTGGGCCTGGGTCCTCTTATTGTGTACAATAGCTTTCTCTACCTCTGCTCCTCCCGCTCCCTCTGCCTCCTACTAGCAGTCCCTTCCTGGCTGCTTCACTAAGTGCACCCCTGCACTCATTCTGTGCCTACTGATTTTGTGTGTAACCACGCCCCACCACTTGCAAAATCCAGGTACTCCCAGGCACACATCTTGCTCTCCCTAGGTCCCTAAAGTGCTCTCCCCGAGGCTCCAGCATCCGTGGCCATCCTTCCTCTTCTTCCTCCCTGACAGTCTCATTCCCTCTTCTGCTCTCTTCTTGGATTGTCTTCATCAGTCAATGCATCCACTTGCCGTGGTACAAACTACCAGTTTCTGGCTTGCTGCTGGGGTCCCTCCTCTGTACCTGCCTCCCTTTCTTTCCAGGGTGAGCCAGGCGTGTATCCTCCTGGCAGGACCTTGCCTGCTCCTCCAGGATGCCGCACAGCTCCCTCGATAGTAACAATACAGAACTCACCATTTCTAGTTTCTGGATCTTTCATCCTGAGATAAAAGATCTTCCCTACAATCCCCAGAACAGAAGCCAGCACCAAGGCACTTGTTCAAACTAGATTCCTCTAAGTCCCCTCTCCCAGCTGTCTGAACCACCTGTTCCTGAAGCTGGCTGACTAATTCCTCACCTGCCCAAGCCAGCCCCGGTCAATAGAACATTCCTTTACCTACTCTCGGAATTAGCCTGCACAACAACTTCTGGCTGCTTCTCAAGCTTGGATGAGTGTCAGGCAGAATTTGAGCAGCTGAGGAGAAGTCTCCCCATCTGGAACAGTCAGTCTGGACCACTTAAGTTGGAATCCCAGAGGTGATATTTATTATTTTTAAATATTTATTATTATATGTAAGTACACTGTAGCTGTCTTCAGACACTTCAGGAGGAGGAGTCAGAACTCATTATGGATGGTTATGAGCCACCATGTGGTTGCTGGGATTTGAATTCAGAACGTTCAGAAGAACAGTCATTGCTCTTAACCACTGAGCCATCTCTCCAGCCCCCAGAGATGATATTTAGACATAACAATTTTAAAGGTGATTCCATCATGCACTGAAGAACCCTTGTTGAGAGAGGCTTTGAGGTATAAATAACATGCTTGGGGCTCAAATTGGCAAAGGTTCTTAAACTATAGGATGGAGCTAGGGATAGAGCCCCATGCTAGAGTGCTTGCCTAGAATCCCCCAGGGAGGGGCTGGGGGCGTGGCTCAGTGGTAGAGTCCCTGCCTTGAATCCCCCAGGGAGGGGCTGGGGGCGTGGCTCAGTGGTAGAGTCCCTGCCTTGAATCCCCCAGGGAGGGGCTGGGGGCGTAGCTCAGCGGTAGAGCCCCTGCCTAGAATCCTCCAGTGAGGGGCTGGGGGCGTGGCTCAGTGGTAGAGCCCCTGCCTAGAATCCCCCAGGGAGGGGCTGGGGGCGTGGCTCAGTGGTAGAGCCCCTGCCTAGAATCCCCCAGGGAGGGGCTGGGGACGTGGCTCAGCGGTAGAGCCCCTGCCTAGAATCCCCCAGGGAGGGACTGGGGGCGTGGCTCAGCGGTAGAGCCCCTGCCTAGAATCCCCCAGGGAGGGGCTGGGGGCGTGGCTCAGCGGTAGAGCCCCTGCCTAGAATCCCCCAGGGAGGGGCTGGGGGCGTGGCTCAGTGGTAGAGCCCCTGCCTAGAATCCCCCAGGGAGGGGCTGGGGGCGTGGCTCAGTGGTAGAGCCCCTGCCTAGAATCCCCCAGGGAGGGGCTGGGGTGTGGCTCAGTGGTAGAGCCCCTGCCTAGAATCCCCCAGGGAGGGGCTGGGGGCGTGACTCAGTGGTAGAGCCCCTGCCTAGAATCCCCCAGGGAGGGACTGGGGGCGTGGCTCAGTGGTAGAGCCCCTGCCTAGAATCCCCCAGTGAGGAGCTGGGGGCGTGACTCAGTGGTAGAGCCCCTGCCTAGAATCCCCCAGGGAGGGGCTGGGGGCGTGGCTCAGTGGTAGAGCCCCTGCCTAGAATCCCCCAGTGAGGAGCTGGGGGCGTGGCTCAGTGGTAGAGCCCCTGCCTAGAATCCCCCAGTGAGGGGCTGGGGGCGTGGCTCAGTGGTAGAGCCCCTGCCTAGAATCCCCCAGTGAGGAGCTGGGGGTGTGACTCAGTGGTAGAGCCCCTGCCTAGAATCCCCCAGGGAGGGACTGGGGCGTGGCTCAGTGGTAGAGCCCCTGCCTAGAATCCCCCAGGGAGGGGCTGGGGCGTGGCTCAGTGGTAGAGCCCCTGCCTAGAATCCCCCAGTGAGGGGCTGGGGGCGTGGCTCAGTGGTAGAGCCACTTGCCTAGAATCCCCCAGGGAGGGGTTGGGGGCGTGGCTCAGTGGTAGAGCCTCTGCCCAGAATCCCCCAGGGAGAGGCTGGGGGCATGGCTCAGTGGTAGAGCACCTGCTTAGAATATCCCCCAGTGAGGGCCTGGGAGGTGATATTGGTGTAATTGTCCACCTTGCTTGTGAATGCCCTAGGCTTCATTTCTAGCATTACACAAAGTAAAGCAATTACAAATTAAACTGTACTGTCCAGGACAACCAACTAGTGGACTTGTTAAAATACAGCTCACAATTGGCATGTTTGTGTAATCCCAGTTCTTGGGAGGCAGATCTATTTGAAATTGTGTTCAGTCTGGTCTACACAGTAAATTCTAGATCAGTCACAGCTACATACTGAGAGCCTGTCTCAAAAAAAAAATGTTGGGCTGGAGAGATGGCTGAGTGGTTAAGAGCACAGAGTGCTCTTCCAGAGGTCCTGAGTTCAATTCCCAGCAACCACATAGTGGCTCACAACCATCTGCAATGGAGTCTGATGCCCTCTTCTGGTATGTCTGAAGAGAGCAATGGTGAATACATAAATTTTTTTTTTAAAAATGTGCTGCTCTTGAGAACTCTGGAATTCGGTTCCCGTACCCATATTGGGAGGTTCATAACTGCCTGTAACTCAGGTTCCAGAGAATGCCTTCTGCTGACCTCTGCAGGCACCTAGATAAATATGGCATGCAGACATATTCCATATATGATATATTCAAACCCAAATGCTTGCTCTGGGGTTGTTTGAATGTGAATGCTCCTCTGTAGGCTCAACTGTTTGCATACTTGGTTCTCAGTTGGTGGAACTGCTTGGGAAGGATTAGGAGGTGTGGCCTCATTGGAGGAGGTGTATCACTGGGGGGTGCGCTTTGAGATTTGAAAAGACTCACCTGCTCTGTTCCCAGTGTGTTCTCTCTCTGCCTCCCACTTGCTGACCAAGATGTGATCTCTCAGCTGCTCCTGCCTTTGTTCCACCATCATGGACTCTAATGCTCTGAAACCAGAGGCCCAACTAAATATTTCCGCTTCCAAGTTGCTTTTGTCATAAGTGTTTTGTCACAGCAACAGCAAAGTGGCTAAGACATGCTCTGCTTTGTCTCAGCCTCCGCCCCTGCAAGTACAATCAGGACTCAACTCGTCCCTCCCTCCATGGTCCACCCTGTCCTCCTTCACACTCGTGTTGGCTTCAGACCGGGCTGCGCACCCATGACGGTAATTGACGACTGTATGCACCCTTCCTCCTTAACTTGGCTAGAGGAAGATCGTTTTTGGTGTGTGGTTGGCAGGGGTTGTCACTGGGATCTCTCTCTTGCTTCCTTGTTGATTGTGGCACTTACCTTGGCATCACTGTGGCCACAATCCCTGACAGAAATAACTCACAGAAAGATTTATTCTGGCTTGTGGTTTCAGATAATTGCAGTGCATTGTGGGGAAGAGATAGCTGCAGGTGTGTAGAGCTAAGTCTGTTCATGTTGTGGCTGACCAGGAGGGGAAGAGGCTGGAACCAGGATTGGGTTCTAACCTTCAGGCAGCTGCCCCTACCAACCTACATCCACTAGCCAGGCCCCGCTTCTAATTGTTTCTTGTACAGTCGATTAACCAGGTCCTAAAGTTTGTCTCCTAATCTTGCGATAAGACCTGTGGGAAGATTAAATGAAACAAAAGTCTTCTGAGGCCAGCAAGATGGCTCAGCTCATTCAGGGGCTTGCTGCCAAATCTGATGTCCTAAATCCTATCTCCTGGACCCAAGTGGTAGAGAAAAAGGACAGCTCCCAAGGGTTGTACTGTGGTCTTCAGAGGAGTATTAAAGCATGCACCCCCCCCCATGCATCTGTACAGGAAACAAATGTGATTTTCAAAAGTTTAAGTACATGAACAAATACATGTAAAATACTCGATGAATGAAATGCATATGTGCGTGTGTACATGTGTGCGCACGTGCATGTGTTGTATGCACATCTTCATGTGGGTTTGTCCATGTAGGAATAGGCACATGTAGAGGCAAGAAGTTAACATCAGGTGTCTTTCTCGGTCAATCTCCAACTTCTCCCACCTACGTTTCTAGTGAGTTTTTATTAGTAGTTGTATTAAAATTCTGGACCCCAGGACGGCAACTATCGTGTACCAGGTCCCTCTTTACTACCTGAGGAGGACAGAGACAGAATGGAAGTGAGCCAGAGCCAGCATGTCTTAGTCAGCAGATTCTGGTCTAGTTCCGGTTGGGACATGGCTGTCCAAAGGGTCCTTCTGATAGTTGTTAGTCTAGATACCAACACTCATGGTGCTGGCTCCCTTGGGGTGGAGTGAGCTCAGTGTGACCCAGCTTCTGTAGTGACATTGGCTTCTCACTGGAGCTGGCTAATTCAGCTAACTGGTTAACTAGCAAGCCCCAGGAGTCTGCCCATAGCACTGCACCATGCCTGGCCTTTATGTGGGGAGCTGAGGAACTAAACTCAAACCATATGCTTATGGACCCAGAATCCTAACCAACGACTAATAAAAACTCACTGGAGCTGGGCGGTGGTGGCGCATGCCTTTAATCCTAGCACTTGGAAGTCAGAGGCAGGCGGATTTCTGAGTTGGAGGCCAGCCTGGTCTACAGAGTGAGTTCCAGGACAGCCAGGGCTACACAGAGAAACCCTGCTTGAAAAAAACCAAAAAAGCCAAAACCAAACCAAAACAAAAAATTTAAAAAAAAAATCCAAAAAAACAAACAAAAAAAAAACCTCACTGGAAGTGTAGACTGGGGAAAGTTGGAAAATGAGTGAGAAACACAACTGATGTCAACTTCTTGCCAGTACATGCATTTATACAACTGTAAACATGTGCACACACCCATGTGCGCACACATGTATAGAGCAATTCATTTCATTTATCAAACACTTTAGTGGCTGAGCCATTCCCCCAGCCCTGAAATGCTTCTTTCAAAAGAAAATGTCACCCTAGAATTGATAATGGATGCTTGTGATCCCAGCACTGGGAAGATTGAGGCATGATGTTCATGAGTTCGAGGCCAGCCTAGACTACCTAGGGAGTTCAAAGCTCATTATTTTCATATTGAGATCCTGTCTCAGAGAATCAAACCAAACTAAATATTCTAGTTTGTTTTTCTATCGTTTGATGAAGACCCAAAGGAACTTAGAGAGTAAAGGATTTATTTGGCTTATACTTCCATGTGACAGGCAGCCATTGAAGTGAGCCAAGGCAGGATCTCCTGGAGGGGCTAGAACTGAAGCAGAGACCATGGAGGGGTGCTGCTTCCTGCCTCGTTCAGTTACTTTTCTTATACAGTCCAGGCCCACATGCTCAGGAGTGGAACCACCCCCAGTGTGTGCCCCTCACCCCAGCTACTAATTACGAAAATGTCCCACTGCCATGGCAATGAGGTAGCTTGACTGAGTAAATTGCTCAACTACTGAGAGCCCCTCTTCCCTGACAACTCTAGTTTGCATCGAGTAGACAAAAAAAAAAAAAAAGAAAAAAACCAGCACAACAGACAAAAGGCAGACAGCCTTATCTGTAGGTGGCAGAGAGGCCAGCACTCCCCACCAAGCTGCCCAGAACTGAACTGATGCCAGTTCCCAGAAAAAGGCAAAAGGGAAGGAAGTGAGTCCTCTCTGCTCTAACTGGACGTAGTTCCTCACCAGAGACAGCCAATGCATCTGTCTGTCTATGTCTGTCTGCTTCTGTCATTGCCGGTGTCCTTAGACGGTCCAGCAGGGCTGAACTGTGAGGCCAGGCAGTCGAGTGTGTTGGGGTTAGTGCAGGCTGACCCATCGTGGAGCTTATAGGCTTGCTGTGGATGTGGGGACTAGGCAAGCCCACAGGGCATACCAGTTCCATGAACATTCCTGTCTAGTAATCCAAATGTTATCTTTCACGATATATCTTAATGACGAATTCTGTAAATGATATCAATGTCATATATATCAAAATCAATTCCTGGTTATATTTGGCTATGATTTTTGGAGATTTTAATTCGAGAAAATGGACTGAGAGGGTCCATAGGACTTCACTGTTATTGTTCTCTAGAGGCCGCCTTTTAAAAATTACCTTTACTGGGGCTGGTGAAAGGCTTAGCGGTTAAGAGCCAGTGCTCTTATCCAGAGGTCCTGAGTTCAAATCCCAGCACCCACATGGGGCTCACAGCCATCTGTATTGGGATCTGGTGCCCTCTTCTGGAGTGTCTGAAGACAGTGACAGTGTAGTCACATATATAAAAAATAGATCTTTTTTAAAAATTATGTTTATTCATTTATTTGTGTGATGAGGGTGCATGCTTGTGGTGGTCATACAGTGCCTGTGTAGGTCAGAAGACAACTTGGAGTTCTCTCCGTCATCTGGGCCCTGGGACTCAAATTCAAGTTGTCAGGCTTGGTAGCAAGTGTTGCCGAGCCACTGTGGCTGGCCTTGAACTCTGTATCCTCCTGCCTCTATTTTCTGAATTCCTCTATGCCTGGAAGGGTTCATTTTTCTTTCAATGCCCTGAAAATCTGTAATTATTTTTAAATAAACTAGTTTTAAAATGATGTGCTTAGTGGTACATGCCTGTATTCACAGTACTTTGGAGGAAAAGGATTATTTCAAGTTCAAGGCCATCCTGGCCTACAAAGTGAGTTCCAGGCTAGCCAGGGTTACACAGTGACCCTGTCTCAGCACCCCAAAATTATAATTAATAAAACCAAAACCAAATCAAAACAAAAAATTCCTATAATCTCAGTTCTCAGAAGAGGAAGGAGGGTTGCCACAATATTGAGATTCCATTGTAGGAAAAAACAAAAAAATTTTCTCTTCGGACTGAGATGTCTTAGTGGGGAAAGATTTACTTTGCATGTAGATTGGAGTTTGGATATCAGAAACCATTCTAAACACTGGATGGGTATGTCATGTCAGCCTGCTCATAATCCCAACACGGGGGAGAGACAGAGAAATTGGTTAGTCAGAATAGCTGAAATTTTACAGATTTAGCAAGAAACCCTGCCCCAATACTCTGCATATAAGGTGGAGAACAAAACCAATAGACATCAACATCTGGCTTCCACACACACACAGTCCACATATCTGAACACATGCAAACTCACACTCATGTATAACATATGCACACATGCATACATACATAGGCAAAAATCAATTTTTTTTTTAGACAGAAGTCTCGCTATGTAGCCTTCTCTAGCTTGGAGTATACCAGGATGGCAAATTCAAGAGAAATCCACCCGTCTCTGCTTCCAGGGTGCTGGCTGGGATTAAAGGAATAGGCCACCACAATTGATGCAAAACACACACACACACACACACACACGCGCGCGCGCGCCACACACGCGCGCGACCTTTTCAGGAACTAGATAGTAGCCTCCGTTGTAGAGCAACTGCTTAGCATAATGAATGTCTTAGATCCGATCTCTAGCATGGCCAAAAATAATTACTCTCTCCTTTTCAACACTCCTTTCGCTCTTCAGGACCCCCAAATCTCGGTACTTACCACGTCCCTGGAGGAGTTTTGCAAAACTTCCAGTTTTGTTGTTGTCTCACACAGCTCAAACTGCCCTGGAACTCGCAATGAATACCATGAATTTCTGATCTTCCTGCCTCCAGTTCCCAAATGTGGGATTACAGGCAAAATACTACTACACCGGGTTTATGGGGTGCTTAAGAACTCAGCTTTCTGCAAGCTAGGAAAACTACTCTTCCAATGGAGCTACGTCGCCAGCCACAACACATTTTAAGTTTTGGTTTTGTTGTTTCTCTTTACAGCGCTGGGAATCGAACCCAGGTTCTTGCACAGGATAGACAAGTGAGCTCCCTGGCTTGCTTTCTACCTCGGTCTTTGTTCAAAATACTCCATTCATAGATTTTCCTCCGGGTTCTCCTATGATAACTAGCGAGCTCGGACGAAACCAGTATTCTAGAGTTTCCAGCTCTTTCCGACCTTACAAGCCGTTTCTTTTTCATATATTCACAACTTTGCTTCTCCACGTCAACCTCGCTGGTCAAGGCTTTGCGGGGCTGTCCCACACCAAGGGACGGGGCCTATCTCTTCCCCAGCAGCGAAAGCACGGGTCAAGTGGGAATAGGAACCTCTGCCCCGCCCCTTGGAAGGATCCAGTGTGGCGATGCTGCAATAAAACTTTTAATAAACGGCCAAGTTGAGGCGAGAGCTGGGCCGACGGAGTCCGCGACCCGAAAGCGCGTGCAGACAGCTTCAGTCAGTTCACCGTTAGGTCCCGCCCCTCAGAAAAACAGCCCAATAGCCAGGCCTTGCCTCTTCAGGTCAGACGCTAAGGCCAACCCCTCATAACACGTAGCCGGAAGACCCTGCCCCGCGAAGCCTTCAAAAGTCCAGGCCCCACCCCTCAGCACGTGAAGCACTCAAATAAGCGAGGGTCCGCCTCCGGCATGAGCCGCTAAGTCCTGCCCCTCAGGTCGTGTCAACCGCCAGGTCTTGCTCCTCCTAACACTCAAACTACCAATTCTTCCTCGACAAAAGATGAAAACGGTCAAGATTGGCTCCTTAGCTCCGCCCCACGCTACGTGCAATTACGCCCAGTCCTTCGAAGCGCGCCAACGGACAGGCCCCGCCCCTCGAAGGACTCAAACTACCAGGCCCCGCCCCAAAGAGAACGCTAACCGCCAGGCCCACCCCTCGAGGTGCGCAAGTCCCAGGCTCCGCCCTAGAGAGCGCTCCAACTGCCGAGCGCCGCCTCACAGAACCCGCTAACGGCCAGGCCCCGCCCTCAAGTCGCTCACGCGGCCAAGCTCCGCCCTGTAGAGCGCGCCAATGGCCAGGTCCCTTCTCATAGGAGCTCGTAAACGGTTAGGTCCCGCCTTCTGTGGCGCGCTTAGGACCAGGCCACGCCCCAAAGAGCCCAACGCTGGCTAGTCCCGCCCCTCGAGGCACGACAACTGTCCGCCCCCGCCCCCTCGTGCGCCGAGACGTGAGGACGCCGGCGTCGTAGGCTGAGGTGGCCGCTGTCCCGCAGTCATGGAGCTGCCGCAGATGCCGGAGCTAATGGGGCTGTCCCTGCTAGTGGGGCTGCTGGCCCTGGTGGCCACAGCGGCTGTGGCGCGGGGCTGGCTGCGGGCCGAGGAGAAGCCCAGCCAGCCGGTCTGTAAGTATACCGGGCCGGGTGGCGGTGACTCTGGGGACTTTGTTCCCGGCCGCCGCGTGGTCCGAAGAGCGCTGAGAGTCACGGACCTCAGTTTCCCTGGTGGTGGGATGAACTTTCCCTGTAGGTTTCGGGTTGCAGGTGCACCCCAGGGACAAGAGCCCTTGGAACCTAGGAGCTGCGCTGCTACGTGGTCGGTGACTTTTCCGGTGACACCTCCCACCACCACCTTTGTCCCCGGGGCTGCTACGAAAACTCAGTCAGACCCCAAGTTTGCTATGTGTTCGTGTTCTTAGAAAATGGGGGTCATTTCAAAATACTCTTCAGCCGACTCTGACCGGAACAACTCTTACCTGTTGCTAAGCTTCGAGCTCTTTTTAATACGTTCAGTAACTAAGAAGCTTGTAGAAGTGTCGTCTAACGCTGTAGATCTGAATTGTGAGCATCTGAAAATACAAGCGAAATATGCGGTGTATTAAATTTCACAGAGGAGTTAATACTACAAAAGGAACGAGATTATGAATGGTCTTGCTGCGATTTTTTTTTTTTAAGGGATAGAAGTTGGGGATTCCTGGGAACTCTTTATAGAGGGTGGGGAATCCATTGTGGGTTTTGAGACATGGTTTCACTATGTTGTCCAAACTGGCCTTGAACTCTGAATATTCCTGCCTCAGTCACAGGAGCATTGGAATATACGGGTGTGTGCTCCCCGATATCTAACCCTGTGTTGGTGCTGGGTATTACAGATGGCTGTGATCCACCATGTGATTGCTGGGAATTGAACTCAGGACCTCTGGAAAAGCAGTCAGTGCTCTAAACCACAGAGCCACCTCTCCAGCCCTCTCTCTCTTCTTTCTTGTGTGTGTGTGTGTGACTGTGCCTGTGCAGAGATTGGAGGACAACTTTGGGAATTCAGGTTTTTTTCTTCTACCATGTGGGACTGAACTTAGGTTGTCAGATTTACTCGCTTTCCAGCTGAGCCAACTCTACAGCCCAGTTTTCCAAGTTGGTGACTTTCTCAGTGCATTATGAGATTGCCTTGAACTTGGTTTCTGTCAGATAAATTGATTGTTGACTTAGATACAGGGTGTCACTATACAGCCCAGACTAATCTGGAATTCTAATCCTCCTGCCTCACACTCAGATACTGGGATTACTTGTGTGTGACACTATGTGGCTTCTCTTGAGCTTTCTCATCAATGCAGGGGTGCTGTTGGCTTGTAACTTGGTTATACTATCTTGTTAGTTCTCAACTTTTGGGTTTGTGTATGTGTATGTGTGTTTGGGAAAGAGATATCCAGGTGGGCCTTGAACTCTCTATGTAACCAAGTCTGACACTGAACCACCCCGGCCCCCAGTTTTCCTGTCTCCACCTCCTGAATGCTACAATTATTTATAGGCGGCATACACCACTAAGCCTGGTTTCAACATCTCTTTGAGGAAATCAAGATTTGAAGCAGTTAAATACCTTAACTAAGACCAGATCTTCAGATTCCCTTGTGCATATCATTTCCTGACTAGAATCCACACTACACTGGCTAAGCCATGAACCCACCCAGCTGTGTCAGCTCAGAGAGATGCTATACAGAGAAGACTCATCAAGCAGTCTCTGTAAGATCACTGACAGGGCTGGGGATGCAGAACGTGTACCCTTCCTTAGCATGCACGAAGCTGTTGGCTCAGTCTTCAGAATGGCTTTAAAAATAGAAGAAAAGAATACGCAGTGATAAAGACCGAATCCAAAAAAAGTCTGATTTCTAAGCCTTTTTTTAAAAATATGTGTGTCCGTCTATAGATTTGCCCATTTTGTGGAGGTGTTCTTGGAGGCTATGGGTACCATATTCTCTAGAATTAGAGTTATAGTTGGTTGTGAGCCACCTCATTTGAGTGCTGGGAACCAAACTCTGATTCTCTGAAAGAGCAATATATGCTTTTAAGCAGTGAGCCATCTCCAGGCCCATTTTTTATCTGTTTTTAGTGCATCTGGAGATTGAACTTGGGGCCCTGCACATGTTAGGCAAGCCCTCTATCATTGAGCTAGATTCCCTAGCCCCGCCCCTTTAAGTGAGCATGTGTGGGTGGATGCACATACATCTGTGCACATGTTGATCAGGGAACAACCTTGTGTGTCATGAGGAACACAAGGTGCTCCATTGAAACAGAATCGCATATTGACCTGGAGCTCATGAACTAGGTCAGACTGGTTGGCTGGAGAACCCCAGAGACTTTCCTGACTCCACCTCCTCAGTGCTGAGATTACAGTATATCAGACTCAAGCACCTCATATTTAGAAAGCAAGTTCTTTACCTATGAACTATCTTCCCCCTCTTCTCCCACCGCCCAGGCCTGCTTCTGCACATGTCACTTTCTCAAGGACAAGGGCCATATCTGGGTCCTGTTGTGGTGCTCCACCAGAGCCTGAGTAATCTTAGGTACTCAGTAGATGCTTCTGAGTGAGTGCGTGGATAAATGACATGACCCTTCCTTCTAGGTCAGAAAGAAAACGAATCCAAGAAGTCAGGATCCAAGAAGCAGAAACAGAATCAGCGGGTTCGTAAGGAGAAGCCTCAGCAGCACAGCTTCACACACCCTCTTCTAGCCGCAGCGCTGAAGGTACTTGGTCCTCCTGGGTACTGAACGCCTGCAGTATGTACACAGACTGCTCCCACCCCTAGACTTCGTCCTTTAGTGATCTGTGCAAATGACATACCCTAACTCTCAGCAACAGTAGGCATACCCCTTCCAGTCCTCCTTCCCCTTGTACTGAGGATTGACTCCAGGGCCTGGTGCATTACACCTTCAGTTCTCATTGAGGTTTGGTCTGTTGCTATGTGTTGTAATCCTAAATGCTGGCTCCAAGATCTGGTTGCCTTAGGGACGTACACCAAGTGATGCTATGTAATCTTCTCCTTAAGTTAACACTATTGGTTGAATAAAGATGCCCAGATGTAGCTGGGCAGAAGAGAGGTAGATGGGGCTTGTCAGAGGCAGAGATCACGAGAAGGAGAGCTGAGGGTGAAGAGAGGAGAAAATGTCATGGGGTAGATGAGTCGTGAGAACGTGGCCATGAGGGCTGGTCAGACGGAATAAGAGCCGCCAACGTGCAGTGTGGCAAGTTAGTTACTGACGGGGCTACTGACAGACACAACAGCATAGAGGGCCGACGGCTGCCCAGCTCTAGTGCTATTAATGTTAATTGTAAACATAAAGGCTCTGTGTCTTTTATTTGGGAACCCAATGATCAAAGGTGGGGTAGAAACCCCCATTTAATAATTACTACATCAAGTTCTTGATTGGCAGATTTCTACATAAGTGTTCCACAGCTGAGCACCTTCATAGGGGATTGTAGGCAGGCACTGTACCAATAAACTACAGTCCTAGTCCAGTCTACTTTATATTTATTTTTTCTACTGTTATTTTTGAGATAGCTTCACTAAATTGCTTGGGCTAGCTTCAGACTTACTCTGTAGCCCAGGTAGGCCTTGAATTTGGCATCCTACCGCTGAGCTCCCGAGGAGCTGGGATTATAGAACTGATCTAGCAGAGCTAGCTTATCCTGTTCTTTCTTCGAATCATCAGTCATCTAAACCCCTGAGCCAGAGTTGCAGCCCTAGGTTCAGCCTCCCCATCCACTTGAGAGGTTTCTCATTGGTCCTTCCTACATTCTTTTCCCTAGAGCCACAGTGGGAATATATCTTGCATGGACTTCAGCAGCAACGGCAAGTATCTGGCCACCTGTGCGGATGACCGCACTGTCCGTATCTGGAGCGTCAAAGATTTCCTTCAGCGGGAACACCGCAGCATGAGAGCCAACGTGGAGCTGGACCATGCCACCTTGGTGCGCTTCAGCCCTGACTGCAGGTGGGACAGGACAGAGCCTTAGGCTTGCCTGCAAAAGCCCAGCTTGTGTCTGTGGCCTTCACAAATCCAGTTGGGAGCTAGTGGGGAGGGATCAAGCATCTACCTTGTTGTGACATAAAAAGGGCATTCAGACAGTACAGACCTCCTGGGGCCCCTTGGAGGCTCTACTCTATAAGAAGGAAGCAAAGACAGGAAGAACATTCCTACCTGGATGTTCCAAACTGATCTGCCATGACTTCTGGGAGCTCTTTTTTTTTTCTTTCATTTTTCGAGAGAGACAGGGTTTCTCCGTGTAGCCCTGGCTGTCCTGGAACTCACTCTGTAGACCAGGCTGGCCTCGAACTCAGAAATCTGCTTGCCTCTGCCTCCCAAGTGCTGGGATTAAAGGCGCAGCCACTACTGCCCAGCAAGTTTTCAGAGCTCTTATGACTTCTTAAGTTCTAGAAATGAAAGGAACCAAAGCTATGAGGGTTCTTTCCCCTTTTTTCTCTTTTGTATTGTCTGGACTGAACTCAGCATCGTGCATACCACCGAGCTACGCCTTCAGCCTTTCTTGCTTTTTTGGGTTTTAGTTTTCCATTTGTTTTGAGACAGGACCCAGGGCCTTGCTATATTGCTCTCACTAAGTAATGCAGCTTGGCCTTGAACTTGTGATCTCTCTGCCCCAGTCTCCACAGTACTGGGATTTGGTGTGACCTTGTGTACCTTTGTTTAGGGAAATATAAGCAAAAGTCTGTTTACCCTAGGTAGGGCATCGACAACAGACCAGAGAGTAATTGTGTTGTGTGGCACCTGGTGAGCCATTGGGTTTACTGGGGTTACTTATAAATTTATGGGTAAGAGGATGCTTACAAGAACTCGAGCGGCCCTTGATAGAAAGCCCGCATTAACCTGGATGATGGCAACTCGTCAAAGCTGCGTTGGAGCTGCAATTGGACTTTACAGCAGCTCCGTCAGACAGTTCTTGCTTCCCACCGTTTCTATTCTGTAATATTAGGGAGGGCCTTATGAGTGTTGAGACTCTCACAGCTTCCTGCTCCTTAAGTCTCTCTCTAGGGAGGATATTTCCTTTTATGTTTAGTGCTAAGGGTCAAACCCATGGCCTACCACCGAGATACATTTCTGTCTTTGAATTGTTTTGTTTTGGGATTGTGTGTGGGGGTATGTGTGTGCGTGTGCACGCATGCATGCATGCTTGCTTGCTGGAGAACAAGAGAGGCTGAGGTTTTTTTCCTTCTGCATGGGTTCCTGAGTATTGAGCTCAAGTTACTAGCCTTGCCAAGCAAGTAATTTTTTTTTTACCTGCTGAGCCATTTCATTGGCCCTCTGAATAGTTTTTGCAAGACTTTGAGGGGCTGGGGTGATGGCTCTGGGCTTAAGAATACTGGCTTCCCTTATACAGGAGCCAAGTTCAATTCCCAGCACCCACATGACAGCTCACGACGGTCTATAACTCCAGACTCAGGAGCCAATGTCTTCATCTAGCCAAGTGTGTATGTGGTGCACAAACACACATACACACAAAAAAATCATATACACATAAATATGTAAAAAAATCTTTTAAGTTATAAAAGATTTTGAACCAAGGGATCTGTTGCAAGACTGTGCGCTATGGCATAAGGGACAATCTTGGTTTTCTCTAGAATCTAGGACCCATAGGCCTCTGTCCAGGTGAGGAAGTCAGCTCTGGTTTGCTTGTCTCTAGAGCCTTTGTTGTTTGGCTGGCCAATGGGAACACCCTTCGTGTTTATAAGATGACCAAGCGAGAAGATGGGGGCTTTACGTTCACGGCCATGCCAGAGGATTTCCCTAAAAAACACAAGGCGCCCGTTATCAACATCGGCATTGCTGACACCGGTAAGGGAAGGCGTTTACTTGAGACATGAAAATGTACCTGAGTCATAATTTGTTCTTTGTTTTGTTTGAAAGGTTTACTTTTCCTTTATGTATATGGATGTTCTATCTGAGTGTACGTCTGTGTACTACCTGCATGCGGTACTCAAAATGGCCAGAAGAGGGCATGGGGTCTCCTGGGATCATAATTAAGGCCAATTGTGAGCTGCCTTGTGGGTGCTCTGAATCAAATCTGGGTCCTCTGAAAGAGCAGCCAGTGCTCTTAACTGTTGAGCCATTTCTCCAGGCCTCCCTCCCCCTTTTTTGCATTTGTTTTGTGTGTTTATCTTAGCACACATGTAGAAGTCAGTCAGCCCAATAGGTCATTAGGCTTGGTGACAAGTACCTCCACCAACTGAGCCATCTGAATTGTATTCCTTGAATGAGTAGTTACTGCCTGAGTTTTACTTGGCATCCCTGTAACCAAGGAGTTCTGGTCCTATGCTTCCCTAGGATCCATGAGAGCCAAACAGTTAGAGCCACCCTTCTTAGCACAGAATTACCTGAGGTGACCTTTGGCCTGGGGAAAAAGAGCATGGATACTTCTTAAAGAAGTGTCCATTGTTTAGTTGGTTTGTTTTGTGTTTTTTTGTTTGTTTGTTTTGTTTTTTTTTCTTTTTTTTTTTAAAGATTTATTTATTATATCTAAGTACACTGTAGCTGTCTTCAGACACACCAGAAGAGGGCGTCAGATGTCATTATGGATGGTTGTGAGCCACCATGTGGTTGCTGGGATTTGAACTCAGGACCTTCGGAAGAGCAGTTAGTGCTCTTACCCGCTGAGCCATCTCTCCAGCCCCCTGTTTTGTTTTTCAAGACAGGGTTTCTCTGTGTAGCCCTGGCTGTCCTGGAACTCACTTTGTAGAACAGGCTGGCCTCGAACTCAGAAATCCTCCTGCCTCTGCCTCCCAAGTGCTGGGATTAAAGGTGTGCGCCACCACCGCCCGGCCATTGTTTAGTTGGGAGGTAACAGCCTTGGGCTCACAACTGTCCTCTCCTCATCAGGGAAGTTCATCATGACTGCCTCCAGTGACACAACTGTCCTCATATGGAATCTGAAAGGTCAGGTGCTGTCCACAATCAACACCAACCAGATGAACAACAGTCACGCTGTTATCTCCCCGTGTAGCAGGTGAGGAAGAAGAGGGCAGGTACAGAGCAGAGAGGCAGCTTTGAGGAGGGCTGTGGGACACTGGAGAAGAAGTCCTAGCTTTCCAAACGGGAAGGGTTTCACACAGGCCCCCAAGTCCTTAGTGTCTGTTTCTTTACCTCCCCTGTGTTTATTTTTGCAGTGCACTGTATATGTTAGGCAAACGCTCAGCCACCTCTCAACATCCGCAGCCCCTCATCTAAGGGTTCATTTAACTTGTATAGAGTCAGGGTCTCGCTGTGTATTCCTGGCTGGCCTAGAACTCATTATGTATATCGGATGGCCTGAAACTCACTGAGATCTGCCTGCCTCTGCCTACTGAGGCCTTGGCTTAAAGATGTGTGCTGCCATGCTAGGCCTTTTTAATTTTCTATTTTTTTCTGAGACTGGGTTTCTCTGTATAGCCCTGGCTGTCCTGGAACTCCTATGTAGACCAGGCTAGCCTTAAACTCAACAGAGATCCACCTTTGTCTGCCTCCCAAGTACTAAAATTAAAGGTGTGTACCACTATGCCCAGCTTTTTTAAAAACAGGATCTTGAGTCTGTTCTGGCCTTGAACTTACTATGTGGTTGAGGATTGCCTTGACACCCTGATCCTTCTGCTTCCACCTCCTGTGTGCTGGGATAATAGGCATTCACCACCAAGCTAGGTATATGTGTGCTGGGGGTGGAGAGAAGGGCTTTGCCAGTTAGGAGTGTCCACCTAACTGAGATACTTCTCTATCCTTGTACTGTGGATCTTAAAGCACACCATCACCTTGAACCAAGAATATATATACAACCTTTGTTTTACCCTGTAGTACTGGGTATAGAACCCAGGTCTTCAAGCATGCTAGGTAAGTTCTCTACCACTAAGCTACATCCCCAGCTTCCAAAATTTTCATTGTTTTTAAATTTTAGATAAATTTTATAGAGTTTTGCTATGCAGTCTAGGTTGGCCTTGAACCTGTGATACTCCTTCTGTATCTGTCTGCCACCATACCTGGCTCTTTTTGTTTCTTATGTGTTTGTTTTCTGTTTGTTTGGCTTTATTTGTTCTGAGACAAGATCACAGTCAGTAGCCCTGACCAGCCTGGAATTCACTATATAAACTAGGGTAGTCTCAAACTCATAGAGATCTGCCTGCTCTTGCCTCCTGAGCATTGGGATTAAAAATACGTACCACCACGCCCAGTCTTAACTTTATTAATTTTAGTCTTAGTTTGAGATAAGATCCTACTAAGTTACCCATACTGTCTTCCAGTTTACTGTTAGCCCAGGAAGGCCTTGAACTTGAGATCCTTCTGTCACAGCTTCCATGCTAGCAGGGATTGCAGGGTATACCTCCATCCCTGGCACAGGAACACTTTAAAAGATTTCTTCAGGCTGTGGCTAGCCATAGTTATAGATTACTTGCCTTATATTTATGAAACTCTAGATCCATGCCTAGCATCCCCAAAAGGTATTATTTCTAAAACTTGTCAGTACCAAGATGACTTTTTAAGAGTGTGAATTACATGACAGGTTTGTGGGTTCGTGTGGCTTCACCCCAGATGTGAAGGTCTGGGAGGTCTGCTTCGGGAAGAAAGGAGAGTTCCAGGAGGTGCTGCGAGCCTTTGAACTGAAGGGTCACTCTGCATCTGTCCACTCTTTCGCTTTCTCCAATGACTCTCGGAGGTGAGTGCTTCGGTACCTCTTTCCTTTGCTCTTTCACTTGTTCAGTTTTAGGACAGATAGCCAAGGCTGGCCCTGGAGTTCTAATCTACCTGCTTCTCTCCCTCACAAGTTCTGAGATACAGGTGTGTATACCTTGCCTAGTAATTTTTTTTGTTTTGTTCTATTCGCGTTTTTCAGATAGGGTCTTACTTGGTAGCCCAGGCTGCCCTTGAACTCACAGGTATCCTCTTGCCTTGCCTCAGCCCCCCAATGCTGGGGTTATCGGTGTGTACCCCCAAGCTGGGCTGTGCAGTGAGTCTGGGGTTCTTCTGCCTGTCTGGGCTGCAGTTCTGAAAAGTGTAGAGGACATGGTTCTCGGCAGGATGTAAACTTTGATTCCGAGCTGCTGGTCCCTCAGGCTGCTCCAGTGTTTTCCCAAGCTGGGGTTGTTGAGGCTCTAGCTGTGATTTCCCACATTGCAGGATGGCCTCTGTCTCCAAGGATGGCACATGGAAGCTATGGGACACAGATGTGGAATACAAGAAGCAGCAGGACCCCTACTTGCTACGGACAGGCCGCTTTGAAGAGGCGAGCACCATGCCTTGCCGCCTGGCACTCTCCCCAGACACCCATGTCCTGGCCTTGGCCTCTGGCACCAATATTCATCTCTTCAACACTCGGCGTGGGGAGAAGGAGGAGTACTTCGAGGGTGTCCATGGGGAATGTATTGCTGACTTGACTTTTGACATCACTGGCCGCTTCCTGGCCTCCTGTGGGGACCGTGCAGTGCGGCTCTTCCATAACACCCCTGGCCACCGGGCTGTGGTGGAAGAGATGGAGGGCCTCCTGAAGCGGGCATCTAGTGAAAGTACCCGCCAGAGGCTGCAGCAGCAGCTGACCCAGGCCCAAGAAACCCTAAAGGGCCTGGGTGTCCTGAAGAAGTGACTCTGGCTCTGGGTGGGGCTGGCTGCCGGCCCCAGCGGCTGCTGCTTCCCAGGTGCCCCTGGGATGGAGACCTGGAGGAACCTCCCAATTTTCTGGTGGCCCCTACTTTTTCCTATTGAAACTATTCTTGCATACTCAGATCTTTCTCTCTCTGTCTGTCTCTCTTCTTGTTTGACTCTTCCCAGACTGAAAGGTGCTGTTTTCTCACAGGTCCTAGTGGTAGAATCTATCTTCACCTAGCTCTGAAAAGAGGAGTAGAGAGAAGACAGACAGAGCAAAGTCTTTGATGGTTTGGCAAAAGACCCTGACACCCAAAGAAGTTTGTCAGTGTAGTGGTAAAACCCTAGGGTCACCAGGGACAACTTGTTTTATAAGAGTTCAGAATGTGTTTTATAATGCTGCAAGGTGAGCCTCCATCTGGACCAGGCTCCTGATAGCAGCAAGAAGTAATTAAGGACTGGTCTTTGTTGGCATTGGTCTGTAATCTCAGCGCTCTACAGGCAAAGGTGAGAGGATCAGGGGTTCGAGGCCAGCTTGGACTACATAGTGAATTCTAGGTCCTCCTGGGCTCCTTATGGAGAGAAACCTAAACAAGATTGTTTTTCCCTAGGCTTCAGTTTTCTTACTTGTAAAATGGGGAACGATGCTCTCTGTGGCCTTTCTGCAAAGATGCTGTGAGTCAAAGAGTGCTACAGTGCTCCCACACATGGAGCACAACAGTGCTGTCCAGTCCAGTGTCATTAACTACCAAGTAACATGGGACGCAAACGGTGTTCTGTGAGCAAACAAGAAAGAACAGCCCTTGTGAAGCCAAGTTTCCTAGGGCTCTGTTTGCTCATTCATCTTGGATAAATATGGTGGTTTGGCTCACGTGCCTTGAGAAGTAATGCCATCCCAAGACAGTGCTCCTCTCTCTTGGAGACTTCTTGAACTCATCACTTCAGGGCCTGCTTCATGGGATTAGCTAGTGATGTTAGCTGACAAATACAGACAAGACTAGGCCCCTTGCGGAGGGCAAGAGCCAAGGACCTAGAGCCTGGTATCTGTGACATTTCTTTTGTTCATTTACAGCTCTAGGGGAGGTTGTGGACATGAGGCTTGACCGTAGTGAATCCAGGACAATAATGGGGAATGAATGGAATCCTCGCAGTAAGAGCGGGTCTCAGCCATGTACATTTGAAGACCGCTTGGACCCAAGGGGTGAGGAAGATGTCAGGAATCTAGGAAGGCTTGAGTCTAGCATAAAGTACCCAGGCTGGTTAGTTTGCATCTCTCACTTAAAAGTAGGGCCTCTTCCTGCCGTCCTCAGTGCTACAGGAGGTTTAGAACAGGGCACAACCCTGAAGTTAACCTTGATGGCTCCCTTGTCACCCTCTCCTCCCACCACCACTGTACCATCCAGATGGCCTGCAGCATCTGCTGTCTCTCCCACTATTCTGTCACCACCCCGGTCTTAGCCACTGTCCAGTACCATAAGGATAGTACTTCTCTTTCCAACCACATTACTTCAAGTCACTTTTCTACATAGTTTAGCCAGCTTTGGGAAAACAAAAATGGTGTTTTGGATCATGCCATTCCCCAAAGGCTCCTTCCCTCTACCCTTGGAATGAAACCCCAAACTCTCCTTGTGGCCCGCATAGTATTGTGAAATTTAGCCACTCCTGTGATCTTTCTTTGTGGTGGTCCAACCCACCCCATTCTTCCTGTTCTGTACTAACCCAGGCAGTTGGCAGGCTCCAGGTGTGGGCTGGTCCCTCTCGTGTGCTGCAAGCTTTTTTCCTTTCTGTTGGCAGACTTGTCAATTCGATTCAGTCCTTGTACCTTTCACTCGAAAGCAGCTGCCGCCTCATCCACTCTCTCCGAAGTAGCCCTTTCCACCGGTCCTGTCCCGCCTGGTCCCTGCTGCTTCTCTGTCTTTTGTATGACTTGGTGATGAGATGACTGAGATCATCTTGTCTGGCTCTGTGTTTACTGCAGTGTCAGTGAGAAGGGCAGGTCAGGTGGGGAGCAGGAGTGGGAACTGGGCCCCTTACCTGGCTGTGAGGTGGGAGGAAATGGCAGAGACTGTACTGGGCTGATGGCCATGTGTCCTAGATGCACAGTGGGTGGGAGCTGCTACTTACTGTTAAGAATCCCGCAAAAGTTGCCAGTTTCAGAGAACTTAGACGTTGGCACCATACTTTGCAAGGAGGCGCCATTATGAACTGCACCAAACCCTGACGCAGCTCATCGGTCTCATTGGCGCTTAAGGATTCGTCCTTGCTTTTCCTTTTGCAGTCCTGGGAATGGAACCCAGGGCCTCGTGCAGGGTAGACAAACAGCTCTGGTGCTGAGCCATGCCTCAGCCCTCACTGGTTGGTGCTAGACGAAGGCTCTGCTCAGTCACAGCCACAGCCCTCACTGGGCAAACGCTGGGCCACTAAGCCTCCAGCACCCGTTTGTGAAACTGCTGAAGAATGCGTTGGAACATTCCTTCTTGGTCTGCCTTGCTCTGGGTCCCAAGTCAGCTAGCCAGGACAAAGTAAGTTCTCAATAAATGGGACTCAGACTAGAAATAAGGAACTTTGTATATTTTTCTCCTTTTTTGATTTAGATTTAGGTTTCTGATGAGATCAGCCATATTGAGGGCCGTATGATCGGCCACACAGGAATTTGGGCTTCTGAATACACAGCTCTGCCTCAGGCTTGTGTGTGCATGTGGGGTCTGGTGGGCATGTGCTCTGGCTGTCGGAAGCAGCTGAAAACGCTTTCACTTGCTTCTGCACTCGTGTTTTGAGAAGTTATTGGTGTTGTGGCTGCATAGGGGAGATAGTGAAGCCAAGCAAGGATGCTGAGTGCTGGACTCAGAAGTGTGTTTCCACATGGACCAAGCCACTGGCCTGTGGCCTGGAGTTGGGTAAGCACAGAGTCTGCCAGAGTTTGTTTCCCCATCTGTAAAATGGTGATGAATGCTCTGTTACCTCACCATGTTGATTCTTTGCTTGTGTACATGCTCATAGATTACACTGGGGATTAGCTACGTGGTCTTGCCCCAACCGAATTTATTTGTGTGTGTGTATTTGAGACAAAGACTTACTTTGTAGCCTTGACTGGCCTGGAATGTGTAGACATCCACCTGCCTTGGCTTCCTGAGTGCTTGGTTTTTAAGGCATGTGCCACCATGCACAGGTCTTTTTGCCTGTGTTCTGAGCTCACGTTTCAGTAAGTTGCCTTTGATCTTGAGAGTCTCTAGCTGGACAACCTGAGGATCAGGGCTAACAAGCCTAGAGCGCCAGGCCCAGGAGCTGTGAGTTCCTAATGAGGTGGGAGCATTACAAAGGATCATTGCACTGACCGCCCAGGGATAGGACAGAGCTGTTCTTGTTGCCCTAGGAAAGGTGTCTGGCTATTAATCGAGACTGCCAAGCTCTTCTGAGCCTCCAGAGTAGAGGCAACCTTGATTGGCTGATTCATGCATGGAGCCCAAGTGCTTGCCCGAGGAAGAACCACGAGTCAGCTCTGCGACTGTCTAAAATGGTTCATGTATTTTGTTTTTTTGAGAGAGAGTTTCTCTGTGTAGCCCTGGCTGTCCTGGAACTCACTCTGTAGACCAGGCTGGCCTCAGACTTTACGGAGATCCACCTGCCTCTGCCTCCCAAGTACTGGGATTAAAGGCGTGTGCCACCACCGTCTGGATCTAAAACGCAAATTTTTTTTTTTTTTTGGTTTTTCGAGACAGGGTTTCTCTGTGTAGTCCTGGCTGTCCTGGAACTCACTTTGTAGACCAGGCTGGCCTCAAACTCAGAAATCCTCCTGCCTCTGCCTCCCAAGTGCTGGAATTAAAGGCGTGCGCCACCACCGCCCGGCCTAAAACACAAAATTTAATACTAATTTTGAACTTCTTAATTTTTAAAAATAAAAGTGTAGGAGAACTAAACATGGTGGTAGTGTAAAGGCTAACCAACTCCAATTCCAGAAGGAAAACCACAAAGTCCACTTGAGCAAACATCTGATAGTAACGCTGCCGTCGCCACTGCCCTGCACCGCCCCCCCCCCCCCCAGTCACTCTACAACAGCGGGGTCGAGGTACATCTAACCTAAGACATCCTGTGTGTCAGGTGGTTTTGCTCCTGTGTTTGGTTCCTACAGATTACAACAGAAATGCAGTTTTTAAAATATTAACTTGCTGACCCATATGGAATTCCCCAAGCTTGCTGTAACCACAATAGAAATACCCTGCACCCCTAGACTTGAGGCTCTCGCTTCTGACCCACCACGCTGATAATGATGAGAGTCCTCGCTCTTGAGCTAATAAAAACCCTTATGTGTTTACATCAGAATTGGCTCCTTGATGGTCTTTGGGGTCCTTGCGACTTGAGCATAACAATGGTACTTACTTATGAAGCTGAGATGGGTATAGCAAGTTTGAGATTAGCTGGGCTATAGCAATACCCTGTCTCAAATAATATAGATGTCAAGAGAGATGGTTCAGTGGCTAAAGGATCTTGCTCCACAAGCCTATCAACCTGTTTAATCCCCAGGTTCCACATGCAGGAAGAAAGACATCAGTGACTGTTCCTTAGCTGCACATATCATACATACTCAAAATACTTTTTTAAAAATGAAAAGAGGCAGGAGAGATGGATCAGCGGTTAAGAGCACTGACTGCTCTTCCTAAGGTTCTGAGTTCAAATCCCAGCCACCACATGGTGGCTCACAGCCCTCTTCTGGTGTGTCTGAAGACAGCTACAGTGTACTTACATATAATAAATAAATCTTTAAAAATAAATAATCTTTGGGGAGAAGGAGTAGGGCCAGAGCAAACAGAGGTCCTGAGTTCAATTCCCAGCAACCACTCAATGGCAACCAAACGTACAGCTACAGTGTACCCATATTCATAAAATAAATAAGTCTTTAAAGAAATAAATATGAAAAGAGGCTGGAGAGACTCAATGGTTACGAGCACTGGCTGTTCTAAAGGGCCCCAGTTTATTTCACCCACAGTGGTGGCTCAAAATTGTAACTCCAGTCTGTGGGGATCTGATGTCCTCCTCTTCTGGCCTTCCCAGGAATTGCATGTGCATGGTGTGCATGTGCATGATATGCATGTAGGCAAAATATCCATACACATAAAAATAGAGTTTCTTAATAAAAAAAAAAAGTGATGGTTGGAATGTTGGCTCAGTAGTTATGAGCCTATTGCTCTTGCAGTGGACCTGGGTTCTAGTCCCAACAACCTCTTCTGACTTCCACAGGCATCAGGCATGCACATGCACCATGTGCATGCATGCAGGCAAAACACAAAACAATTTTTAAAGAGGAAAAAAAAAGGCAGTTTATAACCTATTTTTACCGGTCACTTAAAAGTGAAGAAAAAAAAAAAGTACCCAGAAAGACCTGTTGCTTCTTAGTGCTCTGTCCAGGTAATAAAAATACTCATGTGAAGATGTGTTCCAGCATGGTGGAGCTGCATACCTCTAATCTCAGCACTTGAGAAACAAAGGCTGGAGGATCATTTCAAGACCTGTGTGGTCTACATAGCAAGTTCCAGGTCATCCCTGGCTACATATTAAGACCCTTTATAAAAATAAAAAATAAAAAACAAGGGCCAAACATGGTGGCATTTTCCCTTAGTCCCAGGACTTGGGAGGTGGAGGCAAGTGGATCTGTGTGAGTTCAAGGCCAGTCTGTTCTACACAGCAAGTTTAGGCCACTGGCTCAGTAGGTAAAACTGCCTGCTGCCATGCCTGACAACCCCACTTTGATTACTATCTGTGCTGACTCCTGCAAGTTGTCCTCTGACTCCCACATGTGCTATGCTACTTTTTTTTTAAAGATGCTACATTTTTAAAAAAGATTTATTTATATGTGTACACTGTAGCTGTCTTTAACACACCAGAAGAGGATATCAGAGCCCATTACAGATGGTTGTGAGCCACCATGTGACTGCTGGGAATTGAACTCAGGACCTTTGGAAGAGCAGTCAGTGCTCTTAATTGCTGAGCCATCTTTCCAGCCCTACACAACAATTTGTTTTTAATTATTTATTATTATATGTACGTACACTGTAGCTGTCTTTAGATACTCCAGAAGAGGGCGTCAGATCTCATTACGAATGGTTGTAAGCCACCATGTGGTTGCTGGGACTTGAACTCAGGACCTTCAGAAGAGCAGTCAGTGCTCTTAACCACTGAGCCATCTTTCCAGCCCCCGTACACAACAATTTTTTAATGCTAAAAAACATTACAAAACCACTCAAGAGATATCTTAGCACAGCACTTACCAAAAGCATGAGGGTCTGAGTTAGATCCCAAGAGCTCACATAAAATACCTATAGTGATGTGTGCTTATATTCCCAGAAACAGAAATAGACATAGGTCTTGCTGGCCAGCCATTGTGGCCCAGTGAGCAAGCTCCAGGCCAAACCCCTGACACGGCTGGAGATGGCTCAGCGGTTAAGAGCACTGACTGCTCTTCCAAACGTCCTGAGTTCAATCCCCAGCAACCACATGGTGGCTCACAACCATCTGTAATGTGTCTGTTCAAATGACACAAACAAGCTATAAGCCCACTCAGTCAACTGGTTCTCCAGCGCAGGGTGAGGATTAAAAAGAAAGAGACAATTAGACAAAACTGCAGCATGACCCCAGTCAATTCTGAGACTGAAGGCGGGTTTAATAATTTCCAGACCACTTTTATAACAATTTAACTACATGCAGGTATTAAGATCAATAGTAGTACAATGAGGAATAAGCAAGACAGTAAACACAAGATTGTCAAGGCAATAAGTGAAGTCACATGACAGTGGTTTCCAAGGGCTTATCAGAATGACCAAAATACTTGAGCCTACTTCCTTGTACAAGCCCAAAATCTTGCCTGAAGCCTGCTTCTTCCACCCTAAGATTAAAATTCCTGCCTTAACCTACTTCCCTAGTATGCCCTAATGTCAGATTCCTGCCTGAAGCCCTTGTCCTTGGTCAATGTCAAGTTTCTGCCAGGCAGCCCAGCACCCCAATAAGGCTCTCTTAAGTAATGGGATCTGGTGCCTTCTGGTACATCTGAAGACAGCTACAGTGTACTCACAGAGAGAGAGAGAGGGAGAGAGAGAGAGAAAGAGAGAGAGAGAGAGAGAGAGAGAGAGAGGAAGAAAAGAAATAAGAAAGAAAACAAGGGAAGGAAGGAAGAAAAAAGAAAGACCTCTGACACAAAATGCAAGGTACCCAACATATGACAGAAGAAATTAACTTCTGGCCTCAACACACACACAAAACATATAGGCACACACATGTGTTCACAGGTACATACAAAATGTCTTTTGCTATTTTTTATGTTATTGTTGTCACTCTGAGTGGTGGTGGTGGTGGTGGTGTTAGCGGCCAAGGGTACACACCTTTTACCCAGCACTTGGGAGGTGGAGGCAGGCAGATCTCCAGGTTTGAGGCCACACTGGTCTACAGAGCTAGTTGTAGATAGCTGGGCCACACAGAGAAACCCTGTCTTGACAAAACAAACAACCCCCCAAATATATATTTACACACAAATATTGTTTACACACACACACACACACACAAAAGATTGTTGTAGCCATACGTAGTGGTACATGCCTGCAGTCTAGGCCCTGGAGTGACTGAAGTGGGTCTTATGAGTCCAGGAGTTCACCAGCAGCTTGATCATCAACACAAACCCCATCTCTTTAGAGACAGAAGAAAGGGGATACAAAGTATACTGTGTTATGACTGGTGAGTGACTTTCTTTGTGCTAGATCAACTCAGTACTCCCCTCTGCTTGTCCCAGTATTCTAGAAACAATCTGGAGATTCAGCCTCCTGAGTCTTGACCTGTGCCACCACTGTCAGCTCCCTTTGACTTTGAATTAGTTTGCTTTTCTTTTTTAAAAGATTTTATTTACTTATTTATTTTATATATGAATATACCATTGCTCTCTTCAGAGAGACCAGAAGAGAGCACCAGACCCCCATTACAGATAGTTGTGAGCCTCCATGTGGTTGCTGGGAATTGAACTCAGGACCTCTGGAAAAGCAGTGAGTGCTCTTAACCGCTGAGCCATCTTTCCAGCCTCCAAAGATTTATTTATTTATTTATGAGTACATTGTAGCTGTATTCAAGACACCCCAGAAGAGGGCATCAGATCCCATTACAGATGGTTGTGAGCCATGTGGTTGCTGGGAATTGAACTCAGGACCTCTGGAAGAGCAGTCAGTGCTCTTAACCAATGAGCCATCTCTCCAGTCTCTTGTATTGTTTTTCAGAACCATGAGCACACTGCAGATGGAGAAACCGAGCCTTCTGGGCTGAAGTGGCAAGCACAAATTCAATCCATCGTCTGAGCATATAGCTCAAACCTGCTCCCAGTGTTTTCTGTAGAGCCTCCGACATTGCCATCTACGAAGAGATCCTTTAAGGATAGGGGATTTATAGAATTCATGAGTCCATTTTTTCCATGTGTGTTAGTGTGTGACACTTGGGATAGAAGTCAAGCCACATGTTCTAATGCTGACCTGTGTTCCCAGACCCTCCCTGGCTGATTTTCTACTGACTTATACCTGATTCTTTACTGAATGATTCTAGGCACGTGCAGTATCATGAAACTCTCCTCTAGTTCCAAACCTACTTTTTCCTTTTTTCCCCTCAAAACCAAGGTCTTATGGAGCCCAGGTTGGTCTTGAAATCACAAGTAGCTGAAGCTGACCTTGATCCTGAGTTCCTGTTCTTCTAGCCTAAATTTCCCCAGTGCTGGGCATGCAGGTGTACGCCACTAGATCCTACCTGCTTGAGAAAGGGTCTTACTATTTAGCCCAGGTTGGACAGGCTGGGTTCCAGGCTATATGGGAATACACTACCTCAAAAAAAAATCTTTTAAAATTTAAAGAAGGTGGCAGAGAAACATAAACAGCGGAGGGAGTTCTTGCTGGCAATGGCTAGGACTTAGGTGGTGAGAGAAATTAAACATAGCTGCCGGGGGTGGCCTTGAACTTGGGCTGGTGGGGAGTGGATGTCCATGAACAAAAGTGGTTAAGGTTAGCATACTACTGGTCTGCCTTGCATTCTTTTCTCTTTTTCTTTCTTTCTTTTTTGCTTTTGTTTGTTTGTTGTTTGTTTTTTTTTTCAAGATGGGTTTTCTCTGGTAGCCCTGGCTGTCCTGGAACTCATTCTGTAGACCAGGCTGGCCTCAAACTCAGAAATCTGCCTGTCTCTGCCTTCCAAGTGCTGGGACTAAAGGTGTGCGCCACCACTGCTGGGCTTGCATTCTTTTCTTGTTCTCTATTTTCATCTCCATAACAGTGAGACCATCTTCTTCATTGTATCCTTCTATGCAGGGCATAATGTTTAGGCAACACCTGGATTCAGTTCTATTATGTCATTTGAGTTTCAGTTTGATTCATCACTTTTGATCCTGTTATTTCAACAGTAATCTTTTCCCTGCATTTGTTACTTGGGCCCTTCTACCCACCCTGCAGAAGCTGTTTAGGAATCCGTACCAGCAAACATGTTTAAACAGCTAAAAGGCTGAGAATCACATAAATCAGAAGCTTTGTCAAGTTCGGGATAAGTTACAAATTCATTAGGGGGCACACTCCTCTCCCTCTTCTTTACAGGGTTTCATACAGCCCAAACTTGCCTCGAACTTTTGACATAGTCAAGGATGTCCTTGAACTCTTGATTTTCCTGGAACTGCAAGTAAAATTCAACGTTCATTCAAACAAGTACGTCTGGAGCGTGTAGTGTCAACTGGATGTCACTCTGCGCCTTCTATTGTGTCTGTTGAGCACTGCTTTTTACTCACCCGTTTCTTTTCTCTTTTTGTCGTCCCCCAACCCCCCAGACAGGGTTTCTCTGGGTATCCCTAGCTGTCCTGGAACTCACTCTGTAGACCAGGCTTGCCTTGAACTCAGAGATCCATCTGCCTCTGCCTCCAGAATGCTGGGATAAATGTGTTCATCACAACCCCTGGTTCAGAAGTCTTTTCAAACGAGAAACATTTATGTCCTCAGTACTTGATTCAATGTACAGAACATGGGCGATGTCTTATCCAGAACTAAATTCCATGACAGTGAAGTGGAGTGCTAAGTACGAGCCAGGCGCAAATACTCAGGAAAAGCCGCAGTCTGAGCTGGATGTTGGAAAAGTAGTTGATTCAATCAGAAGACATTTCTAGGTGGGTAGCTGAGAATTCAAAGACGGGAAGTCAAAATGAAGAAAGGTGTGATATTGACTCTGGAACAGAGGTATTTAGACAGTGATGACACAGGTCTCCAGTTACATGAAGTGCATAAATAATTCCTTGAAGGATCAGGAGTCATGGGGGGTTAATGGACTTGATACCGGTCTAAAACTCACTGGGGAGAACCAACTCCCATAAATTGTCCTCGGTACCATATACACTTAAAAAAAATTTCCAGTCTGTCTGCTACCTCACCCTTTTGATCTCAGCACTCAGGAGGCAGAGCCAGGCAGATCTCTGAGTTCAAGGCCAGCCTGGTCTACAAAGAGAGTTGCAGGGCAGCCGGGGCCACACAGAGAAAGAAACGCTGTCATGGAAAAGCAAAATGAAATAAAATTTCCCAGTCAAAAACGGTGGTACACAACAACATGGGAGAGGCAGAATAAGGTGGTTCTGGATTAGAAGTTGACCGGGTCTACAGTGTAGCAAATTCCCGGGCATGCACAAATAAGTAAAGTTCATTGAAGCAGCATATAGGGAAAGTGGTGACTTCGAAATCTCATCCCACCACCACCATCGCAGCCTCGTCTAGCACACACCACGTGCGGGCGAGACTAGGCTCTGCCTGCCAGTGAGAAGGCTAAGGGTCTCTGGAGGCGCACAGCAGGGACGCCCCGGGCGGGTGCGCAAGCGCGCTGAGGCCTCAAGGGCCCAAGGGGCGGGCGGGTGCGCGCACGCGCGCAAGCCGGGGGGGGGGCGACGGCCGCCGTGACGTGCCGCGGTGGCAGCGGGTGGACGGCGACGCGTGAGGTGCGTGATATCCCGCGTCTTGGGAGCAGTGTCCTGGTCCCCCAGCCACTCCCCGCCGCCGCCATGTCGGGCCGTTCGGTCCGGGCCGAGACCCGTAGCCGGGCCAAAGATGACATCAAGAAGGTGATGGCGGCCATCGAGAAAGTGCGGAAATGGTGAGGGGCGGGAGCGGAGGGGTTGCTGACGTGGGGTTGCGGGAGAAACCCGGCGCGGAGGATCGCCAGACACGTACAGCCAGGGTGGGAACCAAGAAGCCAGCCCTTGGGGGGAGGGGGTTGGAGCAAAAAAAGCTAAAGGAGGGCGCGCCGGTATCGGCGTGAAGTCAGAGTTCGCGTTCACAGTAGCCAATCAGAAGGACAGTCGGCTCAGCCCCTCCCACTAGCTGTCATTAGTCACTTCCGGCCGCTCTGCCGGGGCGGGACCTAGCGCTGCGCAGTTGCACTTCCGGCGGGGACCTCGCGGAAATGCTGCTTGGCGGCTCCCGGTTCGGTTTCCGCTCCTGCGTATCACAACTGTCCGGTGATGTCCGTTGTTGCCAAGTCTTATGCGATATAAGTGGTCGAAATTAAGCGGAAGTTTGTAAACACAGCACTTTTGGAACAGAAATCCCTGATATCCGTAGATCTGGGGCCTTCAGCTAGCCCACTCTCCATACATTTGCTCTTGGCGCCCAGGGGAACCCGTCCCTGCAAATGTTTATTGCAAACCCAGATTTAACGAACAATTTAGGTCAGGATCTCATTGCATTAAACTGTTCTGAACCAAGTCTTTGAGCCATTCCCCTCACTTAATGATTTGTAATTTCGTTACTGTATTTCCCCGAGTACCCGCAGGCTGGCGTTAGGCTTGCAGAGATCCGGCCTCAGTTTACCCAGTGACTAAGAGGCCGCTAGAGTGTTTTTGTTTGTTTGTTTGTTTGTTTTTGAATCAGTGTCTCAAATTCTTTGACTGTCCTGGAACTCCCTTTGTAGGCCAGGCTGGCCTTGAACTCTCAAAGGCCCACCTGTCTGCTTCCCAAGTGCTGGGAAAGAGTCCTTATCTTATGGCATTCCTCTGTTCCTATGTAATTATCAAGTCTCTCCACCCCCTTATGTTTTTTACTGATAAGGAAGAGTACAGAGGCTAGAAACATGACTCAATGGCCAAAAGCACCTGGCCGCTCTTGCAGAGGACCTGCCACCACATGGTAGCTAACAAACAGCTGTACTCCAGTCCCATGGGATCCCATGTCCTCTGGCATCCGTGGACACAGCATGTGTGTGATGCACAGACACACGTGCATTTAAAGCACCCACACACATAAAAATAATAAAATGCTCAGAAGAAATTTCAATGTTGGTTCCTCAGAGACTCATTTTGAAATTCTAGCGAAGGTCACCCTTCATAGAATTCTCCTTAGTTATGTTAGGTTGAACTGCAAGACATTCTACATATTTGAACCAACTCCTATTCCCTAATTCTGAGGGTAGCGCCCACAGCCTTGCTCAGGCGAGGTGATTTCTCTAGCACTGAACTATATATACCCTATGTTTGATTTCTTAACTTAGAAATAACGAACACTGCAGCAAAACATGCCTATAGCCCCCTAGCTACACAAGGAAGAGCACACAAATCTAGGGCTTCAGGCCTAAGCAACATGGTGAAATGGACCAAATGCCTTAGACCTGTGAGCTCAGCTACTCAGGAAGCTGAGGCAGGAGGATCACAAGTTTAAGGCCAGTCTAAGTGATTTAAGAGTCCCTTCTGCAGAACAAAAAATACAAAACAAGCATTTTGATAAGTAGGGAGTTGCTTGGTGGTAAAGCACCTGCCTAGCAGGGCCAAGGCCCTGAATTCCATCCCTAGTCCCTCCCCCCCCCACACACACACACATACAGAGGAGAAATGCTAAGTGAGTTGAGGACACACCTGGTTCAGTTGGGTTTAGAGACATGGGAGGCCTTCATAGTTTGTCTTGTGCCCTTGAGTAAAAGCCACCCAACTTTTTCTTGCTTTGCTAGTAGGGTGATAAATCTGCCATTTCTACCTCAGGAAGGCAGGGAAGAGTGTCGAGGGAGAGGTCAGTTTGGTTTGTCTGCTGGGGATGGAGCCCATAGCCTTGGCTAGGCTAGACTAGTCCCTCCTCCCACTGTTGTAGTTCCAGGCCAGAGAATCAAAGGCAGCTACAAAGCTTTTCTCGTGAGTAATCTCCGTTACCCAGCATGCACACGCTACCTGTTCCTTTCTTGTGATTGTTCTTCCTTTGGAGGGACCCTTAAATGGAAGATGAACAAAAGCAGCCTAGAGAGACTTGGGAATTATCTCCATGATCCTCATTGGCTTCTGTCTGCTGGGGACCAAAGTCGGGACCTGTGCATGATAATAAGCCTGTTAAGACTGAGCCACATTTAGTGCCTTTCAAGTCTTCCTCTACCCCCAATGTGTGGCAGTCCTCCTGCCTCAGCCTCCAAGTGCTAAGATTACAAACATACAAGTGAAAGCCATCCCACTCCTGGCTTTCATCCCAACTCTCTTTATTTTTTAAAGATTTATTGTACACTGTAGCTGTACAGATGGTTGTGAGCCTTGATGTGGTTGCTGGGAGTTGAATTTAGGACCTCTGCTCACTCTGGCCAACCCCTCTTGCTCCGGTTAACCTTGATCACTCAGTCCCTGCTCCTTCCAGCCCAAATATTTATTATTATAAATAAGTACACTGTAGCTGTCTTCAGACACCCTAGAAGAGGGCATCAGGTCTCATTACAGAATGTTGTGAGCAACTGTGTGGTTGCTGGGATTTGAACTCAGGACCTTTGGAAGAACAGTCAGTGCTCTTAACCACTGAGCCATCTCTCCAGCCTGAAATATGTATTATTATTAATTCTAATTAATGCTCATCTTCCAGGGAGAAGAAATGGGTGACTGTGGGTGACACATCCCTGAGGATATTCAAATGGGTGCCTGTGACAGATAGCAAGGAGGTAAGTGGTGGCAGGGAGCAGCAGTTAAAGAGACCATTTTCTTAGTTTCCATTTCTTGCCTTTTTTAATTATAAAGGAATTTATTTCTCTGAAAAGACCTCAGGCTCTCTGGGTACAGTCTGTGCAAGACCCTCCTTCGTTATTTACTCCTTTATTCTCTTCAGTTAGACAGTAGCTTAAGCCCTGGTCCTGTTGATAAGTTATTTCTCTGATGGTGAAGTGAGCCAATTCAAGCCAGATTAAATTATATATTGGCAGGTTTATTGGGAAGCTGCTCTCAGGGGAGTTCATTGGCCCTAAGGACGGAGGCCAGGGAAGTCACCATGGGAGAGAAAAGAGTGGGGAGAAAGAGAAAAAGAGCGGGCTCACGGAGAGAGGACGGAGGGAAGGAAGGAGGGAAAGAGAAGGAGGGAATGAGCAAAAAGTCTGGATTAAATAGGGAAAACCCTCTTGGGGAAGGGTAGCCCAGCCCCTGGGCTGGAAAGTTGAGGGTTTGCAGCAGGGTTTGCTGGGTAGGGACTGAGGAATCCTGGCAGAGCCTGGAGACCAGGGCTGTTTCGAGCCCTGCTTTGAGTAAAATGTTCACCTCAGTCCCCTGTCCGTGGGTCGGAAACCAAATGCCTGTGTTTTTCCTGCGTAGGTTTTTCCTTTTCATTATGACTGTGCTGCCCGCATGTATACAAGTGTACCGTATTCACGCCTGATGCCCAGGAAGGTCGGAAGAGGGCTTCAGGTCCCTCAGAACTGGTGGATGGCTGAGTCACCATCTATGTACTGGGAATCAAATCCAGATCCTCAGAAAGAGCTGTAAACACTCTTTAACTGCCGAGCCATCTCTCTAGCATCTTTACTTTATGTGCATGGGTGTTTTGTGTGCAGAGGCCAGAAATACGGATCAGATCCCGCGGAACTAGAATTACAGACAGATATGTGTGCTGCTGTGTGTGTGCTGGGCTCCAACATAAGTCCTCCGGAAAAGCAGCAAATGTGCCCAGCCACTGAGCCCTGCTACAGTCTCCCGCTTCCTTCTTAGACTACTGTCTGGGTAGCTCTGCATGGACTCAGAAGGGTGTGTAGCCAACGCCAGTTCCCAACTCACCACCCTCCCCTCTCCTCCAGAGCACTGGGATTGCTGCTGTCAGTCTGTACCTCCAGGTACAAGAGACTTGATGCCCCCTTCTGGTCCCCAAAGGTGGGCTCACACGCATGCACGCACCCAGAAATAAAAGTAAAATAGATCTTTTAAGGAAAAAGATGTATAGGGTGCTGACGGTTGCTGCATTTGTTTAGCAACCCTATTTCAATCCTCAGAACCCATGTGAAGGTGGAGGGAGGGAGCTTTATTCTTTAATCTCCACTCGTGTGCCATGGCATGTGCCCCTCCCCCCACTGTGCACACATAATAATCAGTTTATTAAAAATTCACGATAAGGGGCTGGAGAGATGGCTCAGGTATTTGCTACTCTTGTAGAGCACCTCGGTTTGGTTCCCAGCACCCACATGGTGGCTCACAAATTGCCAACTCCAGTTCCAGGGATCCTATGTCAGGCATGCACATGGTATATAGGCATACATGCAGGCAAGTCATTCATATGTGTAAACAAACCTTTTAAAATATGTAGAAGAAAGCTGGGGGGGTGGCTCTGTGGTCGATCTCTTGCCTGATGCTTGAGGCTCTAGATTACTTCTTTTGCACTGATAGAAAAATGTATGTATATATCTATAGAAACATAATCAAAACAGAACTCAGCAGTCTAATAACTATCAACCAGTGTCCTTGGCACATACACCTAGGTCCAGCTGGGTGGGGATGCATGCGTGCGGTCCCAGCACTCAGGAAGCTGAAGTGGGAAGGGGAAGGCTGAGCCAGCCTGGGCTGCACAGTTGGAAACACTAGGGTCCAGAAGACTCTGAAGACCCTGTGCCAGTCTGCCCTCCTCTCCAGGAGTGGCCACTCTCTTATGTATTTCTTACCACCACTCTGATCATTTTTAGGGATTTTGAACTTTATGCAAATGAATTGTAGGTCTGGAGAGATGTCTCAGCAGTTTTGAGCAGTGGACACTGTTCCGGAAGGACCTGAGTTCAGTTCCCAGCCCCACATGGTGGCTCACAACCATCAGTGAGTCCAGTTCCAGGAGATCTGGTGCCCTGTTCTGGCCTCTCCTAGCACCAGCTAGATACGTGGTGCATAGTAGGTTTATGCAGGCGGTGCAGGCTACACAGAGAAACTGTGTCTCCAAAAAACAAAAAAACCACATAAAAGGAAACATGAAGGTGTACACATGCCCATGTTGCTATTTGTCACTGAGTTGTTTACTTTTTTGAGGTAGGGTTTCAGCCCAGGCTGTCTCAGACCTACTGTGTAGCAGAGGATAGCCTTGACTTTCTGATCATCGTCCCTCTACCATCTAAGTGTTGAATTCATAGGCGTGCATTACCATGCTTGGGAATTTCCTTCATTCTGTTTATTGTCCATTTAGCTCTCCATGGGTCTTTCCCTTTGTAACTTGTTTTTAAAATATATTCTGTAGTGTCCAGAGTATTAGAAGTGTTTCATTTCATTTATTCATTTTGGGGATTTTTGCAACAGAATCTCCCTGTGTAGCTCAGGCTATCCCTGGACTTGTACACCCTCCTCTCTAGCTTTCAGAGTACTAGGATCACAGGTATGAGCTGCAGTACCGGGAAATGTTCACATTTCACAAAGATAAAACTGAATCCTTGGAAATATACTTGATGCATTTAAATGAAGCCTGACGGCGGTTCTGCTGAGTGTGGTAGTGCGCACTTGCGATCCCAGCGACTGGGAGCCCGGGCTTCAAAGCCGGCTGGAACAACAGAATAACTAGGCGGGCCTAGTAGTGCCACAGGCCTGCAGGCCCAGCTGCGCTCAGGAGGCAGAAGAGAGAACACAGGTTCACAGCCTGCCTGGGCTACAGATGGAGTTTGAGGTAGGTGTGGGCAATGTAGTGAAATGGAATCAGATCAGCAGTAGGACTCTTGTCCCCATGATGAAAGGAACAGAAGGAATATGACCTTTCTTTGAGGCCCCAGAGATGATCCTCCATGTAATCTATAGGATGTTGTCTTTCCATTTATTTATTTTAAAGATTTATTTATTATATATAAGTACATTGTAGCTAGCTTCAGACACCCCAAAAGAGGGCATCAGATCTCATTACAGATGGCTGTGATCCACCATGTGGTTGCTGGGATTTGAACTCAGGACCTCTGGAAGAGCAGTCAGTGCTCTTAACTGCTGAGCCATCTCTCCAGCCCCATCTTTCCAGTTATAAGACACCTGAGGCAGGGCAGACATGTATGAAGTAGGGCTCCATTTCCATCATGTCCATGCAGATGGACATTGGTCCTGGCTCCTTACTGGGGACAGTGCCAACTTACCCCTTCTCCTCAGTCCACAAGTGTGCATTGGTGGGGCCAGCACACTCTGGCTGCCAGGTCGTGTCAGCTTCCTGTAGTGTTTACCTTCAGGCTTCTATGGAGAATTGGGACCTGAATTCTGCGGCCGGCCCCCTGCTCCTAATGTTCAAGTGGGCTGGTATGGAGGGTTTTTGAAGGATTCTTTTGTGTTTTAAAACCTGTCACAGAGGCTGGGCATGGCAGTGTACACCTTTAATCTCAGCACTCAAGAGGTGTCTAGGCCTTCCTGGTTTACCTCGTGCCTTAGTTACTTTCCTGTTGCTGTGATGAGATACCATGACCTAGGCAACTTTAAAAAGAAGGCACTTAATTGGTCTTTTTGTTCCATGGGGTTTCTTTAGAGTCTACATGGGTGGCAGAGCTAAGGGGTGGCGTTGGGGGGACAGCTGAGAGCTCGGACTGCAGGAGGCAGAGAGTACACTGGGAATGGTGGGAGTCTTCTGAAAACTCAAAGCCCACCCCACCTCCTCTGTCTTTGAGTTTTCATTGATGTGATAAACACCTCGACCCTAAGTAGTTTGGGGAGGAAAAGGTTTACTGCTCTTATCAGTCTGCAGCTAAATCTGGGCAGGAACCTGGAGGCGGAAACCTCAGCAGGCCGAGGAGTGCTGCTTCCTGCCTTGCTCGGCCTGCCTTCTCAGAGCACCAGGACCACCAGCCCAGGGGTGGCCCCCCTCATGCCCACAGGCCCGCCTAATGGGGACATCTTCTCAATTAAGGTTCCCTCTTCCCATATGAGTTAGTGTCAGGTGGACCTGAAACTAGCCAGCACCTCTTCCAACAAGGCCACATCTAATCCTTCTCATGGTTCCACCAACTGGAGACCAAGTATTGAAACATATAAACCTGTAGAGACTACTCTCATTCAAATCACCACACATAAGAGTTCTAGCCAGGCTACATAGTGGAACTCTGTCTCAAAAAAACCAACCGATCAAACAAACAAAAACATATGTTTTCTTACTGTGTCTTTTACTCATTTTTGATGTATTTGTGACTTTTCTACAATAGGCAATTTTGTTGCTTCTGAAACCTGTATAAAGAGCTATTGTAATATTTATCAATCTCTGGGTTTTTGTGCTGGTTATTTCTTTTTCTCCTGCTCTTCTAGCTTATTGAATTGTGTGTTTAGCTCTTGTGGGCATTTTCATTTAATTCTTTTATTTTGGGCGTGGGTGTTCTGACTGTGTGTGTGCCTGTGCACCACATGCGTGCCTGGTGCCTGCAGAGGCTCAAAATGGGCATCAGATCCCCCTGGAAATGGAGTTACAGATGTTCGTGAGCTGCTGTGTGGGTGCAGAACCCAGGGCCTGTGGAAGAGCAGCCACTGTTCTTAACTGCTGATCTGTCTCTCCAGCCTGGTTGGTTTTTTTGTTTTGTTTTATTTGGGGGCTTTGTTTTTAGGGCTTGTTTGTCTGTTGAGACAGTCTCATGGAGTCCAGGCTGGCTGCAAACATGCTATATATACAGGTATACGTATATGTATGCATACACATCCAAGGATGACCTTAAACTTCTGGTCCTCTTGCCTCCCAAGTCCTAGGATTACAGTGAGACACCATTACGCCCTACTTCATGCATTGTTGGGGATGCGACCCCAGGGCATCACGAATGATACACAAGCACTCTGCCACTGAACTACATCACGGTGTGTGTGTGTGTATGTGTGTGTCTGTGTGTGTGTTCGCATGTGCGTGTGTATGCATGTGCACGCTCACCTCCACCCCTGGCTTTTAATGGGCTGGGTTGAGTGTTGACTGTTGTAGTGAGGGCAGAGAAGAGCCATGGAGCTGTAGGACCTGCCTCTCCTGTTGCTCGGCTGCTCCCTATGGAGTTCCCACTGCAGCTAGAGAGGCTGGGTCGAGAGGAAGCAGCAGTTACCTGGGGCTTCCTCATCCTCCTCTGCCTTGTGAGTTCCTGGTTCTCCCATTATTTCTGTTCAGACCTCTGAGGGCTCTCAAATAGCAGATCCCTTGTCCTCCTTATGAGTCCTGCTTACCTGTGTCAGATTTCTTTCTTTTTCTTTTATAGAAAGAAAAATCAAAATCGAATAATACAGCAGCCCGGGAACCTAATGGCTTTCCCTCTGATGCCTCAGCCAATTCCTCCCTCCTCCTTGAATTCCAGGGTGAGTTGATTATGAATGTCTTCCTTTCAGAAAATAGAAAACTCGGGGGCTGGAGGGATAGCTCAGTGCGTAAGAGCACTTTTTGCTCTCGAAAGGACCCAGGCTCAGTTTTCAGCATCACGTGGTTGCTCAGAGCGTCCCTAACTCCAGTTTCAGGGTTCTGATGCCATCTGAGTTCCAGAGCACCAGGAACAGTGGGAACATATGAAGACACAGGCAAAACCATGCACACATCCAATAAGTCTAAAACTATAGAGTAATTCAAGGATGTCACAGGAGCAAGAACACAGCTGGGAGCCATGTGTGTGGCACAGACCTTTAACTCCAGCACTCGGGAGGCAGAAGCAGGTGGATCTCTGAGTTTGAGGCCAGCCAGGGCCACACAGAAAACCCTGTCTCAAACAAAACAAAACAAACAAACAAACAAAAAAAAGAAAGAAAAAAGAAAAACTAGGTGGATCAGTGGTTAAGAGTAGGAACTAGGTCTGGAGAGATGGCTCAGTGGTTAAGAGCACTGACTGCTCTTCCAGAGGTCCTGAGTTCAAATCCCAGCAACCACATGGTGGCTCACAACCATCTGTAATGGGATCCGATGCCCTCTTCTGGTGTGTCTGAAGATAGCTAGCGACAGCGTACTTATATACATAAAATAAATTAATAAGGAAGTAATCTCGAAGAGGACATAAGTTCAGGCGCCTCACAGCACCCAGTAACTCCAGCTGACCTCCAGTCTCCTCAGGCACCTCTACTGACCACTCACATGCACACATACACACACACACACACACACACACACACACACACACACACACACACGTAACGGAAAAATAAAAATATATGTATTATAAAAAGGAAAACTAGAAAGGGAAAGAGAAGGAAGCACATGCTTGGATGGTGTCTGTAGCTCAGCAGCCGAGCTTGCCCGGCCTGTCGAGGCCTGGGACTGATCACCAGCAGCTCCTGTCTCCAGAAAACTCCTCCCGTGCTGTGCTTTAGGTCTGGTTTCAGCACAGTGGCTTTCCAGGAAGCCGGTGGATATTTAGGGAGTTGTTTTATCAAGCTTCTTTTGAGTAGGCCACCCTCAGGCAAGGTTGCTGGCTCCTGAGACAGACAGCCTGAGAGACCCCTGCACCCATGGTACCCCCCTTTGGGGTCAAACGACCGCTTCACGGGGCTCACCTAGACCGTCAGAAAACACGAGTATTTGCACTATGATTCATAACAGTAGCAAGATTAAATTTATGAAGTAGAAACAAAAATAATTGTTATGGTTGGGGAATTAAGGGCCTTAGCATTAGGAAGGTTGAGAAGCGCTGCTCGCTCATTCACTCGCACTGTGCTCAGAAGGCAGTCCCGCTGCGGTCCACATTTTCACCCTTGGTCAGCCTGTGTGTGTTACAAGCCGAGCAGTTGTCGGCCCCACTTCACGAGTCTCACAGTCCCAGGCCAGAGTGCACAAGTGACGTTGTGACATGACGACACTTGGCTGCTCTTTGTTCCTTTTGGCAGGAGTTGAGATTGAATTTACAGCCTTGCAAATGCGAGGTAGGCCAGTGCCTCTGAGCGGTGCCTGCAGCCCTGCTATGTTTAATTTTGAGATAGGATCTCTGTAGGTTCCACAGGCTGACCTCCTCCTGCTTCAGCCTTCCGAGGAAGTCTGTTACAAGTCTGTGCTGCCTGGCCTCAATCAGAACTTTAGCTTTTTCACACACACAACACACACACACACACACACACTAAAAAAGCCGCTTTCATTTTAGTGTGAAGGATAGTAGTCCTAGAAAGAGCGAAGACCGACGTGGTCTTCCACTGTCTTAGGAACCATATGCAAAGTCACCTAGTACGAAGTTGTCCCTGTCTCCTCCTTCCCCACCAAGGTCGGTGTCACAGAGGACCGAGAACATGGAGAAAGGCTGTTCAGTGATCAGAAGGCTCCAGGATACAGGAGGCATCAGTCTGGCCACCAACTCCTTTCTGTTTGTACTCCCTGTGTCTGGCACTGGGATTTCTGGGAGAAGGCAGTGGCAGGCACTGCCTAGAGTGTGGTAGAGGGTGACCAGTGCGTGCACAGGACCAGTAGAAGCATCAAAACTTCCAGGATGGGCCTTTCTACCCAGCAACTGATACTGTCACCGAGTGTTGCAAACTATAGGAGCTTTGCAGGGAACCTGGAAAGGGAAGTCATACAGCCAGAGCTACGGTCTGGTCCGGTCCGGTCCGAGAAACAGCGGTCAGTCAGCTTCCTGCTGCTGGAGCAGGGTCAAGGTTAAAGAATGGCAGACAGCGAGGCCGAGAGCGAGCGAAGGCAGTGCAGGGCACAGGCATCGTCCACCGTGGTGGCCACGCCTGGGTCGGAGTGTTCTCTTTGTCTGGAGCATAAGGCAGAGATTCAAGGCTGTCACAACAGACTAGGCCATTGACAAGGAGGTCTGAACTGAGGCACCACAGGGGAAGAAACAAGTGCAAGTGTGCCTGCTGGAGGCGATGGGGGAGGGGAACTGTGGATGCCTCAGCTTTTAACTTACTTGGTGACCTTAGGCCTTTAGACTGAGCCCTAGGTGGTAATCTCTCCTCCTTGGGCCTTCAGGCACCTAAGAGCCTGAGGTGATCGCCTCCAGGCACCACAGCCCTCCTCCAGGAACCCTGAGGTCAGACATGTGGTGCTTCCTACCATCATCTGTGCCATGGGAAGGCACAGATGGCACCCCTGCCTCCCACTGTGCGGGGAGAAGCTCCTAGGCCAGAGCTGTAATTGGGAGGCAATAGAAGCGTGGTTACATAAGCAGAGCTCCACATTCCTGGGCTAGAAACGGTGCAATCATACGTTTTGCTGCATGTTCTATATATTGTCAAATAGGAAATGCTTGGATTGGGACTATGGCTCAGCTGGTCTCTAGAGCACTCACACAGGACACAGGAAGCTCTGAGTCCCATCCCATCCCATCTGGGTAACAGGCCTCAGGAGGTGAAGAAGGCAGGGTGCTCAAGAGTCATGAGTTCGGATACATAGTGAGTTCTTGTCTTGTGGGGCGCTGCGTCACTTCTGTAATTAGGACCGGGGAAGCAGAGGCAGGACCGTCAATGGAAGGTTGAGGCCAGCCTGGCCTGTATAGCGACACCTGTCTCAAGGCAAATCTGCTTAAACTCTGCAGAGTTCCCAGGACATGGGAACCCCTCTCAGCCCCGCTTTTGGGGGCGTGCAGCAATAGTAGTGTGTCAGTGGCTCTGTCTGAGCTCCATGGACGGTGCCAGCTGTCGCCTTACCATGCTTGGTTTCCAGATGAGAACAGCAACCAGAGTTCCGTGTCAGATGTCTATCAACTCAAGGTGGACAGCAGCACCAACTCAAGCCCCAGCCCCCAGCAGAGTGAGTCCCTGAGCCCAGCACACACCTCAGACTTCCGCACCGATGACTCCCAGCCCCCAACCCTGGGCCAGGAGATCCTGGAGGGTGAGTGGTGGAGGCGCCCTTTGTGAATCTTTGGTCCCTGCTAGCCTCTGTTGTTTGGCCAAACAATGGAAGTTGTTTTGGTGAGGATAATGTGTGCTTGCTGTTGGCCATGTGCTGTTCTAGATCCTTCCATGAGTCGTTTTATCTTCTGTAGAACAGGGGGACTTAGTAGGAAGGGTGGTGTTCAGAGTTGCAGGTGAGCTTTGGCTCCCAGTGTCTGCCATGCTGGGATGGTGGCCCTCTGTGAACCAACCGGTCACACTTCATTCATCTCACATGAGGGACAGTGGCTCCTTGCTAGCCCCTGCACATGTGGTTCCTGGGCCTGCACCCTCTTGATGGGAATCTCAGGAACTGCCCCAGGCCGAGGTCGAGGCCGGCCGGACCTTGGGCTGACACTGCTGCTCTTGCAGAGCCTTCACTGCCTGCGTCTGAAGTTGCAGATGAGCCTCCCACACTCACGAAGGAAGAACCAGTGCCCGCGGAGACACAGGTAAGAGGCTCTAGCCTTCCCTGTCTCCAGGGAAGACAAGGAGAGACCCTAGGAATTGGCGGCTAGCGCAGCGGTGCAGTGGTAGCCTGTAGAGTCTGCTGGGGAAACATGGGTTCTCACGTAGGGGCAGGGTTTGGTCACCTGTGAGCAGACAGAGGGGAGGCTGCAGGCTGCGGTGTGGTGAATGGGCAGGGCTGCTCGGGGACGCTCGTCATGCCCTGTCCTGCTACTTGCAGACCACTGAGGAAGAGGAGGACTCTGGTGCCCCGCCCTTGAAGCGATTCTGTGTGGACCAACCTGTAGTACCGCAGACCACATCGGAAAGCTAGCACCGTCCTGGCCCCTCGCCTCCTGGCCCCTGCCTCTATTTATTGCATTCTGGTCTGGCCGAGCTCTGATGCTGGGGTCCGGGCAAGCACTAGGGTCCAGAGCCTGTGCGTGGGAGCCCTCTGGGCTAGAAGGCTGACGGAGGGCGCGGGGTCGTCGCACCATCTTCCTGTTCCTGACACTTGTGTCTGCTTGCTCTTGAGCAGAGGGGCACTTGCATCTTTTCTGCACCCCACGTAGGCCAGAGCACCAGGGCTCACTTCTCACTCCAGAGCCACTGCACAGAGCTGCTGGCGCCGCCATGAGGAGAGAGGTGTGCGAGGCACCCTAGAGAAGAGTGCCTAGGATTACTTGAATGGAGACTGTAGAGTATGGACGTTGCCACAGGGCCAGGTCCTGCGGGCTGCTGCTGGAAGAGGGACTGACCAGTAGAGATACGGAGAACACCGGGGAGAGGCTCCTCCAGGACGGAGGGGCTTTCTCCTCCTGTGGGCAGGAGGCCCGTGGGGGATGCATCCTCTCCGTGAGGCCGGCCTGCCTCAGTTGGATGCCCCAGCGGCTCCCCGCCCTGTGCCTGCCAGAACCTTCCGCTTCCTCACGCACGCACACACACACACACACACACGCACACAGACACACACGCACACACACACAGACACACACGCACACAGACACGCACACACACACACACACACACACACACACACACACACACACACACACACACACACACACACACACACGCAGCTTCCTGTTTTCACAAGTCCGGTTCATTCCAGCATCCCTGCCTCCTGCTGCAGAAAACCCCAGCCATGATTGGAGGTTCTGACCACAGTACCTGCCCCCGGTACTCCTTCAGCTCAGACTTTCTAGAAAGTTCCCTTTTCTTTAAAATCTGCATGTTTAATTAAACTTCATGATTTTATTTTTTTGTCTGAAAAAAAGAAAAGTTTAAGAAAATGGAAATGGGCAACAGCAAGTGAAGACCTATTTTAGCACTGAATAGAGTATTTTTAAAATTAAACTATTTGAAATATGTCTTGTTAGTACCTGACAGCTTCTTTCTACAAAGTTATGGGAGCTGAGTTGGGTGGGTGAGTGGTGGTGACATCATCATGACTGCCCCCCCCCCTTGGATGCCCTTTCAGATTTAAATGGTTTCAAGGCCACCTTTGAAATGAGTGAGTGCCAAGTACAATAGCAGCCTGGAATGCCAGCCCTCAGGAGCCTGAGGCAGGAGAATATGGAGGTCTGGGTCAGCCTGGCCTACTTAGAGTTCAAGGCGTAGCTGGGCTTCATGGGAAGATCCTGTCTCAGGAAAATAGATGCAGAAAATAGGCTTGAGGAAATGGTGCAGCTAGTAAAGCATTTTACCTGAAGAGACTGAGGGCCCGAGTTCCAGCCCCACCTACTAAGGCCAGATGGAGGAGTGCTGCCATTATCCCTGTGTTCCCAGGAGATGGGAGGCAGAAACATTTCCTGGGAGCTCAAGGGCCAGCTAGCCTGGACTACACGGGTGACCACAGATGGTGGAAGGTGAGGACCAAATTTGAGAAGATCTTCTGACCTCCATATGAACCCTGGTGGTACATGTGCTGACACTCATGTGAACATCATCATACATGAAAATCTAATACATATATGTATGTATGTATGTACATAAGTTATATACATATATTACTAGGCAGGAGAGGTGGCTTGGTGGTTACGGGCAGCATGGACTGCTCTTGCAGAGGACCTGAGTTCAGTTCCCAGCACCCACAGGGTGGTCATGACCAGGGATCCTTCCTTCCACATCACTTAAAACAAAACATACTAGTGCACTTGCGGTACTGGAGATGGGTAGGCAGGAAGACCAGGGTGAGCCCTAGCGTGGTGGCACGTGCCTTTAATCCCAGCACTTGGGAGGTAGAGGCAGGAGGATTTCTGTGAATTCAAGGGTGATCTACATAGTTCCATGACAGCCAGAGCTACAGTCTGAAGAAAAGAAAAGTTTAGCGTCATCCTTTAGGCCAGGCTGGATTCCAAAGAACCCTGTCTCACAAATGAGATAGGAGCCGGAAAGTCAGGTCAGCAGTTAAGAGCACTAGTGTTTGGAGCAGACTCCGGTTTGATTCTCAGAACCCACATGGATGCTAACAATGAAGGGTGACTTCAGTCCCAGGAGCTCTACATCAGCTTGTGGCCTCTGAGGGCGTGGCACCTCATCTGCAGAGTCATACACACAGACCAAGCACTCATCCACGGAAATAATAAAAGTTAGCAGGGCATAGTGGCGCACAGCTTTAATCCTAGCACTAGAGAGGCAAAGGCAGGTGGATCTCTGTGGGTTCGAAGCCAGCCTGGTCTACATAGTGAGTTCCAGGACAGCCAGGGCTACATCATGAAACTCTGTCTCAAAAATAAATAATAACAAAAGATTCAGCTTGGTTATGTAGCTCTAAATGGTGCTTTTCCTGGCAGGAAACCAGACCAGCTACTGGGGGACAGACACAGGAGGAGGTCTGTAGGGGATGCCTAAATTGCTGTCTTTAATCTCTGTCCTTTAGTATTAATTTGTTTATTCAAATGGGACAGAGCCTACATGGAATGAGTAATCAATGCTAAAATTATGACTTACAAAGAAAAAGAGAAAAATAATCTTGCACTGGGGGTGTAGCTCAACTGGGAGAGAGCTTGCCTACAATTTGAGAAGCCTCGAGCCAGACAGAGGCCCTGAGGAGCAGAAGTGGGGCACCACACACCTGTAAACCAGGCTCTGGTTGGTGAAACCAGAAGATGAGAAGTTTACTGTCATTTTCTCAGCTACACAGTAAGATAGAGGCCAGCCTGGCTTGAAAGAGATCCCGTCTCAAAAACAAATCCAAAGCCTTGAGTTGCGACTGTCTGCATGACAGTCTCAAGACCAAGCTCATCAACATTCTGTCGTAGGTGGGGGAGGGAGGACTCAAAGATCCTGCCCCTCCCTGGGAATCAAGGGAGTCAGGCGAGCTGCCCACGCTCCTGTACATAAGCCCTCATCCATGCCCTGCTAGCCGACAACACGAACGTCACTCTCTGCCTCTGTCTCGCTCCCTGTCTCCCTGCCTCTCCCTCTCCCTCTCCCTCTCTCTCTCTCTCTCTCTCTCTCTCTCACACACACACACACACACACACACACACACACACACAGAGTCATATCCCACACAGAAAAACAAAACAAAAAGCAAAAAAAAAAAAAAACCCCAAAGATAACAATAACAAAACCAACAAAACTTGAAGCAAAAAAATAATAAAATAAAAAACCAAAACAATAACAAAAACAACAAAATGTGAAAGTAGGTCCCCAAAGTGGTGACACACGTCTTTAATCCCGTACATGGGAGGCAGAGGCAGGTGGATTTCTGAGTTCGAGGCCAGCCTGGTCTACAGAGTGAGTTCCAGGACAGCCAGGGCTACACAGAGAAACCCTGTCTCGAAAAACCAAAAAAAAAAAAAACAAAAACAAAAAAGGCCTTCGAGTTGAGTTAGTGGGGTGCTTGTCAAACCTGAGGACCTGAGTTTAATCCCCAACAGACCCCTGCCAAATTGTCCTCTGACTTCCAAAACCTGTACAGTAGCTCCCATGCTTCCCCCCAGAACTAAAGAAATAAATCTAGCCAGGGCAGTGATAACACACACTGAATCCCAGCATTCAGGGGGCAGAGAAAGAGACTGGCTGATCTCTGTGAGTTCGAGGCCAGCCTGGTCTACAGAGTGAGTTCTAGGACAACCTGGGCTACACAGAGAAAGCTGTCTCAAAAAGAAATTATTTATATATATGTATATATATACATATATGTGTGTATGTATATATGTATGAAAATGTTTGATGAACTCATTATTACACAATTACATATAAATAATATATGCTAATATTAGGCATCAATCAAGGCCTGATAATTGAGGGAAAGAGGATGGGTGTAATTTTAATTTTTCAAACCCTATTTTTTTTTAAGATTTATTTATTTTATGTATGTGAGTACACTGTAGCTGTCTTCAGACACACAAGAGGAGGGCTTCAGATCCCATCACAGATAGTTGTGAACCACCATGGTTGCTGGGAATTAGACTCAGGTCCTCTGGACAAACAGTCAGTGCTCTTAACTGCTGAGTCATCTCTCCAGTCCTTCAAACCCTATTTTCAATGATGGTTCTTTAACGCTTTAACCTCCCTCCTAGCCCACTGCCCACCAAGGGTAGTGGGAAAAAAAAGGATTCCGGGAAAGTGGACCTGTTTAGAAATGGTTCTTTTGGGGAGCTGGCGAGATGGCTCAGAGGTTAAGAGCACTAACTCTTCCAGAGGTTCTGAGTTCAATTCCAAGCAACCATTTGATGACTCACAAGCATCTGTAATGGGATCTGATGCCCTATTCTGGTGTGCAAGTATATATGCAGGCAGAACTCTACATATGTAATAAATATTTAAAAAAAGAAATGGTTCAATGGAGCAACTATCATCTGTTGTCAGGCACAGGTCAGCAGTGGCTCAATCCGCTCCAGAACATCTAATGGAGAGACCAGCAGTCCAGTTCAGTAGTGTCTGGATAGCAGCAGGTGGCATGACCTGACAGGAACAGCCAGGCCTCAGAGCCTCAGCACTATTCATCAGGAGGGACCAGGAGGGACACCAGGAGAAATTCTCAGCTGTACCTCTCTCAGCAAAGCAAAGATCAGTGAAGAGTGGATACCAACAAGCATTGCACAGCTCGTGTACCAGCAAGCTCAGCCTCTGTCAGTGTCTGTCGAGTCCTTTGAGTTTTTTGGTACATTTCTCTCTATGGAGTCCTGGCAAATGCAGCCCAACTACGAAATGTAAGGTGGACCAATACAGGTGTGTCGTTAGTGAAGAATCCTTCATCACGTGTCCTTTCACATGCTTGCTTTAGCAGGACATCTTTTCTCCTGTGTCTGCTTCAGTGAAATGTCCCTTCATGTTTGTCCCAGCAAAACACCATCCAACACCACTGACATTCCAAAGAACCCTTACATTTCCACTTCAGGTGGGTGTGATTAGAACAATTAGGAGAAAAATTTCAGAAGGCAATGGAGCAATCGGAGGCAGAGGAAAGACGGATGCAGCTGGGAGATGGCAGGAGGATGCCTGTGGTTTGAGGCTGGCCTGGCTACATGGCATGAACCTGTCTCACAAAACCAGGATGGCAGTGCCGGATAATTCTGTCCCTGCCCAGTAAGTGCACTTTACTTTCCCCTCTTCCTTTCATTTCTCCTTTCCTTTCGCTCCCGTCCCTACCCTACCCTCTTTATGACAGGCCATAGTCCTGCCTGACAAGGATCTAGCTGCCTCTCCTTCCCAGTGCTGGGATTCTGATCTCTGTGGTCACCAGTGTCAGATCACCAACTCTCTAGCTTTTACTATTATTTTACTTTTCTGTGTGTGTGTGTGAATGTGTTTTGCCTGTGTTTGTGCCCTACATGTGTGTAGTGCTCAAGGAGACCAGAAAAAGAGGTCAGATCCCCTGGGATTGGATTTACAGCCTGTTGTGAGCCATCATGTGGGCACTGGGACTCAAACTCTAGTCCCCTGCAAGAGTAGCCAGTACTCTTAATTTTGAGCCATCTCTCCAGCCCCAACATATACATATATATATATCCATATATATATATATCCTTTAATATAATTTTAATTAATGCACCATACATTTAAATTTATTATTATTGGTTTTAGAGTCTCACTATGTACTTATTTCATTATGTGAAGGGGTGGGGGTGCGGTCTGAAGGTATACGCACATACCTTCAGAGTCCAGAAGAGAGCTCTGGACCACCTTTGAATTGGAGTTACTAACCGTTGGGAGCCATCCCATGTGGGTGCTGGAATCCAACTCAGGTCTTGTGCAAGAATAGTATGTGTTCTTAACCTTATGTCATCTCTCTAGGCCCATCTTCTCTAATAATACATTTATTTTTATTTTAAATTATGTATATGGGGGTATGTATACAGAGTTACAAGTGTCTATTGCTCTGGAGTTACAGGTCATTGTGATTCAAATACTGTGAATCAGACCCTCTGGAAGAACTGGAAGTGCTCTTAATTGCGGAGCCACTTCTCCAGCCCCATGAGCTTAATACATATGTTCTCTGACATAATTTTATTTTATTTACTTATTGTGATAGGGACTTGCTAGCTATTCAGCCCATAAGACTATAGCCCAGGCTAGTCACAAACTCACTCAGGATCCTCCAGCTTCAAAAGCCTGCATCATTTAGTCGGACTAGTGTTTATACAATCTTTTATATATATACATACAAAAAAATTCTGTATTCTTCCAATTATTTTATTTTCAAGATTCATTTTTAAGTTGTGTACATGTGCACGCGTGGTGGGGGATGTCGTGTTGCACGTGAGTGCTGTTGCCTGAGGAGGCAAGAGGAATGGGAACTCCTGGAGCTGCAGCTGCAGGCAGGTTCGAGCTACCCGCTGCTGGAGCTAAGAACTGCACTTGGATCCTCTGAAATCAGAGTACAAGATTTTAGCCCGAGTCAGCTCTGCAGTTCTTCCTCCACATATTTTTAAAGAAACTTCTTCATTCTCCTTCCCTGTAGTCCTTAAAAACAGGCCGACTGTTAATCTGTGTTTCTCAACCACAGTGATGTCTGGCCGGGAAAGTTTGGGGTCCCAGTCGTCCCAATGCGGAACTTCTGTCTGGAGAGGGCCTGAGTTATTTCCCGCCCAGTACAGCTCCACCCGCGCATCCCCCGGGCGTGGCCGAGCGCGGCCCCTTTAAGAAGGGGGCGGAGCGCGAGTGGAAAGACAAAGCCCCTGGCCGCGCGCTCCCCCTCCCCCCGCCGGCGCACCTCACGGACAGTGAGTGCCCGGATGTCGGTGTCGCCGTCGTTGACAGATGGCGCAATGTCTGTATCTCTGACAGGGCTTTCTGCTCTGACCTCTTTGAGTCTTCCGCTTTTCGTCCTCCCCCTCCCACTCGCTGTCCCATTACTTTTTAAGTCCGCCACTGGAGGCCCGCATGCCAGTCACCGGCTCTTACATAACGTGACCTTTCACCTTTTCAGACTGCCCTCTAGTGCGCTGCAACTAAACTTCGCGGCTGGGGCCCAGGGGGCGGGACTCGACCGCGGAGCGGCAGCCTGTCTGAGCCAATAGGCTACGAATGCCGACCAGCCCTCCGCCTATCGGAGCATCCGCCCCAGGGCGCCACGGAGAAGCAAGTTAGTCTGTGCGCTGGCCCGGCAGCGGGGGGAGGAAGGGAATCTCCCGCCATTTTTCAATAATTTCCTCCCGTGCCCGCTGGAGAGGAGTCGTGACTAGCGGCCGCCTCAGCGGAGATCGGCGTAAGGTGAAAGCCGCCGGAAGGAGCGAGGAGAATCTCCGTTTTTTCCCCTCGAGGCGTTCCCCTTGCTTTCATGGCCGTGGCGCGGTCCAGCCAGCTCTGAGGGAAGCCTGAGTTCGCGCCGCCCTCTCACCCCTCCCCTCCCCCATCGCCCCGGGAGCCAGGCGCTTTGCTCGCTCGTTCGCCCGGGGCTGCCGGGGCCTAGCGCTGCGCAGCGGAGCGGCCGAGCTTTCGGCGCTCCGTCCCTGCCGGCGCCGCCGCGATGGCGCCGCTGCTGGGCCGCAAGCCTTTTCCTCTGGTGAAACCGCTGCCCGGAGAGGAGCCGCTCTTCACCATCCCGCACACTCAAGAGGCCTTCCGCACCCGGGAGTATCCTTTTTCCGTGCGCGGTATGGACGCTCGGCCGCGGCTGCGCAGGTTGAGGGATGGAGATGGCGAGATGCGAATGGGCCGCGCGCGGCTCGCGGGGCAGCTGTCACCGCACGGGGCCATCCGCGGGCCGTGATGCCCGGGCCCTGCTTTCCCGGGCTTGGGTTCTCCGCGGCGAGATCCATCCGGGCCGTCTGCAGCCGTCCTTCCCGGAACCGCGCGCCTCCATCCTTTTCCCCTTACTTTGTCCCCGGGGCCTCGGTGATGATCGTAACGCCAATCCCCTCCTCCCCAACTTGGCTTGGGGCCCTAAGTGACTAGGGAGGGTAGCCGGGTTTCCTTTGCGCATTTTATTTCTCTCTCCTTTCATATAAATGAAACCGTCAAGTTAAGTTTTTGAAATTGTACCGGCGCAGCCGCGTGATCCGGCTTCTGCAAGCCTCTACTGCGTCTTGTCTGGGCTGTGCGGGGACACTGATGTGGCTTGTAGGTTTTGTTTTTCTCCTCCCCAGTGGACTTTAGGCCAGGGATGAACTGACAGAACCGTAAATCACAAAATCTGGCATTAACTTCTTGCCCACTGGAGGTGGGAAGGAGCAGAAAGATGCATTGATGGTGCTGGTGGCCTTTTATTTCCTAGAGAACACAGAAGTTTGACATTTACAAGTTTCATTTTTCTGTCTTTTTTTGTGGGAGCTACATGAAGTAGCACCGACTGGCTTCGAACTCAGAATGCAGTAGAGGCTGGACCCTGCATTTCCGATCCAGCTGCCTCCCCCTCCAGCTGGCTTGCTTCTCCCCCCCACCCCCCCGAACGTGAAACTAGTGTTTTAGAATAGAAGGTCTGCATTTCTAATCATTACTTTAAGATTTCTTGACCAAGCATAGCCTCTTAGTTAAAAGTTGTATTCCTTTTTTCCCCCATGGTAGGGGGAATTTTGAATGCGTCTTTTAAGGCTTATTTGTTTTTTAAAAAGCTAGGTTTCTTTACCAAACTTACGTGTTCTGCTAGCTTTACCATCCCTTTTCCTTTGGAAAGACTAGCTTTTGTGGTGCTTTCCATGTACCTGTAAGAGCAGGAAGGATTCAGGTGAAGTATTTCAGTTTGTTCTTGGCCTTTGTCCCTTTCCTGGTTTTTTTTTTTTGTTGTTTCATTTTTAATTGTCTTGTAACTTAGGTCGATGTCAAATTTAGGTGTGGAAGCTAAGCTCATCTTGAATGTGCCGTTCTCCTGCCTAACTTCCCAAGTGATGGGATTGCAGACCACCTGTGTAAATTTAATAAAGTGTTTTGAATATTTAGAATACTTACTCCCCTTCCCTTCCTCAATATTTGGAGGATTTAACGTAGGGCCCTGCACTATTAGTAAGCCTCATCCAGAGCCCTCTGGTTTTTTTTATTTTGAGTCGGGGCATCGTTAAAATTGCTGAAGCTGACTCTGAACTTTGGTTCTCGTGCTTTAGCCTCCCTAGTATCTGGGATTAATAGAACTCAGTATCAGCCAGTACAGCTTCAATCTTGCTAGCATCAATTCTGAAAGGCAGTGTACACCTACAGAGATTTTTCCCCCTCTTTTAATTATGTCTGTATAGGTGTTTTGCCTGCCTGTGTGTCTGTGGAGCACTGTGTGTGGAGCACCCCTGGAAGTCAGATTTGGATTCTGAGCTACCTTCAGAGTGCTGGGATTGAATCCAGGCTCTCTGCACTTAACCTCACTGTTGACTCTAGTCCAGGTTGATTTTTTTTCTTTTTTCTTTTTCTTTCAGTAGGGTCTCACTTGACTCTGTCAAGCATGAAACTCATTTTGTAGAGCAGATTGGCCTGAAACTCAAAGATCTGCCATTCCTTACCTCTTCTAAATTCTGAGATTAAAGGCTTGCACTACCATGCCTGGCCTCCATGTAAGTGTTTTTGCTTATGTGTGCTTATAGCGTTTCTGAGCTGAAAGGGTCTTAGAGGTGGTCCAGATTTTCTGTCTGCTTGCCAAGTGGGCCCAAAGGAATTGAAGTCAGTGTGGGAAGGGTCATGGACTCTGAGTATAAATGATGAATGTTGAGATTACAATCCAGTGCTCTTTCAACAATGTCACTGTAAATAAATGAAGAACAGGAATTGTACTAGGATAGAACCCAGGGCCTTGCATGTGCTGTCCATGCCTGAGCTGCAGGGTCCGACAAACGCCATGCTGCCCTTGAGCTCTTGAATCCTGCCTCAGCCTCCCAAGTGAAGGGTTTCTGGGTTCTAACTGAATCAACATTTTTTAAAGATTTATATATTTTATGGACATGAGTTTGCCTACATGTATGTGTGAACCTTCTGTGTGCCTATGCATGGTTTCCTCCATTGTTAGTTGAGAACTGAACCTGGAATCCACAGCAAGTGCGCTCTTAACTGTTGAACCGTCTCTCCAGTGACCTCCCCGCACTTTCATTGAAATATTAGTGTACTCTGTCAGTTTGTGGTGTAATTAGATGATATAGGTGTATTTGTTTCTGTGGAGTACATTATTCTAAAGGTACTATACTTGCTTTTTAGAACAATTTCCATGATGTCAGTAGAGTAAAAGTTTACTCCCGCGACTCTGACATAGTTTCCATACATGTCAGTTGTCTGTCTGTCTGTCTGTCTGTCTGTCTATTTATCTATCTAGGCAGGGTGTCACTGTGCAGCCCTGACTGGCCTAGCCCAGGCTGGTTTAAACTCAGGTTTGCTTGCCTTGGTCTCATGATTCCATACTCAGCTGTGGATTCTTTTGAGATATTGATGGTGATACTAATATTATCAGAGGTGGATTTCGGTGTTGTTTTATTTTTTTCCAGTCTGGTTTCACTGCAGTATAATAAGTACTTTATAAAAGAGATAAATTCCAAGTCTAACGGATATACTGAGACATTTGAAAAATGGCCAGAGCCAGCTAATTTAGAGCTATTAACAAAGGTATTGTTTACAAATTAATTGTCTGGAGGTGGGATGGGTGTGGCATGTGTATGCTTTGATGCACATTGTGGAGCATGCTAGGCAGGTGCCTTCATAGTACATTTCCTTAATCTCGCAGACAGTTTCTTAGTGAAAACTGAAACCTGAACCATTTTAAATGGTCTACATTTAATAGACATTTTTTTTTTTTAGAATGTCCTGTACCAGTATTTAGGACTTTTAGACAAAGGAATTTTTTTAAATAATTATTTGTTTACTTTTATGAGAACGCTGCAGCTGTCTTCAGCCACACCAGAGGAGGGCATCTGATCCCATTACAGATGGTTGTGAGCCACCATGTGGTTGCTGGGAATTGAACTCAGGAAGAGCAGTCAGTGCTCTTAACCACTGAGCCATCTCTCCAGCCCCCAGGAATTCTTTTTAAAAAGTTTTATATTTAGAGGAAATTGCTCTTCTGGAAATTTCCAGTAGCAGGGAGCACGTTGAGGGTGGTTTAGAGAGTTCTGGACCTTGTGGCTGTCTGGTTGGCATGTTGCATTATGAGGCTGTTAGTGGTTCCGTAGAGGAAAGCAGATGTATGTTTGAGCAACAGCTGTGTTTGAAGTATTACCAGTCCTCAATTTATATTTATGGTTATATTTTTAATAAGAGTAATTTTCTCCTCACTTTGACTGCATGTAGAGTTACAACAAAATTTTCTATTTTAACCTAAAGCCGTGAGTGAGTCAGAATGTTCTTGAAAGGTACCTTGTACGTCTTCATTGAATTTACAGTAGAAGCTTACTGGTGGCTTTTGGCTGTAATCCCAGCATTCCAAAGCTAAGGCAGGAAGAAAGGGGGGCTTTAGGCCAGCTTGGCTACAAGGGAGACCCTGTTCCAAAAACAAAAGGGCTGCAGAGAGGGCAGTGATAAGAGCACTTAAGGCTCTATCTACCAGAGAAACCCCAGATTGCAGTCTCAAAGCCTCCTGTAAATCCAGCTCCAAGGGAACATAATGCCCTCTTCTGGCTTCTGTGGGTACTACACATACATGGCATGCTTTATTCATAAGACACTGGCACACACATTTTTTAATAAGATTCATTTTATTTTATGTATATGAGTACACTGTACCTGTCTTCAGACACACTAGAAGAGGACATCAGATTCCATTACAGATGGTTGTGAGCCACCATGTGGTTGCTGGGACTTGAACTCAGGACCTCGAGAAGAGCAGTCAGTGCTCTTAACCGCTGAGTCATCTCTCCAGCCCTCAAATATTTTATTTGTTTTTTGTTTTTCGTTTTTTTTTTTTTTTTTTTTTTTTTGGTTTTTCGAGACAGGGTTTCTCTGTGTAGCCCTGGCTGGCCTCGAACTCAGAAATCCTCCTGCCTCTGCCTCCCAAGTGCTGGGATTAAAGGCGTGCGCCACCATCGCCCGGCCCCTCAAATATTTTAATCTTAAAAAAGAAAACTGGAAGTTGCAGATAACACATGAATTTAATGATTGTATATTTTCATTATCATAGATTATTAATTGTACTTTACCTTTGAACCTATGGATATTCTTCCGTATGGGTAGTACCATAGGCAAGATGCTCGTACTAGAATAACATTAATTGATTAGAATCAGGTTTAGTGTATGTTTTTTGTTGCTGTTGCTTTTAGATTTATTTTTATGTGTCTCAGTGTTTACAGCATTAATGTATGTATAGTGTCCATGGAGATAAGAAGAAAGGGTTGGATCCCCTGGGACTGTAGTTACAGTTTCAAGCTTCCATGTGAGTGCTAGAAATTGAAACCAGGTCCTTCTTGAGAGCAGCTAGTGCTTTTAAACATTGAACCATTTCTCCAGCCCTGTTTGTTTTGAGACAGGGTCTTACTATGTGGGCCAGGCTGGCCTTAAATTCAGAGATCCATCTACCTCTGCCTCCCAAATGTTGGGACTAAAGGCATGTGCCACCATGTCTAGCCCTCCAGTCTGTTTTTTGTTTTGTTTTGCTTTTTTGGTTTTTTTTTGTGTGTGTGTTTGTTTTTGAGAACTCACAGAGATCCTTCTGCTTCTGCCTCCCTAGTTCTGGGATGAAAGGCATTTCCACCACTGACCCACCTGGAGTTATGGTCTGGCTTATGGAATCCAGGCTGGCTTTTACTTGATCTTGACACAGTTAGACTGGCCTGAAACTTTAGGCAGCCCCTCCAGTGTTAGCCTCCTGGCTGGTGGAAATGCAGGTGTGCAACACCATACCCAGCCAACAGTTCTTGATATTTGGTCATAGGATGATCTCTTAAGTAAAACTGGGTTTTAAAAAAATCAGGAGCTGGAGCTAGCAATTTCCTTATGTAGATTCATGCTTTTGTTGTGTGCATCAGTTGTCATGTGTGCTAAAGTTTAGAAACAACTGTTTTAGGAGCTCTGTGGTATGCTTCCGTAACTCTTAGTTTAGTGAGGGGCTGAAATTGGTACAGAAAATCTGGCTCTAAACAGACTGAGTAGAACATGTGTGAAGAGTTGGGTAGCTGTAAATAGAGTTAGCTTAGAGTTCTGAATACATCTTTTTTTTTTTTTTAAAGTCAGGGTTTCTCTAACCCTGGCTGTCATTGGAATTTGCCTTATAGGCCTAGCTAGTCCCAAACTCAAGAGATCTGTCTGTCTCTGCCTCCGAGTGCTGGGATTAAAGGTATAGGTCACCAATACTGATTCTGAATAAATCTTTAAAAACTTTAAAAAAAAATTTTTACTTTATCTGTGTTTTTCTGGCATATATGTCTGGTGCCCTCAGAGTCCAGAAGAGGTCAGATCCCTGGGAACTAGAATTAAGGATGTTTGTAACCCACTATGTAGGTGCTGGGAGTAAAATCCAGATTATCTGGAAGAGCAGCCACTGCTCTTGACCACTGAGCCATCTCTTCAGCTCCCAAAATTGTAGTTTTGGTAGGGCTTATTTTCTTTTTTTTTTTTTTAAAGTAAAGTATTTTTTGTTTTTTTTTTTTTTTGGTTTTTGGTTTTTCGAGACAGGGTTTCTTTGTGTAGCCCTGGCTGTCCTGGAACTCACTCTGTAGACCAGGCTGACCTCGAACTCAGAAATCCGCCTGCCTCTGCCTCCCAAGTGCTGGGATTAAAGGCGTGCGCCACCACCGCCTGGCGTAAAGTATTTTTTTAAAGACTTATTTATTATATCTAAGTACACTGTAGCTGTCTTCAGACACTCCAGAAGAGGACGTCAGATCTTGTTACAGATGGTTGTGAGCCACTATGTGGTTGCTAGGATTTGAACTCAGGACCTTCAGAAGAGCAGTGAGTGCTCTTAACCACCGAGCCATCTCTCCAGCCCCTTATTTTCTTTTTAAATATAGCCCATGCTGGTTTCAAACTTTCTGTGTGGCCCAGACTGGCTTTGAACTTGGGGCAGTCTTCCTGCTTCTACTTCCCATATATTGAGATTACAAATGTATGACAGTGCCCACTTAATTCAATACAATACATGATGGCAGCTATAGTTGATAATTGGCACTGTGATCCAAAGAGAGAAAAAATAGGATTAAAAAGCAAATCTGAGAGTTGGCTTTTAGGATTATAGTTGTGTTTATTTGTGACAGACTCCAGCCTCAGGAATGCTGGGATTGCAAGTGTGTACCACCATGCTCATCTTTAGTTGCGTGTTTTGGTTTTGGTTTTTGAGTAATTAACGTGTATGGGGATTTTTTCCTGCATGTTTGTATGTGTACCACATGCTTGTCTAGTGTCTGGATGTCAGAGCATCAGGTTTTCTGGAGCTCTACAGATGGTTGTCAATGAGTTCTGGGAACAGCACATAGGCCCTTTGCAGAAACATGAGGTGCTCTTAACCACAGAGCTATCTCTCCAGCCCATTTACTTGTGCTATTTAAGTCTCCATAATCTGTTGGGCCACTTTTCAGACTGTCAATGTCTTGGTTAGTGTTCTGTTACTGTAATGACATCAAGACCACAGCAGTGCTTATTGAAGAGCATTTGATTGGGGCTTGCTTACAGTTTGAGTGGTTTAGTCCATTGTTACCATGGTGGGGAACATGGCAGGAACAAGGAGGCATGCAGACAGTAACAGTTCTGCATCCAGATCTGCAGCCAATAGGAAGAGAGGACTCTCCCAAAGTCCACCTGCTTGGCATCCTTTATCCTACAAATCTACACCTACCACCCACTCTTAATACATCTCAGGTAGTGTCACGCACTAATGACCAAGCATCAAATGTATGAGCCTCTTGGGGCCATTCTCAATTAAACACAGTCAGGTACTTTTGAAAGAAACAACCCTTATTAGGTTGAAGAGAATAAAGCAGCATATTGTGGTAAGGAGTTCTTCAAGAAAAGTAAGTGCATAATGATACAGTTGAGGACTTCAAAGGACCTGATCAGTTATAGATGGCTTAACCTTTTGAGAATTGCTTTGACATTTTGTCTCGATTACATGTACAGCAGTTGCTGAAACAGAAGAACCTCAATTGACATTTTCTGTGAGTGGTTACTTGTAGTGAGTGACTTCTGCTAACCTAAAATCTAAACCAGAATTTAGGGGCTGTTGACTCAAAATCCTTTAACAGGCTAACCCCCCCACTCCCACTTTTTGTTTTGTTTTTGTTTTTTGAGGCGGGATTTCATTTGGCCCAAGCTGGTCTCAAACTCCTTGTGTAACTGAGGATGACCTGGAACTCCTGATCTTCCTGCCCCTGCTTCCTAGGTTCTGGGATTATAGGTGAGTGCCACTACTGGCTTTAAATACTTTGAGCCAAGATGGAACATGTTGCATGGAACATACTGGGATTGGCAGCTGACTCTAGTTGCAGCTCAGTTTGCTTTCTTGTATAGCATCTGTTACTATTGGTACACAGAAGTAAACTAGTTGCTTGCTGTTTGAATTTGAGTATGCCTGACTGATAGTGAGTTCAGCTGGTAATTTGCCATAGTAAGGCACTATTCTCTTCTCCCATTTCTCTCAGGAAGACTGAACGACTACTTAATGATTTGTAAGTTTAGTGTTGTCAGAGCCAACATGGAGACTGGAATAAATAGTATATCAAAGCTCGGTTTAGGTTAGGTGTTCATGCAGTTGGCTTACTTAATTTGAACAGTGATACTGGAATTGAACTGACAGTCTAGTGCATGCTTAGGCAGATGGCCTACTGAGTGACAGTCCCAGCTTGGAATTTGTTTTTCAAGCCATAGGAAGGAATATATGTTTCCAAGAAAGGCTGCTGGTAATATGTCACTAGTCTGCATTTACCTTAAACTGTAGTCATCTTATCTTACTGTATAGACTGATTTTTAAAAACCTGTTATTAGGTTTATTTATCTCATTTTATATATATAAATGAGTGGTGTGTGTGTGCGCATGTGGTGCGTATGTACATGTACCACATTAGTGCCTGGTGTCTGAGGAAGTCCAAAGGGAGTACTAAATCTTCTGGAACTGGTGTTACAAATGGTTGTGAGTTACTATGAGGGTGCTGGGAACCTGGTAATTAGGTAAGAATTAGGTAATCTGGGTTCTTTGGAAGAACAGCAAGTGCCCTTAACTGATGAGCTGTCTCTCCTGAGCCCCTGTGGAATGATACTTAAACTATCTGACTATCTAAGCTGTGTTACTTTCACTTAATCTTATGTCCTTATTCCTGCTGGGTATGATGGTGCAGGTGAGTTTGAGGCCAGCTTCATCTACAGAGTTCCAGGGCTACAAAGAGAAACCCGGTCTTGAAAAACAATAACCAAAAAATGTGACCAGTTATTATCATTCTTCAATTATGATATACTTTGGATTAATGACTAAATAGACTTCATTCTTTCATTCTTATTTCTTTTGTCCTACCTTTTTTTTTTTGAGACAGGGTTTCTCTGTGTAGCCCTGGCTGTCCTGGGACCAGGCTGGCCTTGAACTCAGATCCACCTGCCTCTGCCTCCCAAGTGCTGGATTAAAGGCGTGAGCCACCACTGCCGGGCTCTCTCTTGTCCTACCTTAAAGAACGGATACTTGGGACATTTTTCTATAGATAAGCCTTTTCTGAGTGTGTGTTGGGTGTCTTTGTTGCTTGAATATTGTTTTCCTGAGCCACTGCTGACAGAGAGTATGAAGCCCGCCTGGAAAGATACAGTGAACGCATTTGGACCTGTAAGAGCACAGGAAGCAGTCAACTAACACACAAGGAGGCCTGGGAGGAGGAACAGGAAGTTGCTGAACTGTGAGTAGCACAATCTTTTCTATGTCAGGGAAGTTAGGTGGGGATAATGCCTGTAAGGTAGTGTTTGTATTTAGATGTTTGGGACTTGAATGTAATACATTGTGCTCGGAGTGCTCAATGGTTGGTAGCATTTTGCTGGTATAATGTATGTGTACTTACTCGGTATTTTACTAAGCCTTTGGGTGTTTTTTGTTTGTTTTTCTTTTACCTTATAAATATTTTGAAAATATAATTCTAAGTAAAGGACTGATATGATCTAGAAGTAATATCAAGGCAGCAAAAAAGCAGACTAAACCTGTATTGACCACAGCTTCTTCAAAATATATGACTTAGTAATTAAGAATGTTAGAAGTAATGGATTATTGAAAAAGAGAGAAGGGGTCTGAAGCGATGGCTCAGTGTTAAGTGCACTTGTTGCTCTTAAAGTACACCTGGGCTCAGGTCCCAGCTCTCACATGATGGCTCACAGCCATCCGTAACTCCAGTTCTAGGGGATTTGATACCTTCTTGTGACCTACTTGAGCATATGGTATGTATTTGGAGCACATACATTCATGTAAGCAAAACACTCATAACATGTAAAAGAAAATCTAAAAATAATTTTTTAAAAAGTTAGAGAAGTTTTTAAATTTTTAGTCAAGGTAGAAATCTTTTTCTGATTATCGAAGTAATTCTGGGGACTGCAGTTCAGGGGTATCACACTTGTCTAGGATTAATTTCTAAGAAAAAGTAGTGTCCAGTTTTATTTTAAAAAGGTTCATGAGAATCTGAACTCTACTGTTCAGCCTCTCCTAGATAGTGAGGTTTTAGAACTTGATTGACTGTTAAATTAACAGAAAGAGATTATAGGATTCAGGAAAAAAATATGAAATTAAAGAAGTCTGGGGACATCTTGGGAGGATGCGTTAAGCTGGGAAGGGAGAGCCATGGGAAGGGTACAAAGGTAATTGACTACTTACCTACCTTAACCCAGACTAGAAGGTCTGTTCAGATTCTGTTTTGTAGAGCGGTAAGAGACTTGAAGTCTAGTAGTCAGTTAGAGAACTATAGGTAGTCATGGATAGCACAGAATTAAACAATTAAAACCTAACACGAGGCTGGGGTGGAGCTCTTTGCTGGAAGACTTGCGTGATATACATACCCCTGGGTTCAGTCTCTAGTAACTCAATAAAGTACACGTAACACTGTCATTTCTAGTTGAAATTACAGGTCTAGTTGTCCACTTAGTTTTTGTTTTCTGTTAAAGGAATTCAACTAAAAATATCTTCGTATATATAGCAGTTTTGATCATTGTTATCCTGTTACTTTTTTTTAAGATTAATTTTATTTTCTGTGTACAGGTGTTAAGCCTGTGTGTGTGTGTGTGTGTGTGTGTGTGTGTGTGTGTGTGTGTGTGTGTGTGTGTATAGTGCCCTCAGAAGCTAGAATACTCTTGAACTGGAGTTACAGATGTTTATGAGCTGCCATTTGGGTGCTAGGAATTGAACCTGGGTCCTTTGGGAGAATCGCCATTGATGAGTCATCTATCTCTTCATCCCCCAGTTGCTTTTCAAAAGGATTGGAACAAATGAGTCATTAGTGTCTGAGAACCACTTTGTAGTATTCACTGCCATCCTTGGTGTGATAATTAAAATTACTTTTGCTAGATAAGTAAGTGAAGGAACTCTTATTTAAACTCACATTTTTTTACTTTGCGAGGACTTTAGACTCAAATCAGGAACCAATCAGGCAACCTTTCCTGAAACTTTTGTCTGTGAAATAAAAATTCGGGACATCTCATGGGGTAGTGTGAGGGGTGAGGGAATGCATTGAAACACACATAGTCAAAGGACTGGAAGAAATCTGCACTTGGAATAAAGTGCACTGCAAAAGCAAAATAATGGGACTGAGCCTAAAGATGCACACCTTGAATTCCAGCACTCCAGGAGGCAGGGCAGACAGTTCTGAGTTCAGTGCCCACCTGGTCTACAGAGAGCTCCAGGGCAACACTTTGACACCCTAAAAAGCAAAGTAATGGGGGAGGTGTTGAACTTACTAGTAGTGTGCCTGTTATTCTCATTTATGAGTGGGAAAGCTAACCTGGATGGAGTAATCTGACAAATATTTAAGAGTTTTTAGTTTATTTTCTTCTGTAAACTGATGGGACTTTCCCTGCTTATCTCCTGTTTATCCCTCTCTTCTTTCCACACTGGCCTAGGGCTGAGAGACTTGCTTCTGCCACCTGGACTGGTTTGTTTTGTTTTTGTTTTGTTTGTTGTTGCTTGTGAACTACCATACTCCAATAGCGGCAGCAGTTTATTTTTTATTATTTTGCTTTGTTATTTTATTTTTTAAGATATATTTACTTTATGTATATGAGTATTTTGCCTGCACTATGTATGTGCACTACATGCTTGCTTGGCATAGAAGGAGGTCAGAAGAAGGCATCAGATCCCTTGGAACTGGAGTTACAGACTGTTGTGAGTTCTTATGTGTGTGCTGGAAACTGAATTTGGGTCCTAAGAGCTCTTAACTGCCCAGCCCGTGCTCCAGCCCCATTTCGGGCTTTTTAATCTTCCTTTATTTTCCAGTGCTCTGTGTGTACTTGCTGAAGAAAGTTTCTTTTGGGGGGTAGGGAGTGAAATACGTTGTTTGAAATTTTCAAGTAATAGCTTTTTTAAAGGAATATTTGTTACCCTAAAATTGCTCTAAAATGTTGTCTTTTTTTTTTTAAAGTTTGAATTGAAATCTCTCCGTGAAGGCTTTTGTATTTCCTTGCTAACTGTTGACATTTATTTAGTTTGAAGGAAGAGTTCCCTAACTGGTATGAGAAGCTTGTTCTGGAAATGGTTCACCATAACACAGCCTCCCTAGAGAAGCTTGTAGATTCTGCCTGGTTAGAAATCATGACCAAATATGCCGTGGGAGAAGAGTGTGACTTTGAGGTAAGTGTCTGTATTGTTTGTTTTGTTTTTTGAGACAGGGTTTCTCTGTATAGCTCTGGCCAGGAACTGTTCATTATAGCTGAGGCTGTCCTCAGATTCAGAGATCCACCTGCCTGCTGGGATTAAATGTGTGCACCACACTACCTAGCTTGTTTTTGCTTTGTTTGTTTGTTTTTGTTGCAGCTAACGTTTTTTTTTAAATACCTGTATGTTTGGGATAGCAGAGTCACTTTACATAAGGCAAAAGAATCTGAAGAGAATTAGTGACGTAACACTTTCATAGGTATTCACGTTGACATGTCTAAGATGAAGTCAAGATAAGAAAAGACCTGATTAACACTAGTTGCTACATTTTACTTTTGTCTGAGTAAAGAAAATGCAGTTTCTTACGTTCATACCCGGAATGTTGGGTGAGTTCCTTTTTTTTTGATTTTTTGGAGACAGGGTTTCTCTGTGTAGCCTTGGCTGTCCTGGAACTCACTCTGTAGACCAGACTGGCCTTGAACTCAGATCCACCTGCCTCTGACTCCTGAGTGCTGGGATCAAAGGCATGTGCACCACAGTGCTGGGCTAGGGTGTATTCTGAAACCTAGATTCTGTCCCGTTCTCACTGATTCGTGGTCCTTAGCTTGGTTGCCTAATGATCTTTTCTTTCTTTTGAAAGAGGTGGTCTGGATTTGGAGTCCAGCTTGGCCCGGCGTAGTCCTCCCTCAGCCTCCTCAGTGCACCACAGTGCCTGCCAGCACTGTTTGATTTCCACCCCCTCCTCCCTGCCCTGTTAGGAAGGGACCCCAGGGCCTTACATGCTCAGGGAGCCTCCATCACATCTCTAGACTTTCTGTTGCCTTTTGGTTCTGAAATTGTTAACTGTATTTGGAGTGAAGAAATAGTATTTAGAGAATTTGATTTTATTAATTAATTTGTTGTTGTTGTTGTTTTGACTTAGGATGTTGCTCTACAGCCCACGCTGGTCCAGAACTTGCTGTGGAGCCCAGGCTGCCCTCTAAATTGTGGGCATCTTGCTTCAGCCTTTCCAGTATTAGGATTATAGCTGAAGAAGTATATGCATGATTTCTTGTATTTTCTTTTCTTTTTTAAGAGCAGTGTGACAGATTTCTTTAACACATTTTTTCATTATTATATTCACATACTTACATGTTGATCCTTGCATAGTATGCATACTCCTGTACCATGTGTGGAGGTTAGAGAACAACCTGCAGGAGTTGGTTTTTGGCTTCCAGCACATGGGAATTGAACTCAGTTTGCCAAGTTTGTTGGCATATGCCTTTATCTGCTCAGCCATCTTTCCAGCCTGAACATAAATTTATTTAGGAGAAGTGAGAACGAACTTGAGTGAGTGAAAGTGGCTCTAAAGGGAGGACTATCCAGGAAATACTCTTCTAAGTAGGAGAAGAAAAGGTTTCCAGAAACAAAAATAAAGCAACCCTTTATCTTTGCAAGCTATTACCTAGATGCTGGTTTAAATAGCTACTCATCTTTGCAAATTGAGAGTGTGATTGTCAGGGTTTTTAAGTGTCAGGCTATCTTGTTCAGGGGTAGAATGTACTGTAGTGAGGTCAACAGTCAGTTCATAAATGTCTCACTCTGCTTGCACTTTATTTTACTGATGTATTTAATGAATTTATTCATGTTCTGTATATTTTATATTTCTTTACTTATAATGTCTGAGATTATCAGTGGTTTTGTTTATTGGTTGGTTGGTTGGTTTGGTTTGATCTTTTGAGATTCTTACTCTGTATGGTAGGTTGTTGTTTTAAGACAGGGTCTCTTTATATACCCCTGCCTGTTTTAGAACTCACTCTGTAGAGCAGGCTGGCTTCCAACGCAGAGAGATCTGCCTGTGTGAAACAACCACACCTCTGCCTTGTGTGTTGTGATTACGTGCTCTATAAATCTGGTTGGTTTATTAGTGAATTTTAATCACATACTTGGTATCAGTTACATTTTGACAAAAAAAAAACAGATAGAGGACTTGAATGGTGTCATTGAAGTAAGTTTCGTTAAAGGGACTTTTGAAATCAGACAACAGTCTGATCAAGCACAAGCAACACTTCACAAGCAGAAGTCCTGATGCTATGAGCAGTAGGGATGTCGTCATTTCTAAACAAACCTCAGGGAAGTAAAGGGAAGGCAGTGGGTCCAAAACGTAGGAATAGCAGTTGAAGTTATTAGACTGATTTAGTGATCGGATTTAGCTAACTTGCTTGGAATTTGTTCAGGGAAATAAACCAGAAATAACCCCACCTCACTTCTCCCATGTCTGATTACTGTGTGCTTCCTATGGGCTGAGCACATCAAGATCTGGAGAACACAGAAACCCAAAATAGCCTTTGTAAACACCGAGCCAGGTAGAGAAGAAAGACTAGATTTAAAAGCAAAAGGAAGAAAAACAAAACACAACAAAAGTGACAAAAGGAAAGCATTGGGCATATCTGCAAGATGGAAAAGGACTGGAGATGTGCTTCAGTTTTAACTGCGTGCTTAGAGGGGTATCAGCAGGGCCAGAGACTCCTTCCTCAGCACTGAAAATACAATACTCAAAGTAAGAAAATAAAACAAAGATGGAACAAGAGTATTTGAGGCAAAGGATGGTACTATGTATGTATGTATGTATGTATGTCCCAAACCATGAAAAGGTGTTTAAACTCATTTGTACTTCAGGAATGAAATCAAAACCACAGTCAAGATTATTTTATACATATAAGATTAGTAAATAGGAGCCAAAAGTAGGAAGTGCCAAAAAAATAGTGCCAAAGTAGGAAGACGGAACTGCTCATACATTGTCGTCGCCCCCCCCCCCCATGTACTGTTCGCGCACTCGGGCTATATTGCCAACGTTCACACACCACCGTTCACTCACCACTGGTACTGTGAACAGTGTAGCTCTTCTGGTGAATGCTTTGGAATTGCTAATACAGTTGAATATGCATGTACCCTTGACTGGGCTTTCATTTTTGAACATTTATCTTCATACTATTACCCCAGGATACTTTACTATATTATAAAAATACTCTTAGTATTTTTATGATAGTCCAAAGAGGAAATAACCTAGGACCTATCAGCAGTTGAATGAATTGTTAAGGCCTTGAGTACTCAATAACAAAAAGAAATGTAAAATTAAAAGAAGGTATAGAATAATATAGTCTCGATTCCTCTTACTGAAGTCAAAACAAAATAATACAGTGGTTGTCAATCTCTGAAGCAGAGAGCGGATTGCTTTAAGACCTGTTAAAGCTGCACTTATACAGAGTGAGTGCGCTGTTCCCCTTTCCTTGTTTTTTTGAAGACCGAGTATAATTTAGTTTACACTGGCCTCAAATTTGTTGTGTAGTCAAGGATGGCCTTTAACTCTTCATCTTCCTCTATACTTTCCAAGTGCTAGGATTACAAGTATGTGCCCTATGCTCATTGTCTTGTGTATGACTAAAGACAGTGTATATGGTGATGTTGGTGCCATAGTGTTGTCTTCAGTCTGTCATTGCTTAGCCGACATACTTGGTTTGTGTGCGCCTTTAAGGGTTTGTTTTTCAAATTATGTATGTGGGTATGTGAATGAGTACAGGTGTCTGTAGATGTGTGATCCCCCTTGAGCTAGACTCAGAGGTGGTTGTGAACAATTCCCAGATGCCCAGTAGTCTTTAATTACTGAGTGTGCGCTCCTCTCTTCTCTTCTCTTCTCTTCTCTTCTCTTCTCTTCTCTTCTCTTCTCTTCTCTTCTCTTCTCTTCTCTTCTCTTCTCTTCTCTTCTCCTCCTTCTCCTGTCTCTCTCTGTCTGTCTGTCTGTCTGTCTGTCTCTCTCTCTCTCCAGTTCTTTGAGACAGGTTTTTACTGTAGCACAGGCTGTTCTAGAGTTCTGGGGTTACAGTCATGAGCTGCTGTGCCCAGCCAATTTTCTGTGGTAAGACAGCTAGTTTCGTAGACTAACATCCAAAAATATACCCAGACAATTGATTTGTAATAATTACTGATTTGTAATTAAGTGGAGAAAAGATAGTCCTTTAGCAGATGGGTTCTGTAACAACTGGATATTTTATTTTTGAAAAATAAAAGTTCTTATCTGGGTGTGGTGATGCACTTGTAATTCTCGTACTTTAGGAGAAAGGATAGAGGATTACCACGAGGTTTAGGCCAGTCTGCTCTACATGGTGAGTTCCAGGTTGGCCAGGTATACAGTGAAAACCAAAAAATGCAGTTCTTGAACTGTACTTGGCATACATTTTAGACTAGCATCACAATTGCCCTTACTACATTAGTACATGAATTATGTAACATTATTTATTTAAGGTATAATTTACTTTATATTTTTTTTAAAGATTTAATTTTTTATTTATTTCATGTTTGTGAGTACACTGTTGCTGTCTTCAGACACACCAGGAGAGGGCATCAGATCCCATTACTAATGGTTGTGAGCTACCATGTGGTTGCTGGGAATTGAACTCAGGACCTCTGAAAGAGTAGATCTCTCCAGCCCTTACTTTATGTTTATAAATGTTTTTGCCTACACAAGTGTATAAACACCACATGTATACCTGCTTAGAGCCCCTAAAACTAGGGTTACAAATAGTTGTAAGCCATCATATGGGTACAGGGAATCAAACTCTTGTTGTTTGCAAGAGCAACTGCTCATTTTATTTATGTAGGCCCCCCCCCGCCATTTTATTCTGTTTTAAATTTTTTTTGTTGTTTGTAGAAACAGGATGTTGCTATGTAGCTCAGGCTGACCTTGAACTCATTATGTAGCTGATGATGGTGGAGAAGTCCTGATCTTCTTGCCTCAGCCTCCGAGGGATTATAGATTGCCATGGTATTGTGTGGCAGATCTTTCTGTTTGTTTAGTTCAGTGGTCACCCTGTGGGTCATGACTCTTTTTGGGCTGTACATCAGATATTTACAGTATATTTCATAACAATAGCAAAATTAATTATGAAGTAGCAATGAAATAATTTTATGGTCAAGGGTCCCCATATATGAGGAACTGTATTAAAGACCACATTGATGCCACAGCATCAGGAAGACTGAGAACCATTGGTTTAGTTGAGTTTTGAAACCATGTCTTTGTAGCCCATGCTAGCCCGGAGCTCACTACTTTTTCAGACTGGACTTGAACGTGAAGAAATCTTCCTCACCCTTTCAGGTGCTGGAATTATAGGCATATGATACTGTGTCAAGCTCATTTCACTTATTTTTTAATGTATATTTAGGCCTAGAAATCTGAGGAGCAAAGTTTACTATGCCTGGATACTTCAGAGTTTGCATGAATTTTTGTTTGCTAGGTATCTTAGTCACTGTTCTATTGCTGTGAAGAGACACCATTGACCAAAGTAATTCATATAAGAGAGTATTTAACTGGGGGCTGGCAGCCAGGCAGTGGTAGCGCATGCCTTTAATTCCAGCACTTGGGAGGCAGAGGCAGGTGGATTTCTGAGTTCGAGGCCAGCCTGGTCTACAAAGTGAGTTCCAGGACAACCAGGGCTACACAGAGAAGCCCTGTCTCAAAAAAACAAAAACTAACTGGGGGCTGGCTTACAGTTTCAGAAACTTAGTCCATTTTCATCATGGTGGGGAGTATGGTGGCACACATGGCACAGGAACAGTTGCTGAGAGTTATATCCTGATGCATACACAGACAGACAGACAAACACTGTATTGGTTTGCTTTTGAAACGTCAAAGCCCACTCCCAGTGATACACTTCTAACAAGGTTGTCTTCTAATCCTTTTAAATAGTTCCATTCCCTTGTGGCTAAGCATTTAAATATATGAGCTTACGGGGGCCATTTTTATTAAAAATTACCATATTAGGTATATTGGATCATGTTTTATATTTTTGTAGGTTTCTAGTTTTATTAAGTATCTCTTAATTTTCTCTTGTATTGCATGCATAGGTTGGAAAGGAGAAAATGCTCAAGGTGAAGATTATGAAGATTCATCCTTTGGAGAAAGTTGATGATGAAGCTGCTGAGAAGAAATCTGATGGGGCCTGTGATTCTCCATCAAGTGACAAAGAGAATTCCAGTCAAATGGCTCAGGACCTCCAGAAGAAGGAGACAGTAGTCAAAGAGGATGAAGGCAGGAGAGAGAGTATTAGTATGTATGATGCTAGCCTTGCTCCTGAGTTGAGACGGTGCTCATTTGTTACATAGGAATCTAGCATTCTGTAGCAGCCACATGTACAGTTAGGTTTTTATATAGCCATGATTTTATTCATTATGATGCAAAACGCCACTAACATACCAACAACATGACTTAATATTTAAAACTCTCTAAATAATTAAGACCATTCTTAACCAGGATGGTAAAGAAAATTGGATTCCTTTTAATTTTCCTACCTTTTTTTGTTTGTTTGTTGTTTCTTTTGAGTCAGGGTCTGAATATGTAGTCTAGGCTGGCCTCAAATTTGGAGTGGTCCTCTTGTCTCTGTCTCCTGAATTCTGGGATTACAGGTATGCACTAAGATATACCTAGGACTCTTTCTTACTCTTGTTCTTTTTGGTTGATTTTTTTTTTTCCTTAATCAAGGTCTTACAATGTGTACCCCTGGCTGGTATGGAACAGAGATCTGCCCACCTCTGCCTTCCAAGTGCTTGGATCAGTGATGTGTGCCACCACACCTTGCCCCCTTGCCTTTACTCTTAAAGCCAAAAACATGTACACGAGTGTAGAGAGGGCAGTAATCCAGGAAGACAAAGCACATTTTAATCCCTCCCGATCCTCGCAGTGCAAGCTAGTGTGTGGCTTTCAGATACAGCTTTTCTGTTTGTCTCTTTTGACCTGACCCTCTCAGGTAGGAGCCACTAGACTTCTGAAACAGTGTGTTAACCAAATACAATTTTTATAGGTCTGGAGACTAAAATAATACTTTACAGTTAGAAGAACTAAGAGCATTGCTTGCTCATTTGGAGAACTCTGAGAGTGCGCCTGTTTGGATTTCTGTTGCTGCGATGAAAACACCATGACCAAAAAGCAAATTGGGGAGGAAAGGGTTTATTCAGCTTCCAGATCATAGTCCATCATTGGAGGCAGTCAGGACAGGAACTCAAGCAGGGCTGGAACCTGGACTGGAGCTGATCCAGAGGCCATGGAAGGGCGCTGCTTACTGGCTTGCTTCCCCTGCCTTGTTCAGCCTGCTCTCTTACAGAATCCAGGACCACTAGTACAGGAATGGCACCACCCACCATGGGCTGGACCCTCCTCCACAGATCACTAATTGAGAAAATGCCTTGCAGCTGGATCTCATGGAGGAATTTCCTCAACTGAGACCCTTCTCTGTAATGATTCTAGCTCTGTCGTCATGCAAAAACAGCCAGTACAGACTGTTACCATATCCTAAACCTTTATCATTTAAATTTAAGCCTTTTTAAATAAGGAAATAAACTGTCCTAGAATCCTTTTGTCTCAAAATGAGCACACAGTATTTGGTATACATGATCTATAACTATTGATTGATCGAATAATTTCACTTCACTATTTTAGTTGCCACTTTTTCTGCTGTCCTTTCTGTTGCATCCAGATGTTTTGGATCCATGCTGATTATTTTAGAAGTTCTTATAGTAGTAGTCTGAAGGAAACTCCTGAGACTAGTTGTAGCTGGCTTTTCGGTTTTATTTCAGCTGTGTTTTCTGCTTCGTTGAGGTTGCATATCCGTACCATTTCCAGGCTCTGTCTTTGAAACTGAATTTTTATTTATTTGTAAGTTTATTCTATTTTTATTTGTGAGTATATGCCCTGTGTGTGTAGGTACACAGAGAAGCCAAGAAAGGGTCAGATCCTCTGCATCCAGAGTGACAGGTGATTGTGAGTCATGCAGCCGGGTGCTGGGAACCAGACTGTGTCCTCTGGATGAAAACAGCAGCTGCTTTTAATTGCTGAACCATCTCACCAGCCCTTAGAATGAAGGAATTCTGATTACCTGAGGTTGAAAATTGTTTTCATGAGGACCTGACTGAGGAGGATATCTTCTTACTCTTCTCCCTCTGACTGGAGAATTGCTCATTGGGATACCAGTGATACATGAGACTGAAGTCATTCCAGAAACATTGGTTCCCACAAATCAAGGAGTTTAGGCTTTGACTTCCTAGTTAGGTTTTAATTACTGGAATCTAGTGATATTTCTAATGTGTAGAAAAGGGGATAGGCAGAATTTGAATTATGTTACAAAACACTGAATGTTTTCTCTAAACAGTTAAAGATTTCTATAGGAATGTGATAAAATTCTAGTTTCCGTAGTAGTTTCTTGGTGGGGGAAAAGGGTTAATAATATATTGGGCAGGATCATGTTAGCTCTATATTCTTATTTTGGCTTGATATTTTATTTTATTTATTTATTTATTTTTTTTTGGTTTTTCGAGACAGGGTTTCTCTGTATAGCCCTGGCTGTCCTGGAACTCGCTCTGTAGACCAGGCTGGCCTCGAACTCAGGAATCCGCCTGCCTCTGCCTCCCAAGTGCTGGGATTAAAGGCGTGCGCCACCACCGCCCGGCTTATTTTATTTTTTTAACATTGGTCCTCCTATTTGTACCTCCCAGCAGTCGGGATTACAGCTAGGTGTGTCACCACACCCGATGATACTCTTCTATCCTGTTTATTCTGAGAGTCTTGAGAATATTATCTTCTGTACATATTGACTAGTAGTTGTTTCCTTTGTATTAATTATGATTTAGCTTGTCTGTCATTTTATTTACTTTTTTGCTTTTTTGCTTGGGGACAGTGACTCAAGTAGGCTAGCCTCAAGCTCACTATGGATCTGAGGGAGATAGACGTTCAATTTCTGATCTTTCTGCCTCTACCTAGAGAATACTGGGTATTGTTATAGGCTTATATCGGTATACTTGGCACTTTTTCTTTGCAGGCTGTTATGACAGCCTAGAAGTGTAATTTGCTCTGTGACCCAGACTGGCCTTACTCTATTGAGTTCTGGGGTTACAGGTATAGCAAATGTATGCTTCCATGCCTGTATTAATTTCTGCCTTTTAATGACTTATACAGTTTTTAATCAGGTTGCAGATGACTTATTACTTGCCAGGTACAGAGATTTTTTTTTTTAAGACTTGTTTTACTTTTTTGAATTTTTAGAGATTTCACGTATGTAAGTATATTGCCTGCATATGCGTCTGTGCACTACTTGCATGCCCACTGTCCTTCTAGGCCAGAAGGTGCCAGATTCCCTGCAATTAGAGTTACAGATTGTTGTGAGCTGCTGCGTGCTGGGAATCATACCCAGGTCCTCTTGTTTTGTTTTTTGTTGTTGTTGTTTTGACTTTTTTGTTTCTAATCTTAAATTTACTTTCTTTTCTGTGTATGGGTATTTTGCATGTAGGTCTGTGTATCACATGCCTGCAGTGCCCATGCAGGTCACAAGAGGGCATTAATTCTCCTGGAACTGGAGTCACAGAGGCTTGAGTCATTGTGAGTGCTAGGAACCAAGCCCAGGCTGGTCCTCAGAAAGAGCAAACAGTGCTCCTAACCTCCACAGCATCTCTCCAGCACGGTGGTTTTAATGTTGTTAGATTAACACTGTTATATTTATCCTGTTATACTTCATTTTCTTTTATCCATTTCTTTATTTAATGTGTTTAGGTGTTTTGCCCACATGTATGTGTATACCATACGGATGTCTGGTGCCACAGAGGTCATAAAAAGTCATTAGGTCTTCTAGACTGGAATTACAGACAGTTGTGAACCACCATGTGGGTGTTGAGAATCTAACCCAGGTCTAAGCCATTTTTCCAGCTCATAAATCATATTGTTTTAGGTGTTTCCTGCTCACCTTCTGGAATATTCCTTTTCTGTACTTTCAGAGTATTCTTATTTGTCAGCCTGTATTGAGGGATTATAGGCATTGACTTACCTGATTTTCTGCATAGTCTAGCTTGTGGAAGTTACAGGTATTATACCTCATCAACCAGTGCCTGGCATAAGTGAGGGACTGAATGAAGTTATTAGTTGTGAGTAAATATGTTGAATTAAAATAATTTATTGTTTTATTTGCTAATTTCCTGTTGATTTGACTAGATGACAGAGCACGTAGGTCTCCACGAAAACTTCCTACTTCATTAAAAAAAGGAGAAAGGAAATGGGCTCCTCCAAAATTTCTGCCTCACAAATACGATGTGAAGCTACAGAATGAGGATAAGGTTGGTTAAATCTCTTACACTAATAGATTTTAAGAAACTCTTGTAGGAATTGTTTTCTTGGAGAAAATATGCTGAGGAAAAATGTAAAGGAATATCTTTGTCACAGAAATTTAAAGTTACATGATAAATCAGTTCTGATACTGCTTTCTAGATTTCAAACTAGTCTGTACCCTTAACACCGCTTACCACTGCTTTTTTAACCTTTTTAAAACTCCCTTGCTGGGTATTGAACTCAGGGCATTGCTATGCTAGGCAGATATTCTACACTGAGTTACACCCCCAGCGCTTTTACTGTAATATAAGGTGTTTGGCTTTTACATTTTTAATTCTTCATGTAGGACTAAGGCTCTTTTGTATGTTAGACAAGTACAATCACTGAACTATTTACAGCTCTAGTTTTTTATATATCTTTCAATATGTTCAGAATCAGGATGCTTTAAAATGCAGTTGGCAAGAGTTTATTTCCTAGCTCCTGGTAATTGGGATATGGAAGCAGGAGGTTCAGGAGTTAAAGGTCATGTCACACAGTGAGTTTGAGGGCAGCTGGGCTTCATGAGACCTTGCAGCAGAAAACAAAAGGGTTTTTAAAATTTTTTTCTTTTTAAGATTTATTTGTTTTATACATGTGAGTATACCACTATTGCCTTCTTCAGACACAACAGAAGAGGTCACCATACCCCATTACAGATGATTGTGATCCACCATGTGGTTGCTGGGAATTGAACTCAGGACCTCTGGAAGAGCAGTCTTAACCACTGAGCGAGCCATTTCTCCAGCCCAAGAAAACAAAAGTTTTAAACTTGTAAATAAAATATGTTTCCTTGATTAAATCTAGATTTAAAAAATATTGGTATATTATTTTGGGTGTTTCTACACATATCTGAATAGAACTTTAAGTTTTATTTTGCAAATGTGCTAAATAAATGTGTCTTTGTAGAGGACTAGGATCTTGAAAATAATCATGTGTAAGTTTTCATAGACAACCCTTTCATACAAGAAGCAGCTCATCCCTGAAGTTTAACTTTGGAAAAGGTCTTCTATGGGAAGACCCACCAGCTGGTTCTTTGTCTTTTGCTTCTGAGACAGGGTCTTGCTGTGTTAGTCTGCCGGCCTAAAGCTGGCCGTGTAATCCAGGCTGGTCTCAGGTTTGTAACAATCATCTTGCCTCTGCATCCTGAGTGTTGGGATTAAAGATATACACCATTACTGCCCAGTTTCCTTTGGTATTTTGGAAACAGGGTCTGGCTATATGTTACCCAGGCTAGCCACAAGGTCACTATCTTTCTACTTGAGACTCTTGAGTGCTGAGATTTATAGGTGTGCACCACCAAGCATGGGTCCGTGAAGGATGGATCTTTAGGTAATAATCTCTCTTCCTCTTTTGCTATTAAATGACTTCCTAAGACAAAGTTGTAAGTAGATAAGTTTCTGGTGTGAAATTGAATGATATACTTAATTTAATTGATATTTATTGACAAATAACCTAGGAATTATTTTGAAATTCTTTCTCAAAATTTTGCCTTACCTTCTAATGTATAGTACCCCTCCCCAAGATGGACTTGTAATTCTTTTGTTGTGTTTTGTTCTCTGCTTAACTGTTTCCCATCCCAGTGCTGATTTCTTTGTTATTTTTTCACCTAGATCATCAGCAATGTGCCAGCAGACAGCTTGATTCGAACGGAGAGACCACCAAATAAGGAGATACTTCGATACTTTATTCGGCATAATGCCTTACGTGCTGGTACTGGGGAGAATGCACCTTGGGTGGTGGAAGATGAATTGGTGAAGAAATACTCCCTGCCTAGCAAGTTCAGTGACTTTTTACTTGACCCATATAAGGTAAGGTCACTATTAATGTTGGACACCTAGATAAATAAAGCCTTACTAGATAAGATTCTTTTCTCTACTAACTCATAGTAGAATTAGATTCATGGCAGATTTTGAACCTTTAACTGCAGATAATTCATTCAGGAACTGAAGCAGAGACCATGGAGGGATGATACTTATTGGCTTGTTCCTGTGCTTGCTTGGCCTGCTTTCTTAT